>CM052897.1:116670045-116713937 GCA_028534135.1 Potos flavus | reverse complement strand
AAAAAAAAAAGAACACTTCAAAAAACTACTGAGAAAAATTAAAAGCCTAAATAAATGAAGGGACATGTCATTGAAAGACTGACTATTATAAAAAATGTCATCTCTCTCCAATTCCGATCAACTACAAACTCTGTGTGTGTGATTCTGAAAGAATTAAAGAAAAAAATATCAATAGTAGAATGAGTTAAAAAAGAAGTAGATGAGAGCACTTGCGATAATAAATATCAAGACATATTTATAAAGACATAGCAATTAAGATGGTCTAACATTGTCACAAAGACATGGGAATGATATTAAATGCAGAGCTCAGAAACAGATACATGATTAGGCACTTGTTTTTGACCATGTTAAGCTGTAGAGCAGCGGGGGAAAGGTGGTCTTTTCTACAAGTGGTACTGGGTCAATTAATTAGTCATAGGGCGAAAAATCACTTTTGACTCCTATCCCTTAGCATAGGCAAAAGTTATTCCAGGCAGATTGTATTGAGCAACTACATCTGGAAGATCATATAGGGAAATATTTTCATTGATACATAAAGATTTTTTAAACCGTATATAAAAGCTACTAGCCATAAAGGAAATAAAAACTTAGATTGCATTAAATTTAAGAACTTCTCTTCATCAAAAGACACGAGAAAGTAAAAACGTAAGCCACAAAACAGAAAGAGATCTTGTAGCATGTATAACCATCCAATAGTCAGTGTATAATGAACTCCAACTAATCAAGTATGTAAAAAACATAGAACCCATACAAAAGGGGCAAAAGACTTTAACTGGCATTTCTTTAAAAAGGATCCAACTGGTCAGTAAATTTATAAAATGTGTTCAACCTCATTAATAATCAGGGAAATGTTCATTAAAACCACGATTACATGACATGATTTATTCACCAGACTGGCTAATATTTTAAAAACAGACATTACCAAGTGTTGGCAAAGACAGTAACTCTACACTGGAATTCCAATGCATTGTGTCTGAGAGTGAAAATTGGTGCAACCACATTGGAAACATTTTGGCAATATCTATTAAGATGAAGCATTTACATTCACTACAACCTATAACTCCACTTCTTGGTCTATACTCAGTGAAAAGAATGAATATCATAAGCAAGAATGCTCATTTCAGGATTTTTTTACTTGTTAAAACCCAAAAGCAATTTCAGAACCACTGATACTTGTCCAGTGGAGTTAATATAGCAATGGAAATAAATGAATTAAAACTCTGCTTAAAAACAGCTGGTATCAACAACATAATGTTGAACAAAAGGACTCTAAAAAATGCTTATTGCGTGATCCTATTTATATAAAATTTAACTAATAGGCAAAATTTGAGTAAAAGATTTAGGGAGGTATGCATAGTTAGTTAGGAGCAAGGGATTGCTCCAGCACCCAGACGGCTCAGTTGGTTAAGCCTCCGACTCTTGATTTTGGCTCAGGTCATGATCTCAGGGTCATGAGGTCAAGTCCCACATCGGGCTCTGTGCTCAGCACGGAGTCTGCTTGAAATTCTCCCTCTCTCTCTGCTCATCCCCCACTCACACACTTGCTATAAATAAATAAATAAATAAACAAACAAACAAATAAATAAATAAATAACAAATAAAATCAATCTTTAAAAAAAAAAAAAAAGAGCAAGGGATTGCTATAAAAATAGTTGGAATGTTGTTTCCATTAAGTGACTGCAAGTGGTTTGAGTGGGAGATGTTACAAAGGAGGTTCCAAAGTTTGGGCAAACCCAAACATGGGTTTTCTATTTATGGTAATTCATTGAGGTATATTTATATGTTGTGTGCTTTCCTATATTTCTGTTATGTTCTTGCTTTTTTAAGTGGAGGAAGAAAAGAAGTTACGGAAATCAGGAGTATCTTAAGTGGAAGTGACTTTGGTGGTAGATTTCTAAGCCTTAAACTATCTTTTTTCCCACACTAGCTGTTTGCTTACCACTTCTGTCTGAAATTTTACATGTATTTTCACCAATTATAGCTTCATTGTGGCATACAAAGCACTTTCTGTAAAAATGCAAATAACTCGTGTAGTGAGGGGTGGTCATTACAAGCCTCTTGTTTCCAGATCCCAGAAATCTGTCTAATGAATCTGCAATGATTCATTTGCATCTTTCAGGTTAAATTGTCTTTCCTGAGCTAGACAGGAATTTTGCTGCCGTTTATAACATAATTTCTACAGAGATTAAATTCAGATTTAAATTCCAAAACAAAGTATTGGAAGATGATCTATTTGTCATTGGAGAGTGCCTGCACAGTGACTAGCATGATCTAAGGGAGAATTGACAGGATTTATATTTGGATTAACTGGGCTCAAGTTTTGGTTCTACTGATTATTAGCTACTTTACTGTGAGAAAATTATTATGCCTTTGTGAGGCTCAGTTCCCTCATTTGTAAGATGTGAATAAAAATACCCATCTCCAAAAGATGTTATGGGCATTGAATGGCATAAAACACTCCAGAACCATGAGAAATAAAGATCTCCATTCACAACAGTAGGAATAAAATTGGATATAAGAGATAAAGTAGACTAATAAGAATGTCATGTAGGACTAAATCATTGTTCCATACAGCTGGTATTCCATCTCTCACATTGTTGGTGTTTTGAGCGACTGCCTCATAATTAAATCCCTCTTTATTACTCTCAGAGGCTCAGAAAATATCCATGGAGTATTTCTTCCTTAACTCATGTTAACCTTTGTGAACTGATCATCCATATATTCGTCGGAGCTCCTAATCTTTCTCCACAAGAGAAAAGATAGTGTCTGGCATATAATCGACCACAAATATGTATTGAATTTAAAATTATCTCGAATCTCTTTATATGTACAATTCGGACCATATCTTGGGTTGGAATGATCTGTATAGGCCCTGTCTGCCATCTAAAGTGTGTGCTTTTATTGGTCCTATGGTTATACTGGGTGGATTCAGGATATTCTCCCTAGATTTAGGATAAAAGAAAGGGGACCCATGTCATTTGCAGCCATTACTGGACATTGAAGAAGGTTTTGAGAATTTTTCTGTGAAATCTTCAAGCATAAGACAACATGTATCTATTGACTTATTTATATCGCGTGTTTAGTATTTTTAAAAACAGAGATGATACCATTGACCTATCCTAGACTTTATAAAGTCCTAAGACTTTAGGAAATTATAAAAAATCAATTTTTATTCTATTTGTCCAGATTCATCACCATCCCTGTGACAATGAGAGATGCCTACCCATGATGAGGGGGTGTGCTGACAGTCATTTCACGAGTCAAAGTTGTCTGGCCTGTGAGGCCAATGGCCCTGCTAACTTGCTCTCCTTAGCTCCATGCCCGCCAAGCCAACTAACGGTGCCATAGATAGTTAGAAGCCAAAAGGACTGGAAGCCACGCGCATATTTTTTTTTTTTTTCAAAATAAAACATATTCTTTCTAGAAGAGAAGTAGTTTCATGTCTGTGTAAAATAAAATAAAACTATTTGGCTTTTCAATTCCTGTGAAACTTCAGTTTCAAAGTTTCTGGTGTAAAACATCGAAACCCAAACAAAGGTCTTTGAGATGGCTTGAGATGCTCTTGTCCTCGCTGTGAGTGAGCCAAAGAATGGTGCCCCTCAACGGTAGCTCAGAATCTCTCAGGGAGAGGTAATGTCGAGGATTGAATTAGCTCTGTAGGCTGTTGAGCTTTGGTCCAGAGAACCATTTGGACAAACAGAAGAATCAATAGGACATTGCCCAAGGGGCCGTTCCTCCTGGGAATTTCCCAGCTGTCTTTGTGGACCCCTTTTCTAAACATCCTTCAATAAACTATTTAATTTACCATTTAAATTTAAATCAGAGGGGTACTTAACCCTTGGGTCCTGGCTTTGAGTACTGAATTAATCAAGAGAAAAGACATGTTACATTATCTGGATCTGTTAACTTCACAAAAGTGGATCTTTTCTCTCATATAATTATATTTTTTAGAGGAGAAAAAAAAAGCTGCATGTATTTATTTTACTCCCGCCACTGGAGGTGGTTTACCTTTTAGCGAAGGAATGGCAGGGAGCTGGGAGAGGGGGCAAAGACAGCTGCTTCTTGGGTGGTTATAGGTTTTTGTAACTTTCCTGGAGACACACTGAGGAAGAAATAACCCGGTTGTGGTTCTATTGTTTTTGGTCCAAAAGGTCAGGATTGCTTGTAGATAGCAGCTAGTCGGTTTCGTGGTGACCCAAAATTATCCAGGACTTCAAAGAACTTCCTCTTCTCTCTGCATGAAGAACTCTTTAAAGAGGTCCTTTTTTCCTTTTACAAGGTGAATGCTTCAAAGCACGTGGGAGGAGTATTTCCTTCTCGGTGTTTACCTTTCAGAGGTGAGGAGTTCAGAGACGTTTCCCTGTTTGTACAGTAGAATCTAATCCTTGGCTTTGAGGCGAAGGCTCTCCCGCTCCTGTTAACTACCGTCAGGAGTTTCCCGTGCTCATTTTTCACTTACTGATGCACTAAAGAAGTGGGGCCAGGAACCAAAAAAAGCTGCGTGAAATTCCTCTGGAGTATATTTCTGTCAACATTGTATATCACTAAAAAAAGAACTGGGTTCTGTTTTCAAAGCCTTCCTTTCTTTCGCAGGTTACAAAATGTTCACTGAGTGGCCAGAAATGACAGGCAGAGTGGATGAGTGGGGAAGCACAGAGACTTTCTCACCCGGCCAAGGGTGGGGGAGAGAGACTGTGAAATAATGTAACAGATTTTGAGCACATCCATTTGATGGATGTGTCCAATTGAGTCCAAACACCTCCGGGGAAAGGCAGGGATGCTTTCCCCAAGATATCCAACAGCGCTCTCCTTGTGGTACAAAAACAGCTTTGGAAACATACTAAAATTGATCACAGACCCTGAAATGTATCACTTTATATCATTTGTAACCTTATTTTATCTGCCCTAGGAAGCTCCTGGAGGGTGAGGGCAGGTATTGTCTCTTATTAGCCTAGAAACTTCCTCTGAGGAATAGAACAATCCACTTACACTCTGTTGGGATTTTTTTTTAAAGGCGTTTTTCCCATTAATATGGAAAATCTCCAATTTTCGGGTGAAATTTTATTTTTGAAAACAGCTGAAGATAATTAGAACAGAATCTGGTAACGTAAATCACCAATCTTTGTAATATTGTTTAGCAAAAGCCACACATACAATAAAAAATTAAGGTCAAGAATTATAGACATCCTATGATCATGGGTGAATAAAATAGTATCACCCCAAGGAAAGACCAAATGAGACAAAACACACCAAAATCTTAATATTAGAGCCTTTGGATTCTGAACAACTTTTTTCGCACATTTACAGTAGAAAAAAAATAAATTCTTGTTTAGGAAAAATAATGAAGCAGATTTTCTTTTGCAATGAATATACCGTCTCCGCCTGAGGGGAATTATATGCGAAGAGATCAAAAACCATTTTCAGCAATGGAACCATCATTGTAACAATGTAATTGTTATAATTGTTACATTATAACTTACTTAAAAGGAAGATAAAGATAGCCGCTGTTTATTGAAAAGCTACTATGTGTGGAGCACATGAGTCTATCCTGCATGCAAATGATCTTGAACCCAGAAAGTACTCTGCAAGGTGAAAATTTTAATTTCAATTGGCATTTTACAGAAATTGAAGAGTAGAGAGATAAAGTAACGGGGTCCCAAGTCCCACATCGTGTATGGGGTTGAGTGTAGGACTTTGGACTCTGACGCCTGTGATCTGCCAACATCAGAAAGTCTCTTCCTTTCTGAACCTTCACGTTGGTCAAACGCAAATACCCTATATTCAAGGCGTCTTACAGACCGACCCCACCTGACCATCTTACCTTACTCCCCCCTCCCCGGGCTCACCAGGGACATTCCCGCCCTCAGCCAACTCCCCTGGGTCCTTCACCCTCTTGTATCCTTGTACAGCCATAGGATACATGGACACATACGAGACAGCCATATCCTCTCCAAGCCAAAAACATTCCCGGACCTCTTCAGTTTGCTGGAATCATACTTACCTTTGAATTTTTATCGACTCTGCTATTCATCAGGCACCTGCTTTTTGTCAGCTCTTGTGTTTTTTCTCATTGTTATTCAATATTTTATGTACACATGGCTTTCTTCAATTTTCCCTTCTCAAGGTCAGGCGCACGTACTTTATGTTGGCATTTATCATGGCATAGCTTAACGGTTAAGAGAGGAGAACCTAGAGTCAGTAAGTCCGTGGTTCCTACCGCGTTTTGGTCTTGAACACGTTATTTAATGTCTGTGTGTCATAGCTTCCTCCTCTGTAAGCAGTGGTTAAGAGTTAGTATTAATAAATGCAAAGCAAGTATTGGTACATTCATGAGACATGGAAAGCACCCAATAAACATTATTAACAAAAAAATTAAACAAATTTTTTAGTGCTGTCCTCTTTTTAACCTAGCAGTTCTTTCACTGTGGAGTGACTCACGAAGAAGCAGGTGGGACTCAGGTGACGACATTCTTGCTTGTCTGTTGGCGATGGCCAATGACTCACAAGGGTCTCTCTTGGGATGCTTGCTGTTGTGACTAATGTTGCAAAGCTAATAGACAATTCTAGCATATTTTCCAAAGAATCGAGATGCTCAGTGATGCAAGCCCATCTCTTACGAACTTCATCAGAGAAAATAAATGACCAGACCACTTTTCCCGCTAGTTGGAATTCACGTTCAGCCTCAAAATTTTAAAAAGTCAGGGCCAAAAGCAATTCTGTTCTATTGACACTAAAGCAGAGCTGCCTAGCATCACAAGAAGACAAGAAAATAGCTTTGGAATTTCTAGGTGGCTGGGGCTGGGGGGGTTCATTCTGCTTGAGGCTTATGCGTGAGGTTTTACCTCTTCTGCGGATGGCAGAAGAAAGGTGACAAGTTTAGGTTACAAACATGAGGAATGAGAGTGATCAGTCAGCTGTCCTGGCTATTGCTGCAAAGAGTCGAGTACTTAAAACACCAATCTGAATTGCAGCGGTTCTTAGCATGATCGACTTAGAAAGAGCCAGAAGCTTCTGTGCATTCACCCCTGGGTGTATTTGGAACCACAACAGGCAGGGAGAGGTCTTTCCCATGTTAAGTTGTTGTATTATTCAGAACCGCTTTCACTACTCTTGTTGATGAGAAGAATGCCAACGACATCATTTACGACGAGCTAAAAAACGCACACAATACCTCAGTAAGGAAAGATGCACGTGAAAAATATTCCCGAGACAGAACTCGTGAGTTATTTTAATCTATAAGAAGCAAATGACTTAAACTAAATCATAGCAATGATCCCTGATTGGAAACGGCTAAGTGCTGGGTGTTTTCTGGGACAGATAATCTTCACTCTGGTTAGAGTGATCTTCCTGACTTCAAAATCGGAGGCTGTCGCTTTTCTGCGGGACACCATTCAGTAGCTTCTCGTTGTTTCCAGGGCATGAACCTCACGGAGCCTCGCACAGGAAATGCCCTCCTGGTCTGTTTCTCACCTCCGCCACCTGGAAGCTGAGTCTGCACCTCTCCACGCCTCCCCACCGCAGACACGCAGGTCTCCAAAGCGCCTTGTCTGGGCAGCCCCCAGGTCTTGCTCTTGCTGCCCCTTTTGTGCTGGGAAAACTGTTCTTGAATCCATCCCTTCTTCCAAACACCTACTTCTTTTCACATATCACTGCCTCTCCAAGAGCTTCACTGATCATTCCTTCCTCCCAAGAACCACTTAGATTTTTCTCCCAGATGGTCCCATAGCTTTTTTTCTCTTTAATTGAAATATAATTGACATAGAACATTGTATTCGGTTTAGGCGTACAAAATAATGACTGGATATATGTGTCTATCACAAAATGATTGCCAGAATAAGTTTAGTTAACATCCACCACTAAACATAGTCACAGTGTTTCTTCCTGTGATGGGAACTTGTAAGATTTACTCTTTGTATCTTTCAAATAGGCGATGAGCTTTGTTGACTATAATTATGCTGGACATTCGATCCCTAGGACGTAACCGATCTGATAACTAGAAGTGTGTACCTTTTGACCACCTTCACCCATTTCAACCACCCCCAGACCCCTCACCACCTCCTGTAGGTAGGTCTTTATTCGGCCCCCCAGCCTGCATCAGAGCACTTAGCACACGGAAACAGAGATGCTTGTCTGCCTGTGGATCGTCCCTAAGACACATGGTCTATGTCGAAGAGTTCAATAAATATTGGTTCATTAAATCCTCACAAGAACACATTCCAGATAGATAATTATCTTCCTCCTGTCGTGGATGTGGAAACCAAAGCTCCATTAGACTAAATAAGTTGTTCCAAATCATGCCCTTAGTACTTGGCAGAGCTTGATTGAAACTGAGATTTCTTTGCATCCAAAGCTCAAAGGTTTTTAGCGCACCACCACTGACCTCCAAGATGAGAGGCTACTGAACACAGATTGGTCGTGATAAAACCGTTTGATTATTCCAAAAACTGATACTGATTTCATGTGTGCAGTCTGAATAAGTGTGAATGACTACATGTTGGCTCTATTTCAGGCTGACCAATGGAAGACTGTAAAACTTGTATTAAAATCTGCTCTGTGAGATGCGACTAATGGCATTGTAGAGTCTCGACGAGGGGTCTCTGTAGGAAAAGGTCCAGAGCTCCTCTTGGGACATCAGAACATTTCCACCCTTGTAGAAAAGGCTCCTGCCCACTCCTGCCTTGCCACTCCCCACTGAGCAATGGGTTGGATGGCCTCCAAATTCTTCCGAGTCATCTTGCCAGCTGAAGCATGGAGTGTGATGATGGGGTGATAGGATTAGCAGGAACTGGGGGCTGGGACTATGAAGCGAGACATTGGAGGTGGGGATGGGGACGAGGGCCCTCTTCCCAGAGGATACTCCAATGGCAGTTTTGGTCAAGGTTGGATTCTCTGGCCACCTCTTTATTCCAAGGGGTACAAGAATTGGATGTCTTATTTGTCCTTTATTTTGTGATGCCCTGTTACTTCTAGTCTTTCTCTCTTCCTTGGAAATGAATTTATCTGATGATAGCCTTTACAGTGAGGAAACGAAAAGGGATTTTAAAGATTCATTTCTACGACCTTGCCTCTTCCCACTTTCTTTGCCCACTTAGATGTTGTACGTGGAGGAGGGATGTCTTTGGACATAAAATGTTCCTTTTGTGTCAGCATCCTGGATCCAGGGTTTCAACAGGGGGTGGGATGGAGGGCTGCGTGGAGTGTGAGAGCCAGGATGGGTAACGGGATGGGAGCCTCATCAAGAGAAGGTAGCAATAGTGAGATTTGGGAATGCAGACCTCTCTCCTCCCTCACTTGCACTCAGCCTACAGAGTGAGTCTGAGTGTGGGATCTCCCAAAAAGCAAAAAAGGGGTTTTAGTGATAGGGAGAAGGGAGAGTGAACAAAAGGGGAAAAAAAACCCGCATCTATAACAATGGGGAAGAAAAAGGTATTTCTAGAGAGAGCCCTTTTTTTTTTTTTTTTGGAGAGAGCCCTTTCTTATGACATTTTCTGGGGAGTTCCAATCAAAGGCACAAATCAGGAGTTCTCAAATTTTAGGATGTGTATTACCTATGAGGTTTTTCAAATGCAGATTCCCAGACTTTACCCTTTCGTTTTTGGTTCAACAGTTCAGTAGGGTCTAAGAATCTGAATTTTTTAAATACCACAGGTAATTCAAACCTAGGTGGCTTATGGTCCAACCTTGAAACATATTGGCTGTCCTCATTTTTTGAGATTCAGAAGTCAGTCCGTGGTCTAAGACAGTCAGATGACCTTATGCTTTCCTTTAATGCATGAAGGTACAGTCCATTAATTAAACAATAGCATTTAATTTAAAATATATACTGAGAACAAAAGACCTATTTTTTGTACATCTAAAGCAGATATCACTTATCTTATTGTTGAAAGTTCTATGGTAATGTTGTGCTTTTTCTCCAAATAATTGGCATTGTGATGTTCTTCTATCTTCATTTTTTAATGGTTTAATATGATTTTTCTCCTTGTTTCAGCTTCCTATTTAATCTGCTATTGCCTGTTAAATCAGCTTCCCTTTCCGGCAAAGACTGAGGCTGCTTTTGTTAGATTAAACATTTTCTTTCTTTTTTTTTTTTTTAAATCTGACCCAGCTTTCAGCTCCATCTACTTAGTTGCATCATTGGTTGGGTAACAAAAATTGCCGGGATGTCACCCAGTGAGAAAATCAATTCACGAAAGAAGCCTACTGCTGTGCGTTTGACTATAGAGCATCTCTTTTTCTTCCTCCGAGCGTACCTGGGTATTCCTCCCCGGGGCTGAGAAGAAGTTCGAATTGCCCCGCTCTTAATTAGCAACATCCCTTTCCCCTGATATTACACGTGAACATGATTTATTCTCTTGTATGTATTCCTAAGAGAGAGACTCACCGAGAAAAGACGTATCACGGTACAATGACGAGGAGGCCAGTGGTGAGGGGCTGGAGAGGTAATTTCTCTCTATTGTTCCAGGAGGCTTTTAAAATAAATGTTTCTCACGATAGAATCCAACATCCAGCTAGGAGTTGGGAATGCTCTTGTTTCATGAATTTAGATGTTTCAAAGATACCTCCCCAGCCCCCTGACAGTATCTCTTAGCCTAGTCTTTGGTGTAACTCAATTGGTCTTAACTTGCACATAGGATATCTCAGAGTGCACAATGTGCATAGACTTCTCCAGGTTTCTAAAATTCCCTAACTTGTGCCCTTTTAGGAGGCAATCTTTTTCGGATTTCATGAGGTTTCTCTGTGGAGTATATGCTACCGGAAGATGAAGAATCACGGAACTAATGGCCCAACACGTTGCCCTATGAAAAATTAATCCCGTGTTGCAACAGTGGTATTTTTCAAGGGGACTCAGTTAATTTCCCTAGGAAGCTAAACTTGAAAGGGAAGTTTCTTCCTCTTGAGGAGAACTCTTCTTTTAGAAGAGCTGCAAGATGATCCGTGCCCTTCGAGAGCCTAAGGGGCCATTTACCTCTGAATTAGATTCTATGAAGTGCTCTGTGATCATCCGCATGACCCAATCGCCAGGCGTTTAACTGTAATTAACTCTCACACTCAATTTTAAGGTCTAACATTTTAAGTGCATTCTGATTATCAATCAGTTTTTAAGGATGAGAAAAGAGAAAGTGGATCATAAAAAGATACAATACATAGAAATTTATCCCATCCCTCTCCTACCCTCTAAAGATTTCTGATACAAGGATTCTTTATTTTAACAACAATGCTGTAGTCAAAAGGGCAGGTTAATGGCTCTCGTGTAAAGGCATCAGATTTCAAATGGACACTGAAGAGAAATAGGGCATCTTAATGATACCTTAACATTTTTTCATTATTATTGACTAGCTGAGTTCACTAAGTTTTACCTTAAGAAAGTGATCTTGCGTGTCCTATACAATTTAGATTGTGGTAAAATCAAGAGTTTCAGGTTTATCACCTGTATAATGGGAATAATGAGATCATCTTTTGCACAGGATTTATATAAGGATTCAATAAAATAATCCAAGCACATGATTAGAACAGAGCTTGGTCTGCGTCTTACAAAATATGTTTGCTATGATTATATTATGGTATCTTTTGAATATAAGCATTAAGAAATGCAAAAATGAGTTGCTTGGATTAAGAGTTGTCTTCTGCTTTTTGTTTACTCTTCATTGGATTAGAGTTTTTAAAGCCTTGCTGGGTTTGATAGAGTGAACTTTTGGCTAAATTTGCATTGTTTCTTTACCTTTTTCTTCTCTGATAGCTTTATGACAATTCCATATTTTTCTGGATCTCTCCTCCTGACCTAAGAAACTTATCTTGTATCAATTTCCTCAGGATTCTATTCCTTATAGTGAAATGAGTTTTTTAAATTATTATCAAAGGTGGTAAATATTTTGTGCTACCATGTAAATGATGCTAAGTTTTACACCTTTCTGATAATATTTGCATGTCATTAGGGCTCCTTGGAGATCACGTTCATTGGAAGGAGGGACCCTGCCGATAGCAGTTTGGGGCACATTGAGGAAGTTTTTTTAAAGACCAGTAGGACTTCCAACTTAGGGATTTTATAGAAACACTATTCTGCCCCCCCCAATGGGCCTGATGACCACACATTACAGAGACATTTGGGAGTCTGCCTCTGGTTCCAGCCTGCCTGGATTTTGTATCCCAGGTCCAACTTACGGACTGAGTGACCTTGAACAAGTTACTTAGCCTCTCTGTGCCTACGTTTTCTCATCTCTAAAAGAGAAGAATAAAGAGTACCTACATCAGAGGGCTGTTGTAAGAATTAAAGCTGACACAAGGCAGAGCACTTAGAATAAAAGTACCCGATACTTGTGCTTAGATAAGGGTTTGCTCTTATTATTTCTAGAACAATTCTAATTCCATTTCTGTTTTCACAAAATACATTGCTAATCAGAAATGAATCCTTTGTCAAACCAAGTATCTTGACTCTGAGTACCGACTTATCAAGACATCTTTCTATATGAAAGCTGGGTTTTGCGTTTTTCTTTCTCTCTTATATTCAGATGAGAGGGTCAAAGAGTTAAAATAAAATTAAAATCACCTGACGTTTCACCCAAACAGTGTGCACTGCACTTACTACTCAAGAAAGTATGGACACATTATGATCATGATTTAAGATGGCGAAAATATCCGAGGCCATTCTTCTCCATTGCCCATCAGTATGGCCAACCAACAGGTGTTGCCACTGGAGGAAACAGACATTGGCCACACAGCAGACGGGCCTTGTTCTAGAGCAAAATGAGTAAAACAAGGAACAGCGAGAAACAAAATTCTGTCATTCTGTTAGGTCTCAACCTGAGTATGACCAATTTCTTTGACTCGAGGGTTTCCCTTCCAACTAATTTCTCCTGTGCCTCTCTTTCTTACCCATGTAGAGAGCTGAGCTGAGCAATGATGAATTATTTCCCCAACATTTTAACTCTAACCACATTGAACTGCCCACTTATACAAGAACTGTACCACACCCCAAATGTATGTCTCTGGAACACTTCCATCCCTCACTTTACTCTCTGCTCCTTGCTTAGGAGCGCAGGAGAGAGGTTGCCTGGGTGGAGTCTTAAGTCCATGACCTAATGAATGGGGGCCACGGTGGTCAATTTGTAACTAATCTGTCAAACCCATGATGCTAAGGCAGGACTCTGGCATGTCATAGAGCATGTTCCTAACAGGGATTAAATATTTACATGTGAAAAAGCAAAGCATTTGTGGCCGCTCCATTTTGGGTTAAATTACAGGCCTATCAATCTTAACGCCGTAGAGCATGAAATCAGGAAGTACTTTTCCCTCCACTGAATAATACATTGCACAGTTAGGCGTATGTTGGGAGCAGTGCTTCTGCATGGGAGGAAAAGAGAGAAAGTAGAACACACAAACAACAATGAATTCAACCAACCTTCCAATTATGACTTCTGTCTTAGTTCATATCGTGGGTTTTCAATCTCTGCCCTTGGGCCTGAGGCTGATGACTCACACCCAGTTCTTTCCTGCTCCTCCTCCGTAGCTATCATTGAAGTCGCTGACATGTATCTTTGTAACAGCAGGACAATATGGAGATACCCCGGCCCTGGTTCCAAGACAACTTAGACAGGTTTTATGGTGGTTGTTCTTTTGTTTACTTGCTTGAGAGGGAAGACAAGGATGGAATTAGTGATTTGATGGCTATCCTTTCGATCACATTTTATTTATTTATTTATTTATTTTTAAGATTTTATTTATTTATTTGACAGAGAGAGAGATCACAAGTAGGCAGAGAGGCAGGCAGAGAGAGAGGGGAAAGCAGGCTCCCCGCTGAGCAGAGAGCCCGATGCGGGGCTCGATCCCAGGACCCTGGGATCATGACCTGAGCCGAAGGCAGAGGCTTTAACCCACTGAGCCACCCAGGCGCCCCTTCGATCACATTTTTGCAAGTATGGAAGGCTGAGTCCCATTACTGGCAACAAATTGAGAGAACAGGATTTTTTTTTGTTTTCCTTTTGGTTTGTTATTGAAGTTGTTAACGGATGTATGGTAGGGCATCTTTTTGTACTGAGAACTGTTGGCACATGAAAAACAAAGCAGTCTTGATTTGTCGTCGCTACTAAAAAGGATGGCAAGAGAAGCTTTAGACCGAAGCAATCCAGCAGAGCACAGGTGGCTACCGGGCCCTGGAGAGGTAGTTAGTGGGAACGGACAGGTGTTGTGTGGGTGTATTACACACAAGATTTCATAGACTTAGTATTGGCTCGGTTATGGCTCCATTATTTTTATATTTGTTGCACACCGAAATGATAATATTTTGGATATATTCGATATTTATGTTAAATAAAATACATCATTAAAACTAATGTCATATTTTATATATATATATTACTTTTTAAATGTGACTACATAGAAAATGTAAACTTATACACGTTGCTCACATTTGTGACTCACATTATATTTCTACTGGACCGTGCTGCTCTAGATCAAGTCAGCTGATTGAACAGCTCAGTGTTCCGAGTTAACAAGCTTAGTTGGAACAAGTACCAGAGAGCACTGCTTCACGTAACTGCAACTCAGAACATTATTTGTATTCTCGGAGCTTGAAAGGAACAAAATGACTTACTCCCAAAGACTTCCTTTGTGCAAGTGCTTCACATTTCCCAAATGTCACCTGTTGGATATGGACATGATCGCAAAGACTATTTTTTTTTTAATGGAAATTCTGGAGGCAACGCAGTTCTGTTTTGTGAAGATATGAGTTCTACCTGACACACACAATGGCATTAGTTCATGGGTAAGAGAATTGTTTAGGAGCAATCATCAGACAATGTGAATTGAGGTCGTGTGTGTGTATGTGTGTGTGCGTGTGTGTGTGTGAACACAGATGTTTGAGCATTTCTTGCAAATCTTCCACAAATCAAAAAATCAGGGCATTTCTCCAGTAAGGTGTTGGTGGTAAAAGGAATTTTTAAAAGCGACACAAAATGGGATCCCTAAAGACCCATTTGAAGTTAAGAATCAATGACCAGGTAATGTAAATTAGCTAGCTATCTGCATAGGTTGCATTATCTTAAGGTAATTTTTAAATTAACGTTTGATTGTCAATATTCAACTGAAGTTGAACAACTAACTAGAACCATCCTTTTGATTTTGGTACAATTATTATGTATTCCCTATATTTGGTATGCCAATCAAGCAGATGATGTTTGGTCCATACCATGAGCAAGAATATGTCAGATATGGTGGCAATTTTAGGTGATTATAGACTTCATTGTTCAAGATTCTTTGCATCTTCTGGCTCAGGGAATAAATGAGTTAAGACCTATGCTCTGCATTATTTAAAATGCCTATGAAATACCATGAGAAATACCCATAGAATTTCAGGAAGTTTATAATTAACATTCCAAAATAATTTTTACCTTGTACCTGTTTTAGAGATTTAATAACAACTGTTTTTTAAAACTCCTCTGCACTTTTTAAAAGCAAGTTTTACTTACTATTTCAGAGGAGATTAACACCTTAAAATAACACACTGATAGCAAAAAGACAATCAAAAAGGACAAAACATGTATAGCATAAAAGTATAGCAAACTGAACAACAGACAGGCTTTGGGAGTTGTAAGTTCTAATTGTAATTTGATGGTAGATGAACGGTTTATTTGTCTTATCTGTCAAAGGTTGATAAACTCTTTTATCTAGTTCCTGGGACTTTCGTGAAAGAGAACTAATAAAGCTCCCAAATATTAAAGCACTTGGCCCAAATAAAAGTTCTATATAAACCAACAGAAAAGCAGTGACTGATGAAATGAGAAGTTTCCACCTCTGCTTTACGCTCCAGTGAGATGTAAGATATGGTTGGAGGGCGACAAGCAAAAGAGTTTATTACTGAGAGTCAAGAACGGTCTGCTTCTGGGTTGGTAAAATTCTGAGTGAACTCAGAGTAGAGAATCTACTTTAATTTCACTATGATTAGTTGACACAAAATGATCATTTCCCCCCCTAAATTATATCCAAGGACAGAGTTAATTTCCAAATATAGAGTTAATTTCCAAATATAGAGTTAATTTCCAAATATCTGTATATACATAATAATGATAAGAAGTATGTATCAGGACACCAAATCCCAATATATCCAGTAATACAAGATCCTAGGATATTATGATATGGCAAGAATAAAAACTAGAAATGGTGTTGACATAAGAGGATATACAGTGTTCGTGCTTTCCAGGGAAGTCTTATGGCTAAAACCTGCAAGATGTCTGGGGAAGAGGCTAAATGCAACCATGCAATAATCACTAATCCATGCAAAGGAATCACATGAATTCCTACCATGGCCTGGCATTGTGCAAAAATCATGGGCAGTCCTCATCTAGATGGGGAGTCATGGCAGAAGACTATTAAAAAATATAAGTAAGCATGCAATTAAATATACACTTGTGTGATAAAGTCAGATGATGTGATCAAGAAAGCAGAAAGCATCACACGAAGAGGAGATGGGAGTAGCATTTAAAGGAATTGAAGTATAAAGGGTTAGTATCCGAAATCTATAAAGAACTTATCATATGGTTTCACTTATTTGTGGAACATAAGGAATAGCATGGACGACATTAGGAGAAGGAAGGGAAAAATGAAGGGGAGGGGGAAATCAGAGGGGAAACGCACCATGAGAGACTATGGACCCTGGGAAACAAACTGAGGGTTTTGGAGGGGAGGGGGTGGGGGGTTGGCTGAGCCTGGCGATGGGTATTAAGGAGGGCACGTATTGTATGGAGCACTGGGTGTTAAACACAAACGATGAATCATGGAACACTACATCAAAAACTAATGATGTACTGTATGGTGACTAATGTAACATAATAATACATAAATGCATAAATAAATAAATATATAAAATCTTTAAAAATAATTAAAAAAAGAAAGAATTTATCAAACTCAACACCCGAAGAACAAATAATCCAATCAAGAAATGGGCAGAAGACATGAACAGACATTTCACCACAGAAGACATACAAATGGCCAAAAGACACATGTCCATTGACATGGATAAACAAAATGTGGTGTATCTACACAAGGGAATTTTATTTGGCAATAGAAAGGAAGGAAGTACTAATGAATGTTACAATATAGATGGACCTTGGAAACCTCATATTGAAGCCAATAAATAAAAGGTCATATATGATACTATTCCACTGGTATGAAATGTCCAGAATAGGCAAAGCCACAGGACAGAAAGCTGATTAGCAGTTACCAGGGGCCGGTGGGGGGTCGGGAGTGGTGGGTGGTGGGGGGAAGAAATGGAGAGTGATGGCGACAAGGGTGCAAGTTTTCGGCTACGATAAAAATTCTTTAAAACGGACTGTGGCACTGGTTTCACAACTCTGAGAAGAGACTAAACTCCACTAAGTTGTGTGCTTGAAAGTATGATTTCATAGCATGACTTACGTCTCAGTAGAGCAGTGAAAAACAAAAGGTTGTTGCTCTACAGGTCAGTGAGCTCTTCCTGTCCCACTCTGGGTAGCCCAGGCTGGAGAACACACGATTCAGGTGAGAGGCAACACGAGACACTAAGCCAATGGACCAACACTCCAACCACAGTATCTGGAAATGCTGAATAAGATACAGCACACCTTCTTTAAGATGTCAGTTGAGCCCACAGGAAAGACAGGGATTGCCTAAGGGGACTGAGCGTAGAACTACAAATGCTCTTTGAACAGGTGAGTGACCTGGGAGGAGAGGAAGGTGGTTCCCACAAAGCCACTGGGAAGCGGTTGGTAAGACTCCGTCAAGCAGGAGCTGTAATGGAACCCCAGCCTGGAGCCAGATGTCTGAAGGGCTATGTAAAGAGCAAAAGGGGACCAGAAAAAAAAATCTGCTCACATAAGCATAAGGAGACAAAAACAATCTTATTCCTTGTTGGTTTCAAGGCAAAGCCAACTTTTCTTATAAGAAATTAGAATACCAGTCTTCTTCCTTAGGTGGGATGGGATGTTAAACTTCTAGCTGAGAAATTAGCATAAAATTGGTCCAAGGCCAGTGCTGTTTCTGGCACATCTGAAAGAATCAAAGTCAAAGTAGCTCTAGGGAGGCCTTCCCCACTCCAGCCCGTTGGGACCTAAATCCTATGGAGGATGAGCTCACAATCAAACATTGAAACAGACACAAAAAACAAACCCATTTCAATCAAGAATCTATAACATTCGACAACTAAGAATATTACCCCTTTACCCCTAGAACTTGACATAATAAAATCAAATAGGAAAGAAACGGAAAAATACAAGTTTTTAAAGACACGAGTTATTGGATAGGCTGATGACATAAGTAGGAGCATAGATGTTAACATAGATAGGCCTTAAAAAAAAGAAAGTTGAATTTGAAAAAAAGAAGAAGAATGTGATCTTTCTAGCACAATGCCATTAACGCATAGAGGAGAATAGGAGTGGGAACTGGGATGAAAAAATAATGAAACAGAATGATAACAGGCTCCTGTATGGATGGGAGATGACAGCGGGCCAGGACCTAAGGGACTCTAGCGCAAGAGGATGGACAGGCTTTAGAATCAGATGCCCTCCTTTTATATCTTGGTGCTGCCATCTCATTGACTGGGTCATGGTGGTTGGGCAAGTTACTTAATCCCTCTGTGCCTCAGTCTCCTCATTTCTAAATGACCACTAGTCATGGTGTCTTCCTCATAGGAGTATGGAGAAACCACACAGCACTTGCCGTATACCTTGTCTGTTGCAGTGGCTACCGTACGGTGCTGCCCGGACTCATCAGGCTTGAAGAACTTGCCCTCAGCTGCTGGGGAGCCCTCAGCTGTCAGCCCCGCACTTCAGGGACTGCCTTGCCTGAAGGCAGCTGCCTCATCCAAACTTACCCTTCCTTTCCAGGTGGCCCGCACCCTGTATGTGTCATTGCAGAAGCCACACTGGTTGTCCGGCTTTTCCCTGCTCCCCCCAGGGAGGCATCCCCACTCAGCTTCTCTCTCTGCTCAGCCCAGCTCCCTCTCTTCCCTCCCCCAGATGTTGAACCCAGGATCATCGCTAAGCAAGTCTCTACATCTAATCTCTGCCTCGGGTCTGTCTGCTTTCCAGGGAGCCCAACATGTGGCAGCAGCAAATATTATGATCTGGGACATACGCTTAATTCAATTCTCTGAGCCTAAGAGTCCAAATTAAAAAAAAATACATAAAGTGAGAGAAGAGAGATAAAAGAAGACAAAGCAGCACAAGGAGAGACAAGTCCCTAAGAAAAGAAGCAGATTTTGAAAAGGAACGCAATAGAACTTACGCAATGAAAAAAATATATAATCCTGGAAGTTAATACCCAATAGGCAAAATAAAATGTGACTTGGACACAGCTGAAGAAAGAAATTAACTGGAAGAGAATAAATTATGAATAAATCACCCAGAATGTAGCAGAGTTAGAAAATCTTAAGAAGGTAAGAGACACGAGAATAGAAAAAACTCTGACATCGGTCTGGAAGAATCAGAGTTCAAAGGAAAGAGCAGAGTAAGGGAAGAGAAAATATTAAAAAAAAAAAAGATAATGGCTGATAATTTTTCAAAAGTGATGCAAGGTACAAATCTTTAGAATGAAGAAATACATCAATTTCTGGAAGGATACATAAAGTGCCCCTAGCCATCTCGTGGTTAAGCTGCAGAACGCCAAAAACAAAACAAAACAAAAAAATCTTAAAAGCAATTTGGGGGAAGAGGCTTATGTAAAAAAAAAAAAAAAGGAACAATTATACTGACAGCCGAAATCTCAAAAACGACAGCCCAGAAAACAGCAGAATGACCTCTCCCAGCTGAGGGAAATTCACTGCCAGTTGAAAATTCCATGTGGCTATTCCATCATTCGAGACAGAGGAAAGATGAAGACTTTCCTAGAGCGAGAGACTCTTTATGCATCCCTGCCCCCCGCAAGCCCTATTAAGACTGATTTGGGGTAGACATTTAACTGAGACAATTGTGGGGAGCCGTCATGCAATAAAATAATTTTGATCAGAGAAACTGGAGGTCATCTGGGTAAATGTAAGCATTGACACTAACAGCAATGCCCATAATCCCCATACTGTGAGAGGTAACAACAGAACAGCAGGAATTACCACCATCTGATTTGAGATGGCTAATTTTTTTTTAAAAAAAAAAGGTGAATAGACCATTGTAAAAAAAAAAAGAGAGAGAGAGAGAAACCAGAAGCAGTATTTCCCACCTGCTCTTTGTACAATAAACTCTCTCCCATCAGTATGCTATCAAGAAATCGTAACTTTAACAAGGACAAGGACCTTCTCACTCTCTATATTAGATTTTTTCTTTTCCAGCAAGTATAAGTTGGAGGGACTTGCCTTAGAAAGCAAAATGTGGGTTATTCCTCTACCATCGACCGAACTAATGGTTAAAAACTTCATCTTCTTTTCTGAAGTCAGGCTCTGTGACCAAAGAGAAAGCGATACCGCCCGCACCGCCCGCGCCCTCGGGGCTCTAGACTTCAGAGTCTCGGGAGCGGTACGGTAGGTCTCTGATGACTGTATCATTTGTTCCTGCGTGAGTCAGTCCCAGTGGGTAGTGCTCGCTGCCTGATGGCTTTCTGGCAGGCTTTCCGCCTCAAATGGCGTGTGTGCTTGGGGACGATGGCAGAGCTACCGATGGGCTTCATCGTGACTCTACATATTTATCTCCCTAGCCACCGAGCGGGGCGTCACCACCTGCAGTTTCACTCCCTCCTCTCTACCCTGGGACACTAACGTTCCTTTTTCATAATTGCCAACACCCATGGAGCTGAGCATTCTATAGAACAAGGTACGAATGGTCCTCCTTCAGTGCGTCTTATGTGCCCCTGGGGGGCTCAGTCTGTTAAGCATCTGCCTTCGGCTCAGGTCACGATCCCAGGGTCCCGGAATCGAGTCCCACGTCGGACTCCTTGCTCAGCAGGGAGCCTGCTTCTCCCTCTGCCTGCCGCTCCCCATGCTTATGCTCTCTCTCTTTCTCTCGGGCAAATAAGTAAATAAAATATTTTTTTAAAAAAGAGATAGTAAAGGATGAGGCAACCAGGCTTTGGTTCCATGCTTTTACCAGAGAAATGAGAAATCCGTATTATTTTAAGACACCGTCTCAAGTCTTAAAAGAAACTGCGAGCTTTCTGGGGTCTAGCACAGGCCATGCTCGTTCTTTCTCTTCCTGCGTGCCCCACACATACAGGACACACGTGTGTTCCTTTGCCCTGAGCCGCACATTAGTGGGAATGTTTGCGAAGCGCCAATGCATGGGAAGTTTTTTATAAACTGTAAAGTCGTATGTCTATAAATTTATATGAAAGCCTTCATCATGCATATTCATCACAGGAAATACTCTTTTCTTCCTCTTCGCTGTGTTGTGTATCCCTCTGCACTCCTACCGATGGACACTCCTTGACATATCCCCCTGAAAATGTTTTCTTTCTGGCTTTCTTCCTAGGATTTTTTTTTTCCCTCCTAGTCTAAGAAGTCTTCAGCATAGCTAATAATCTGGAGTGACGAAAGGCATTATTTGAGCCCTTTTACCTACCTACCCTGTTAGCAGGAAGATGAGCTAGCGCTTGTAGCAAATAGAATTATTTGATCACCTCAGGCAGAAAACACAGGACATTCCCTGTCTCTGCAGCCTGTCTGTCCCCTTGTCTTCTTGTGTCCTAACTGAACTCACATTTGTTTTTTTTAAGTAAGCTCCATGCCCAATGCGGGCCTTCAACTCACGACTCCGAAATCAAGAGTCGTGCGCTCTACCAACTACACCAGTCGCCATCCCTGAACTCACAATTTTTAAGGTTCCTGGAAACTTATTTGTCTTATCCTGTAACAATTAAGCTCTGGGGAGAAATTTCAGGTTGCTGGAGGTCTCAGGATATTTCCACAGATACCAGATGTGTGATACTTTCTGCACTGATTCATAAAGGCAAAATCGCTCCCCGTCATAACTTGAATGAGGACAAGGCAAACTTTTACTCTGAGCAAAGAAATGACTCGCGTCCACAAACTAGCAATTTATGCATTCGTTGATGGTTACTGCACGATCGAGTCAAAATTGTATTCAAAACACAGAAAATGGGCTTTTTCTTTCTGTTTTAAAAGTAATTGCTATTCGCTGTAGAAAATTTGGAATGCATGGAAAAGCGTAAGGATGAAAATAAAACTATGCCAACCCCCCACCTCTGCCCGCGGGGGGAATAGAAACGTGGGTGGTAGGAATTGGGAATTTAAGGTGAGGCATCACGGGATCATCTCATCTATGAGATGCCAACCCATGCAACCTGGTCACACACCTGTGATCTTCGCCCCTTGCTATTGACAATGCTCTGACATGTGTGCTGTGGGCCCTAGAAAAATCATAATGCTGGTATTAAAGTTACAATGCTGGTTTAGAGTCACTTAGCTCTTACTCTGTGCCAGGAATGCTATAAGCATCAGGTTCATTAATCCCATGAGAAGTCTTGAAGGTTCATATGGTTATTATCATCATTTTTAGGATGAGGATACCAGGGCTTAGTGAGGGGGTACACTTGCTCAAAATCAAGTTTACGCAGCTAGTGAGCAGGGGAATGAGAGCTCAAATAGACCTTTGATGGAGACTCTACTCTCGGGAACCTTGATGACCACTTCCTGCTTTCCCAAGGTATTGGAGCTGGAAGGGACCTCCGCAGCACCTTTCCCCAATCGGTTATTTTATAGAAGGGACAACTGAGAATCAGAGGTATGGAGCAACTGGCTAAAGGAAATAGAACCAGTGAATGCCCGTGGTCGGCGCCCTGGCATCCTGGCCACAACCCGGTATTTGTGGGATTGAGCTGGGCTTGGGTCAGGGGAGGTGGAAAGGGTGTTTTTGACCACAGGACAGTTTCTTTCGGGGGAACTATTTCATACTAGTCCCTAAACATTCCCTATGTCATTGTTTCTGGTCATCCTCGAGGACGCGTGCACACATTCTGTTATTTCGTTTACTTTTTCATGCAGTATAAACTTACCCAGGAAGAGTGCAGGTCAGCCTCTGGGCCGATAAGCTCCAATTCTGGGAAACCGAAGGCAGCGACTGAAAGTCCAAATTCCAGCCCCACGTAAGTCATGAGATGGACTTCTATCTCTCCAGTTGCCAATATTAATCCACTGCGCATGTCCAAAGATAAACCAACTACAAGAGAAACTGGCCTGAAAACTATGTCCCTAACCACGGGGAGGAGGCTTTTTTTTTTTTTTTTTTTGGCAAAAAATAGATGAAAGATAGCAAGCACTTTAACCTTAGCTCTAGTGAGAGAGATCCAGGTGAAGTGTCTTCATTATCTGCACAACTATGGAATTCTTCTATTTTCTATCCATTTTTCAATCAACAGAGGCTCCTGGTATTGAAGGGCAGAGGAAGGCACAAAAGCAAAGGAACCAGGCAGTAAGGGAAAAATTTAAGGTCACAAGGTGAACCAGTCTCAGAAGCCAAGAAAAGAATTCCAAAGGAATCATCTGCAAGAAACAATGGATTCTGTCTTCTCCAATGTTCCGAATGGACAAGCCCATGTTGGGCAATATTGCTTTCTTCTTGAACTCCTTGTTCTCTGTCTCTGTGTCTCACCCTTTTACCTCTTACACAACGTATTTCTTTAACCTCATGCTCACATTGAAGAGTAGGGGAAAGGCCCACAAAAGCTATGGCTCAGAATTCTTGCCAGTAGAGTATCAGAAGGATGACCAAATATTCCCATTGGCTGGGCATCCCATCCAGTGTGCGTTTCCCGGTGCAGCTCCTGTAGCTGCCGAGTGCAGTAAGAAGGCACAGCCTTTCTCCTTGCACCGAAGCATGCCTGAAAAAAGTGTTCCAGGTTTTCTTGGCTCCTGGAATTTCTTGCCTCACTTTGTCACTTATGAGTGACCTGCTCTCTTACTGGCTTTAGGTGTGTTTTTAATTAGACGTGTGTGTTTGGAGGTATTTCAGGAGAGGTTAAACATTTTTTTCCAAACATAGAGAAAAAAAAAATCCCCAATTACTTCACTTCTTGTGTAAGGCTTTATTTGCAAAGGTTAGAAACGTTTTGTAGTCGGAAGACACTCTATCAGCCAAACGTGTATCATGTTTCCGGTGATGTCCGTTCCGTGATTTTTAACAAAGAAAACCCATCTGGGGGTTGATGAATATGTTTGCCATAATTAAAATCATATTGACTTTATGGGCCAATTTATTTGACTTATTAGAAACTTAGGTAGGTGAAGAGAACACCTTCAATATTATAAACTTCAGCATCACTTAAGGAAAGTGCCAGAAAAGTCACATTTAAGGCCTTGGTTTATGGTGTTTTGTCTCTTCTAGTGCTCAGATCCGCTGTTACAAGTTTGGCATAAAGTCAGTGTAAAACCTTTAACCTCCCTCGGGTGCTAAATGCTACCTCCCCATTTTGAATCTTTGGTGGTGGGTTGGTTTTAAAAAAAATCTACCGCTTGTGTGTTTTCCCCCATAATAGTTTATCAATTCCATTATCATTCAACTAAGCAGAGTGGGCTGGAATTGCCTAAGCTTCCTGAGGAATTAAAGATAGCCATCGTCAATAAATATTTATTGACCACCCTCTCTATGGTTAAGGGACTGTGCCAGGCACTGTACAAAATTGGATTACAACTCCACCACTACTGCCCATAGGGGCTTGCAATCGAATTACAGATGACCAGATGAGATAACACAGATGACAAGCTCTGACCAGGCAACCCCATATTGTTCACCTAAGAGAAACAGGGAGAAAAGATAGTGCACTTTATTTGGTTAAAAAGAGGACTCTCCCCACCGATCCCCTCTCCCTATCCTTCGTGTTTATTTTAATCTGCTTTTAGGGAAATCGCTTTGATTTGGGTAAATGTTGATATCAGTAAGGTCCTTATCCAGGAATGCTTAAATCGGAGGCACACTGCCTCATTTTTCTGGTCCTCTCCCTCCTTTTCTTCTTATACAGCCCAGGGTTCGGGCACCACTTAGTACCATTTAAGGCAGGAACAGGACGTCTCCAAAGAGTGGCCTCTTTAGAAGCAAAAACATGCAAGGCTGTTGATGTGCTCTGAATCGCCAAGGAAGTTGGGAGGGTCAGCTGAGAAACAGAATGAGGATGCGGGGCTGAAAAATACCTCTCATGTTTTGTAGCAATAGTTTTCCAAAAGGGGCCCCCACACCAGCACCATCAGCATCATCTGGGAATTTGCTAGAAATGCAAATCTTCTGGCGTCCCCTCTGGAATCAGAGTTTCCGCTGGGACCCAGCCACCCGGGCTTTAACTAGCCCTGCAAGCGACTGAGGCACTCTTCCTAGGAGAACCTCTGCTTTGTATGCTCAGGGACCACAGTGGTTTTGAGATCGCTCTGTTGCTACCCCTATTTGTTATCAACTCGTATAAAAACCCCAAAGCAGAGACACCCTTAGATTGCTGTCTGACTGGGGTTGAAAAGATGTCTCCATAATTTCACGATAAATAGGACGTAAGACTTGCAGAAGGAACCGCTGGAGAAATTGCGGGATGGGGAGAGGCCAAGTAGGCTTTCGGAAGGGACTTGTCCCTGACTGAGGCTCAGTTTGCTTCTGAAGAATCTGAGGGTAGACACAGGGCCAGGAGCCTCTGTTCGTCATGACAGTGTCTTTTGGGTTCTGTCAGGGACTTCCTGACGTGTGAAAGCCACCACAAGTGTATCATCCCCAGTGACCAATGCTATCCATCCATCGATGAAGACGTTGTGAGTGGAAATGTTCTCAGACGGAGGAGAAGACTGCCCACCACTCCCTGACACTAGGAATTTCAAAAGTGGAGGGCTTCACCTCAGAAAAAGAGGAGATGGCTGAGGCAGCACGGAAGCAAGACCAATCAGGAGAAATAGGAGGAATCGAACATTCCTCCAGGGCAAAGGAAATGCAATTATAAGACTTTGTGTGGTCCTTATTCACCGGGCAGGTGTAGGGCTCAGTCATCCAAAGAAAGAATGCGAGAGAAGAGAGAGGAAAGAAAAGCACAAGAACCAGTGAGATCTCTGGGGGGCAGGTCAAGAGAGCGCCGACAACGTCGCATACATTATCTCATCTAACACTCACATTTGGCTCAGGTTCCCTCCAGATTGTAACTGTGGGAGCCAAGACTTGAGCTCAGGTCTGTTGGACTGCGCACCCTATAGAATGCTAATATGGATAAAATCCTTACTACACGTGGAGCCGAGTCAAGAGCTATAAATGCTTGCCTAACTAAATCTCACGATGGCTCTCTTCGGTAGTGATTATCGCCACCAGGGTGGCAAACAGGCTGAGAGAGAGAGAGAGGAAGCAGTTTCATTAGCAGGAATGGGGTTTCTGGAGCAGAGCCCTGTAGCTTCCCTGTCCACTCCGGTTTGGTGGGGAAGTCAGCCCTCCATTCGATGTAAAAGCAAGGACAGATTGCAGTCACGGGGGAGCCACATGGATGGGAGTGAAGACACTTTCTGGAAACGGTCTCAGGCCTAGGCTTTGATTCTTTGTTGAGGGAGAGCTTACGTCGTCCTAGTTAAGGTTCTGGAGTCCAGAGAAGGACCCTGCCTTTAGTGTCTCGTGGGGATGATGGAGGAGAGACCACACAGGGAATAAGCTCTTCCATTCAAGGCAGCAAGGTGTTTATAGATCCCAGTCCCCAGTCCTGCTCTCTTCAGAATCACCGAAGTAGCTACTTCAAATACAGAAAAGAGTGCCAGGAGAACCAACAATGGCACTAGGACTGGAGATGGAAAAGCTTTTTGATTTAGGCTCTCAAGAACTCCTATTCCTGGAAGGGGCTTGGCTTCAACCAGAAGCACCCTCAGAGACCTTTATAAGGTCTTATGAACTGCCCAACCAACTGGGGGCTCTGATATTTTTGCTTCTCAAATTATTTTTCGAGGACAGTTCTTAGGGATATGTAGGCACTTCTGGAAGTATAGGACTTGAAAGTGAATAGGACATCCTATTAAGAATTAACTAATATAAAAAAAGAATGTGTCGTTAATTTCAATTTAGATTAATAGGGGCATAGTATTATACATTGGTATTTTAGGATGCTCAACAAGAACATTTAATTTTCAAATGAATTTAAAATCCCCCACTCCCGATGTTTTATATACAGCAGTTTAAAAAAAAACTAATTCATTTAGCCATAATGTGCCCATATATGTTCTTTAACATAATTGTGTATATATGCCACAGAGCTACCCATTTATAGAATTAATTGTGTACAGTTTTACAGATTTAAGTCTATACAAATATAATATTTATAAAGATTTATTAATATTAAACACTCACATACATCTGTGTATAACATTAATATTGAAATGGCTGCAAAAGAAAACATTAGATGGGGTGTTTTCAGTTTATGCTTTGTTATAAATCGAGAAGTCCCATTTTAAAGATTTGCTTTGAAATCCGCAACGAAGTTATCTATTGCTACAGTGCATGGGTTTCCTTGATAAAGAATGATGCCATTTAAAGAAATACTGGGTCATTATGGCCTAATGACAAGCATAATTAGGAATGTCTGTCTCCAAATTTCACAAGAATAGAGAAAAAGTTATTCGGCTGAACCACATCATGCTACCCCACGGAGTAATTTAAGCCCGGGCTGAACTGGGACAGGGACAGGTGTAATTGGCCTGGTGTCTGCTCCGTCCGGCCTTGCAATTACCATAATAAGATCGACTACAGAGAGGTCAGAAGCTAACGGCCAGTTTGGCTGTAGCCTTCCAAGACTGTCATCGGTGGGAGAACAAGGCATCCATTCGGTCAGAAGGAAAAGCTAAGTGGATGCTGTAATTGGCCCTAGTGACAGGAATGTCTGCCGGAAGACAACAGAAACAGGCAGCGGCATTGAAAGATGAGGAGCAAAGATGCAAAAATGTGGGAAGAATGACCTCAGTGAATTTATAATTATATCGTAAAGAGGCTGGGGGAGGGGGCCTTTGCCAGCTCTCCTGATTTGTCCACAGTGTCCAGGCCATCATCAAATCTCCACGGAAGAGGAAGCCCTCCTAGTCAATCTGCAATGTGTCTAGTAAAAACGAAATTTCCTAGCAGACCACTCCTCGAAAGTGTACTTTAGCGTGGGATTCAAAAGGAGGGATCCTTTAAGCACAGACTGTTCTATTTCTTCTGAAAACTAATATTGTTGACACCCAAGTTCGGGTGTGATCCATTCTCTCAGTGCACATACTGTGCTCAAGGATGGGATCCTGTGACCGTAACACTCATTCTATGTACCTTGGACCCGCAGGAGTATTTCTAGAGTCTAAAGCAAGAGCCCACCAATATCTCTTGCTGTTTCCACCCCTTTCGGTGCAGATCTGTGTGCATCTATTATCTTGGGCTCTGTCCCTTGTGTGAATTAAAAGCTTAAAGAATTTGCCGATGCTTCTTTACCAGTCTTTCCCACTGAGTATGAGTTCCAGTTCAATAAGAACTTTCTTCATGGTGCTCCTTTTTGATAACTTTCTAATGCTGAACAGTTGTTGCTACGATAAAATTCAGTTCCGTGACAATCTTCTACCCCTGCGGCATTTCTAGGAGTAATGTAGAGTATTGCAGTGATGTACTTTGGAGGCCAAGGACCTCAAGTACCAGAAGAAAAAGTAATTGCAGAAGGTAGAGACTCTGGCTACTTTGACTATTGGCCTATTGAACATGGAAATGATTTCATCTCTCCTATAGCATGCACACTCTGTCCCCCTACACATTTTATATGTGAATTATTAGACACCGAAAAAATGATTATTGAATGGATAAATGAACAACAAAAAGATATCTCTAAATGCAGAAGGACTCTTGTGCACTAATACTGGATGGCCATTGTTGAATTGCTAAAATCTTCTCTGGAAAATTTCTATTTCCATATCTATCTATCTATCTATCTATCTATCATCTATTATCTTCCTATCAATCCGTCATCTATCTATAAATGTAGAAAAATAAAGAAGCGCTTAGTCCAGCCAGGTGCACAGATGTGTAGGATTATGTGTGGAAGTGAGAGAGAAAAAACGATATGCCTGATACGCGTTGGAATTTATGGAAGAATTGAAAACTCAAGAAAAGGCACGAAGTCAAATCAGTAGGAAAATGGAAAAACGAGAAGTGGTGGAAGATGATGTTGGGGAAATAGAAAGTAGTTGTACTGTGAAGCCATTTGTGAAAACATAATTGAATGGATTAAGATTGTAACCAAATACTTCGCTTACAGGATGCCATTTGATGATTTAAAGATGGGAATATCTAGCCAGATCTATGTTTTTGGTAGGTAACTCTGGTGTACCATTGCCAGACTCAGGAAAAACAAAAGAACAGGAAAAAAAACAAAAACAAAAACAAAAAAACACAAACCCAAAACAGGAAGCCTAGTTAATTCTGAATTTCAGATAAGAAGGAATAATACTTTGGCATAAAACATACCTATTCTAAAACATTATTTGTTGTTTATCTGAAATTCAGATTTAATTGGGCTTCCATCATTTTAGTTGGTAACCCCATTCTGGTGAGAGTGTAGATGATGCGTTTGTTGGCAGGGAAACCAGTTAGGTGGGCATCGAATGGCTTAAACTAGGGCCATAGGAAGTGGGTTTTATTATTATCTTTAATTTATAGAGGAAGAATCTGAAATATTCCTGGGTAATTTCCCCAAGTAAGTGAATTGGGGAGCTGCAGAGTAGGGTGGTTAATGAAGCTTCAGATGAATGTCTATCCCTAAAGTTTTTGGGTGTCTAAAGACGGAATTGAGAACTGTTCAGGATCATTAAAAGTATTTCTAAACTTTAAAGTAATTATGGGAAAAGATCTCCGACGTATAGAGACACAGATACAACTTGGGAAAGACTTTCTTATTAGCTGCATGAGCCTGAGAAGTTTACTTAAACACAGGGGTTGTAAAATGGGAAAAATTCTCCTCTGCAGGCTTTTTATTAGGAGAGCATGTTTTTTTTTTTTTATAAACCAAAGGAGTCTTCATAAATTTTGCTATAAACATAGTTTTGGGGTGATATTTTTAACTCAATGGTAATTTCCTGCATATAAGCTGAATAGCATAATCACAATTGGAAATATTTAGTTCTATTAAATATTTGATTATTACAAGGTAATTAAGATGATTTGCAATTAAGCGATTCAGTAAAAAGATTTTATTACATAGCATTTTATTACATAACATTTTTAGCCCCAGTTTTCTTTTTCTAATATACTTTTTATTATACTTTTTATAAAGTGGAACTTGTCTTAAGGTTCATCTCCCTCGGACCAAGGGGATTTAGTTCTTGAGTACAGGAATGATGTCAATTAAATGTACTCTTCACTACCTGAGGTGTCCCTCACTGTGCACCCAGGACAGGATAATATAAAGTCTCCAATGTGATGTAGTTTTGGTCTCACTCTCCTTGTAATAAGAGATATTAACCAGATAAATGTAATGGATTCCACAAAAATAATTAGATTAAAGATATATGTATGTGGAATGACCAGACAGGCCGCGCTCTAAGTATGCTGATTAACTGATTCATGCAATTCAGGTAGACTACTGATATACCCACCTTCTGAGTGATGCCGCAACATAACAGAGACTAAAACTCCTTACGGTGAAAGGACAGAACACCTAAATCTCATTTCAAGTATCTTCCCCTCTCTCCACCTCTTTTGTATTTTAAAAGCCTAATGACTCAAAAATTCCTCAATAAAGGCATTTTCTGTTTTGTTGTTCTTTTTTTTTTTTTTTTAAGTCACTAAAAATGCTTCTGTGAGTTAGTAGAACCCATGCAAATACTGCTTCTATAAAGAAAACCCTTCCTTTTTGTTTTCTGGGAAGTATGTATTTGCTTTAAAGCAAGATTTTATAGCAAATTAAGAGAGGGACTAAGTCCTTTTATCAGTTTGTCTGGAAGTTCACGAGAAGTCAAAGAAATAAAAGAAATGAGGCAAACACTGCAGCGTTGTTTTATGATGTCTGAGAGTGAGCTGCAGACCTTAGGGCAGAAGGCCGGCGGATCTGTATTATTTTAAGCTTGGTTGCAAATACGGGTAATTTAATAAGACGGTTTGTTTCTAGTTGTCCTGGACTATAACAGCCCCTGTCCTTTCCCTTCCCTGTACCAATTCAGAGGCCAGCCCCCGGTCAGATCTGGAAGACAAGTCCCTGTAATATAAATATGCATCGCAGTTCAATGTTAAGAATGGAGTGTGGGATCCAAGATCCTGCCCTCCGGCTTTTTATTTCTTCATTTTTGGAGGGAATGTTGATTGAAGTTTTTAAAAGCATTTTAGGTTGGCATGCTGTCAATTTCTCGGCCCAGGTGGCAATTATCTAGAGAAAAGTAGCTGATTGCCTCAATATAAGACTTTCATCTGGGTTTTCCAAGGCATTTTTATTAAAATGAATTAATTAACTTTACTAAAGTTGTAGGTAGAATAGCATTTTTATGGTACTTAATGGAAAGGTTATGCTCTGTAACTGGGAGGCTAGTGTCCTGGAGTTCAGAGTGGATGTTCCAATCACCAGCTTGAAGGTTTGAAGACCACTTAAAGGCAAAGACTGAAAGCAGTCACGGAAGTAATTTAATTACCATCTCCTCTCTCCCCACTTCTATGGCTCAAACCTATCTAAGGAAACTTGCCCTATCTTTAGGCGTCGATGTGGAACCCCATGAGAAATCTATATTGGCGAAATCTGGCCACGACTCTGTGTTTTTCCAAGTTGCTGGCATCTGTGTTACGTTCAGTAAGTTTGTTCTGAGTATCGAGATGTTTCAATAAATTCTTCAGTAGCTATGGATGGAATATCTTTAGTGGAGATTTAAAAAGACAGACTTTCTTCTTAGATTTTAAATCCTTTATGGTGATTTTAATAACTCATTTGCTTTCCCCAATTAGGCCCATCTCAAAATGAGTTTGCATTTCTAGATAGATATAACTGATAGAAGAAAAATGGGCATGTTAGGAGACCAAGTTAGGATTCAAAACTAGCGCTTAGGTAATTGATGATTGGTCAGTTATTTAAGCCATTGCGGGAAGGTAGACGTTGATTATATTTTTCTTGCCTGGCACTCCAGGATATTAGAGAGAGGCAGTTCATATCTGCAGGCTGCTGTGTGGGTTACTATAATTTCAGAATCTCTACCACTGATTCACTTCTCTTTAATTTCTGAAAATGAGAAAAAATGAGATGAATTTAAAAAAATCACAAGGGAAATATATAATATCTGGGGAAGTAATTTATACATGGGAAATATGTGAGATACTCAAGATGTTTAATAACAAAATTCAGTATCTCTGCTGGAACGTTTAATACAATATTAACACATTCCTTGTGAGGAAATATGTTTGATGTATGGCTGGTGATATTATGATTCTTCATCGGGAGGCAGTGGTCATTATGAATCTGAGGAGGGTATGTATGAGGGCATTCTATTTCCCTTGAAGAGCCTTTGAAAATTCTCATCATTCGAAGCCCAATTATCAATTGCTTTTTGGAGACCACAGACAGAACAGTTTTTCTCCCAGCCTTTTCCCTTCACGGGCTGCAGACACAGATCTTGTCTCTTGATCTGATAATTTTTTTGATTAACAGTTCAATGGGTCATGTTTCCTGGTTTCAATTTTAACAGAATTTTTATTACTTGTGGTTCATAATTTCCTTTTGGAAATTTAGTTCAGTCTCTAGTCCAGGCTAGCCATTCGGCAATTTGCTCATTTATTTATGAACTTACCCCAAATAAATATCAAATGGTACGTTGCGTGAAGACAATTTTTGGTCTTGTCCGCGCATTGACCTAGGGTGTAATATGGGAGATCTAGCTGACCATGGGAGAGAAATCAGCATGGTCCAGAAGGAAAAGAACTGCCTTGGACTTGAGTCCTGGATGCCTGGATGCCTGGTCATTATGAATCTGGAGGAGGGTATGTATGGGGGCATTCTGATACCGATTGTTAGAGTGGCCTCAAAGCAATCATTAAATCTATGCTGGCTTCATGTGTTGGAAAATAGGTTTGCACTAGTGCCTCACGCAGAATAGGTGTTGAATAAATGAACATCGAATGCAGTTTCCTTCTGTCTCTAAAATTCCCTAATTTTACGATTATCTTGATTATAGAGATACAGAATCTCAGGGATAGAATGAATTGTCAGGCCCACGAATTCAACACTGATCGATGTTTCCTCCAATTGCAAAATCCAGAAACAAGAAAAGAAAAATCAGGTGCGTAAGTCAAGAAGGCAATTCATTCTCCTTCTTTTATGAATAAAATGTAATGAACAAAATATTTTCCTATGGTACGCTCACGTATCTCCTTCAAATGACTTATAAGTGTGGCCGAAAGTACAAAAAGGAGTCAACTGTCTCTCGGTGACCTTCATTCCAGCATATCTGAAACTCTGAGTTCGATTATGTTGTGTAATTTGTATCCACTTTTCAAGTTTTTGCATAAAATCTGGCCACTTTGCTTAGTTGGTTGACTGCTATTTTCTGGTTTTATTGATCTGGAGTTGGCCCAAGGCCTTCCCGGTGTGTCACACATTTGGTTTCTGAATTAAAACAGGAAACATTGAAGCAGTTCAAAATGGAAACAGCAACAAAGTGGTATTTTCCAAACATGCAGACAATATTGGTTTAAAGTGGAGGGGATTTCCATTACGAGGAACGTTTTTTTCATTTTCCTAACTCCGTAAGAATTGTTTTCCCAATCTGGAATTGTGAGATTCCACTGACAGGCACTGATGAAAGATGAGTTAGAGATAAAGACATGCCTGAGGAAGGAATGAACCCAGAGGTTCACACCCAAGGGAAGGGCACTGTGCACCTGAAGACTGTCCAGGTGCCATGGTACTTGATGTTCAGTTTTTGTTTTGTTTTATTTTTAAAGAATACCTCCACCATGCCGCATATCTGTGGCTTCCTCACGGTGCTCAGTACAGGGATTTGACTGACAGTCTTCCCACTCGATTAGACCTGAAGCCTGAGCCCAACATCTGGGGGCCAGTTTTGCAATCCCGTCTTTACATCACCAGAGAAGGACTGCTCTCTGCAAATACTCAGCAAGCCAAACAGGGCTCTTGCATAGCATAAGTAACTGGCCCGAACATTCTTTATGGCATTTCTTTCTGGGGTACTGTCCATTCAAGAAAGGGCAAATGAATATTTTCTGAAAAAGATACTGTCATCCAGAAGCTTCACCCAAATTCCTAGAATTTAGCAGGTTAAATAAATCTAAATGGTTTCATCTTTTTAAAATATATGATTAGATGTTTTGGTGAGGGAGAAAGAGATTTATATGGAGAATCATGGCAGCTCGGCTCCTTGAAGTTTGGCCCTGCTTTTGTGAAGTATTATGTCCACTCCATAAACACAAGCTAACAGAGTTAAAAAGAAAAATAAATGTTAAACTCATTGGTGGAGTTGAGTAGTAGTTCATTATATTTTAAGAGGAATCGTTCCATAGATTCTTTAATTCAAACATCTTGGAGTCAAGATAAATGATACCTTTATTTACCAATAATTTACTTCTTTACTCCAAAGGAATAAGTGGGTTGAATGGCCTCTGGGTGGTATTTTACATGGTGACTGAGAGAAATGATGTCTTCATGGAGAAATTGGCATAAGGTTAGTGTTGTGTTTTTCGCTTGCCAGTTGACTTCCCTCTTTAGGCAGACAAGGCTCATAAAAGCTACTTCGTTCATATGCAGAATGTAAAAGCTATGAGATGCACATAGCCAGAGGGTTATTTGGATTCCATCTGGCCTTTTGACGAATTAATGGAATGAAATCTTGTGTGTGAAAGCCCCTTTGATAAGTATGCAGTAAGTATGCAGTTCTTTTTTTTTTTTTTTTAGATGTTATTTATTTATTTGAGAGACAGAGAGAGCACAGGCAGAGGGGAGAGGCAGAAGGAGAGGGAGAAGCAGGCTCCCCTGCTCTGAGCAGGGAACCCGATGTGGGGTTCCATCCCAGGACCCTGAGATCATGACCTGAGCTGAAGACAGATGCTTAACCAACTGAGCCACACAAATGTCCCAATAAATATGCAGTTCTAGATAAATGCATGGCATTACCTATTATTGTAACTTTCCCACCACAGAGAACAGCATATTTCCAACGTCAGCCTGCTGAGCTGATCTTTTTCATGATAAATCTATCTAGAAAAGTGTTGGCTTCTTCCTTTTTCTTGTCTTTAGTCATACATTGAGTAGATTGTCTTTGTAGCACATTTAATGTAATCATTGGCCCAAGTCTAGACAAGGAAAGGTACTTTAGCAGAACTAAAGAGGTAATTACTGTGGATAGCTAGTTTTTAAATTAATATTGAAATAAGACTTGGCTTTTTAGATGGCATAATTCTAAGAGAATGCACCTGCCTTGCCCCTACGAATGAGAAATGCCTTAGGTTAGACCTATTCCTAACAATCAAATAACACTTTATCCAAATATAATGAGATACAATTCTAGAAGATACTGCATACCATCACTGGATAAGACCAGGAAGCTCTGCTTTGCTTCATGTGAGACCATGTAGTTCTGTTTCTACAGCTTTAGAAAGAAGATCAGCAAAGTATGTATTATTCAAGTGAAAAATGTCTCTGATGAAAATCCTACTGCTGTACTTTAGTTCATAATTTCATTAACACTTAAGGACATTTGCCACAAAGAAATAATATTATGTATGTCTCAGAATAAGCAGAGTTGAAAACATTTGATTAGTGCCTGTAAGTATTAACATCGAAAAATGTATAAATTCCTCAAAAAGGATTAAAGACCTAAATGTGAGACCTGCAACCATAAAAATCCTAGAAGAGAGCACCAGCAGTAATGTCTGACATCAACCATAGAAACATTTTTCCAGATATGTTTCCCAAGGCTAGGGAAATAAAAGCAAAAATAAACTATTGGGACTATACCAAAATAAAAAGCTTCTGCACAGCAAAGGAAACAGTCAACAAAACTAAAAAGCAACCTACAGAATGGGAGAAGATATTTGCAAATGACATAGCTGATAAAAGGTTTAATATCTAAAATATATAAAGAACTGATACAACTCAACACCCCAAAACCAAATAATCAATTTAAAAAATGGGTAGAAGACATGAATAGATATTTCTTCAAAGAAGACATCCTTATGGCCAACAGACACATGAAAAGATGCTCAACATCTCTCACCATCAGGGAAATACAAATCAAAACTACAATGAGATTTCACCTCATCACCATAGCCATACCTGTCAGAATGGCTAAAATAAAAAATGCAAGAAACAGTGAGTGTTAGCGAGGATGTGGAGAAAAAGGAACACTCGTGTACTATTGGTGGGAATGTAAACTGATGCAAACACCGTAGAAAACAGTATAGAGGTTCCTCAAAAATTTGAAAATAGAACTACCCTATGGTCCAGCAGTCACACTACTGGGTATTTACCAAAGAATACAAAAACACTAATTCCAAGGGATACATGCACCCCTATGTTTATAGAAGCATTATCTACAATAGCCAAAATATAGAAGCAGCCAAAGTATCCAGTGATACACACAGACACACACATACACTGAAATATTATTCAGCCATAAAAAAGAATGAAATCTTGCCATTCGCAATGACATGGATGGAGCTAGAGAGTATAATGCTAAGTGAAATGAGTTAGAGAAAGACAAATATCATATAATTTCACTCATGTGGAATTTAAGAAACAAAACAAATGAGCAAAGGAGAAAAAAGAGAGAGAGAGAAACCAAGAAACAGACTCTTAACTATATCAAATAAACTGTTGGTTTCCAGGAGGGAGATGGGTTGGGGGGAATGAGTAAAATAGGTTTAAGGAGTGAACTTGTCATGATGAACATTGGGTGATGTATGGAAGTGTTGAATCACTATATTGTACACCTCAAACGAATACAACACTGTATGTTAACTATACCGAAGCATATATACATATACATATATATGTAAATTTCTCATAGCGAAAAGCAGATATGTTTAATCTTTTTGTTTGTCTCTTGAATGTCAAGGAGCAACTATTTATTTAGAACCCATAGGGGCATAGGTCCTATGAATAAGAAAATAGCCTTGTCCTTGAGTAATTTGGTTTAGAGAGAGGGAGAAATAAGACATATAAAACAAAATACGGTAAGGGTTATCCTTAGTTTCATGCTGGAGTGCTAATCTGCCTACACTCATGGGAAATTAGGTCAGGCCACTTGAGACTCTATGGGTGATGCCTGGTAGGTCTTCTGGGAGAAACAATAAAGAATATATTTGTCACTTTTTTCCAGGTGACAGGGAAAAGAGACTCAAAATAGAAGGAGTAGAAGAGTCTGCTATAGCCTCTTTGGGACGTGCACAAAGAAAAGAGGGAGTTGACCCCAAAAGGAGGACCTGGGCCTGTGTGCTGGGCCACTGGTTCCCAGGAAGCAGAGAGTGACACCGTTGAGGCTGACACACGATGAAGCCATTCACCTGTCTTTCCACCCACGCCCTGGGGAATTTGATCTTAAGTTTTGGGAGAAGAACAGAGACATACTTCAAAAGTTGAATAAACAGCTCCTCATTTGGTGTCCATAAAAAGGTCAAAAGCTAGATTTTCCAATTGCGGAATGGCTCACGTTAGCTCAGGCTGCCATGACAAAATACCATAGATGGGGTGGCTCATACAACAAATACTTATTCTCACAGTTCTGGAGACTAGAAGTACAGTTTGGGGTGCCAGCATGGTCGAGCTGTGGCGGGGGCACTTATCCCGGTTAGAGACTATCAACTTCCTTTATCCTTACATGCAGGAAAGACGGCAAGCTGGCTCCCCAGCCTTTCTCATAAGGACACAAATCCCATTCAAGAGGGCTCCACCCTCACGACCTAATCCCCTCCCTAAGGCCCTCCCTCCAAATACTCTCACATTGGAATTAGATTTGAACTTAGGAATTCTGCAGAGATGTAAACATTCAATCCATAACAAGCCATATTATAACCCATTAATCTACCATCCTATAACCGGGCACCTAGGTTGTACAGATAATTTACGACATTAACTCGTGGTGTTAGATCTACCAGTATAGGTATATCTTCCCCACCTTCCCTATCCAAGACTTTGGGTTCATTGAGTCTCTGGGATTCTGTTTGTACGTTCCAAAGGCAGAAGGTGCTAGACTCCATCCCAGCTTTTTTCTTTATAAACGCAGGGTCTTTAAGACCATGGGACTGGCTTGTCTCTGAGGGCAGAGAAGGGAAGCATGCGTTTTGGAGGTGGGCAAGTGGAAGAAACTGCTTTCTAATTGCCCCCTCGTTTTCCCTTGTCCAGCACCTCCCCACGATAATCACACATAGCTGGAGTTACCTTGCTACCTTTGCAATCAAACTTTACAATCTTCAACAACCCCCATGGGGACCGGAAAAAAGTCCAAATTCTTTTGCATGGCCGATAGGGTCTTCAAGAGCAGAATTGCACTAATCGGTTTGTGTTCATCTCTAACACACCCCATTAAATATGGGCTTCGTCCCCCACTCCTCCCACAGGTTCTCTGTCCCCACAGCAGCAGTGTCCTTGCTCTCCTCTGGTCTTTTCATTCCTCTTTCTCTTCCCCAGAGGAAGAATTTCATTCCTGCTTTCTTCTTTTACTAATTCCTACTGCTTTTTTTTTTTTTAAAGATTTTATTTATCGATGAGAGAGTGAGAGAGTGAGAGAGAGCACAAGCAGGGGGAGGGGCAAAGGGAGAAGCAGACTCCCCATTGAGCAAGAAGCCCAATGCTGAGCTCGTCACAGGACTCCATCCCACGACCCTGGGATCAGGATCTGAGCAGAAGGCAGATGCTTAACCGTCTGAGCCACCCAGGCACCCCCACTTATTCCTACTGCTTCTTAAGGTTACCTTAAAAGTCCCTTCTTTGAGGAAGACTCTCTGGACCCCAAGTTTGCATTAGGGAACATTTCTTTAGAGCCTCATAAGCATGCTGCTTTGTTTCCCATCAGAGTGCCTATCACACTGTGTGTTCCACAACCCCACGATCGTGACCTGAGCCAAAATCAAGTCAGATGCTTAACCGACTGAGCCACCCAGGTGCCCCTATCATTAGATTTTAAAGGCAGTTTGGTTCCATACTCTCTCTTGTCCTCACCCTCTCTTTCCTCCAGGACCCCTAAGTGCTGTTTCCTCTGTCTCAGGCACTGAAGGTGGCAGTAAGGGAATTGAACCTCTCCCCACTCTCTTACTCTGCTTCTGACATTCACATCTTTTGGCAATTTGCTTTTTCTTTCCAGGCAAGATTTGGAAGTCCCATGGGATGGTGGTATGTAATGATTGTGATTGTGTGCTTCAATAGGAGAAGGGGTGAGGCGGGTACGTTGGGGAAAAAAGGCTTTTAAAAATAGGGTAGACAGAGAGTATTAATCTGGCTTTTGTGGGATGAATTCATAGCCCTAATGTAGTTTCGAGGATTTCTTTTTTTGGTGGAGGGGGGGAGGAAGAATGTTTAATTTAATTTTTTTTTCTTCCTGAAACCAAGTGCCCTCAAGATTATTTAAGAGGAGAGTATTATCCTTTGACATCCTTCTGTCTAGAAGAGCTTTAATTCTTCTGCAATCTATGCAAGTGAAAAGAATAATGCATGTTGAAGTCAGTGCTGAACAAAGGACTTGTGACCACGTTATTGAGTGACACAGGGAGACTGTTTCTGGGGGAGTCTTACATTGCAGCGTTGGCTTAATATTCACACCCAATATTTTCCTATTTCTTTTATCATAATGGGAAATTTTCTTTTGTACAAAAAATGCTAAATAATATTTAAGTGCAGTTTGTTTTATTTTTGACAACGCATTGTTATTTCTTCCACATGCGTCTCCGTGGTATGACCATAAGATGGGATGTCATGGGCCCAGGAGCAAGACCTCAGTTAGATATGCCTATTTGGGGGAATATTAATAGCATGGTTTTCCCTTTATAAACTACAACTTTATTTAAATAACTTAATACAAGCAGTGTTAATGTAAATATTATGTCTACTTAAGATACACTTTAGAATACAATTTGAAGACATAAATACATTGTACGTGTATACATTGTAGATAATACTAGCCTCCCCACAGATTTACACCCTGGGTTGACCCTTGCTCAACAGTCCAGATTTTCCCTCCCTTCAGGGACCTTTTCTGCCAGGGGAATTTAGGAGAAGGTGTCCTCAAAATCTACTCAACCAGGATTTGTTAACTTCAAAATCCGTGGGGTTGAAGCATGTAGGTTGTTATTCTTCTTTTTCTAAAAGTTTCTTTGTGCAAGTTGACCCAACCCCAGCTGTCCTCTCCTCTTGCTTTGACCAGTCAACATTGCCTAGTGGAGTAAAGTATTCTGATATACCTTTTCTCCTGAATGATGAGCACCCACATTCCTCACATTTGCCTAAGAGAGGCAACTTAGATTATTCCTGAAGTAAGTTCTCCACCAAGCTTTCTGCCTGTAGAAAAACCTACTAGGTTCCCTCAATTAAAAAAAAAAAAAATCTTTCTATAAAGAATCAAGGCATGTTTGGAAGCTAGAGTTGAATTTAAAGACAGTTTAGTTCAAGGACCTACATTTCCAGAGGCTGAATCTGAGTTCCAGAGGTAAGTCACATGTATCACAGAGCAAATTAGTACAAGAATTAGGACCAGAATCTGGGCTGCCGCTGGTGCCTTGTCACATGATCAAGTTTGTGTTTTTTAATTTGTGTTTTTTCCTGCATGGTCAGATGTGGTTGAATGGAATGTCTCCTCCAGTTTCTGGCAAGAGTCACTATGAACTATCACCAGCTTTAGCAACGGGGACTTTTTTGTTCTATGGTTATATACATACAGAAATGCAAGATTGGGCATGCAGATAAAGCTTTTGTGTGCATGATTAATAATTAATAAAGTGTGCATAATTCACACTTGAGTTTCTGTATCTCATTAGAGGTAGTTGTCTCACCTTTAACTAGAGAAGACAAGCTTTATTTTTGTAGCGCTTTGCCCTATTATGTTCAACAATAATAATTCACAGTGACAGATGTAATCCACCAAACTCATTATTTTCAACCCCGATCCATTTATTTTGCATTACCAATACAGTTTTGATGCCTATCGTTCCCTGGACTGGAGTGCTTGATGAAATGTTTTATTGCAATATGTCAGAGTCTAAATAATTAACAGCAGGAATAAGGCCGGAGCCTTCCAAAGTTACTGTGTGTATTATAAAATCGTATGTAATGCGCCCTGTAGTCCCAAGAACATGTCCTAGAGATGTGGTTTTGATAAGATGATTACATTTGGGGAAAGAAGAATGGAATATATCTCCGATATCTCCTATAGCGGGTCACATCTCTTCAAAGTTTAAAAAAATATGTATGTGTACTCAATCTATCAAAGAGCAAAGTAAACAGGATGCAAGTCTTTTTTTCTTCTGCAGAGCTAAAAATCTCCCAAATCTATCGTGAAAAATCCCAGTCATAATTTAACATATTGCACTATAGAAACAGTTTGCTTTCTTTTCTTGATTTATATTCTGTCACAGTCCTGGGGTGGTACAGAAGGATATTGTCTTGTGATAGGCAGTGTAGAGCTATGTGACTTCCCTTGACTTTAAAGGAATCGCAGGGAACCTTGAATTGCAACTATTCAACCTTGAAGGGAGAGAAACTAAATGAAACACCTGTTTTTCTGATTACTGTACCACAAGGCCTTTTAATTAGTTTGTGGAAATAGAAGTTTTAGTTATTGAAGCATATGGTTATTTTCCTCCAAGAAAATGGACACGTGACCACACATCATTAATTTGTGATTATTATTAAAATAAGAATGTAATTTGAAAGATTGTACATTAATAGATATATTTTTCCAGACTAGAAAAGAGGTCAAGAATAAGGCAGAAGGGAAATCCACATAAAAATGTCATTCTTTTATATCAGCACCATGGATCGGCTGTGTTCTTCATGGTGTTTGGAATATTTATTCACAGAAGAACTGCAATTGGAAATGAATAAAAATATTGATCATGATTTTTTAGATATTTATTCTTTTAATATCACCTCACTCGTCTTCCTCAAGTACTCAGAGAGCAATAAATCAGTGTAGGAAACAAAGGCTAGAAAAATGGGAATGGCCAAGGTGAATATATTCTTAACACATTCCCTCCATATTGTTTTCACCATAGAGAAGTGGGGATTTCTCTCCGGTGTGTTCTAGGATTTAATGTAGGAGTCAGATAATCCTACTGGGCTATTGGGCAATCATTCCACTCAGCTAGATGGCATCTTCAGTCATCGTAAGGACCTCCAGCCCCTCATGGGATTGTAAAGGAAAGAGAACCAATTTGGTTTATTTGAAATTTGTCCAAGGTGACCTCTGCAACAAAGCTGTCAGGATGATGTTACTATTGGGGACACTTAGGATATCAGACTCTGATACTTCATTCACACACACATCCTGGATTTTAGAGGCAAAATGCGTGAGGTATTAGCAACCTTGTGATCATGTCTTTAGTATATTTTCCCCCAGAGACTCCTGCTTTGGGCATAGGAGGCATTTGATAAATATGTGAGGCTTGAGTCTCTCTCTGGGAGAGACTTGTATTGAATTGCTGCTCAGTAACAAGTGAAATAAAGCATGGGAAACAGGGTAAAAGTATAATAATTTAAGTGGACAAAAACCTCCTAAACAAGAGAACAGCTTTACTGTTAATAAAATCATGAGAGACTACAAATAAACTACAAGCATTAACAGAGGCAGAAATGACTCAACTGTTGTGAAATTGGAATTTCTCTCACTGTTTATGTCTACATATGAAACATACCTGGCAACAGCATGGGACAGAACATGCCTTCTCATTTTTCCATATTATTTATACCATGTGTTTGGCCAGAAGTGATTACACAATAGGACTGCAATTGGATAGCATAGCAATATGGATTTCCACACCTATGGCATAAGGCTTGGTTTGTTTTGATTTAAGAAATAATTGTGATCCCATTTCATAATGTTGATCACAATTTCATCACCTGTGCCTGGAAGGAGAGGAAAATATATGAGGGGTATAGCGAAGTGCAAACTCATTAAAAACTCTCTGTAAGAAATTATGATCATTACATTTAGAGCGAAGGTGTGGTATTGTGCTTAATTAAACACAGTTTGCAAAGTGTTTTATGAAGTTTGCTTGGATTGTGCAAACTTAGACAAGGTACTTTATTAAAACATGTTTCAGGAAGTATTTTGAGAGCGTATAACTTGGGAAGCAGAGAGGTAAATTTCCTTTTTTTTTCACTTAATATTTTTTTGTTTAAAAAAATCTTTTTGCTTAATATTTTCCTTAGCAAAATCTTATTCCAAGAAGGTGAAATACAGAAGGCCTAATCAATGCTTGAATGTCAATATCAACATCTTTTCTCAAAAAATGTTTACAAAGGAAATAAAAAATATTCTAAACTATTCTTCATTGGCTACACATTAGATTGTTGGAAGATAATGACTATTCATCAGGGAGTTCTTGACTTTATGGTATTACACCTAGGTCCATTCTCCGCTGATTTTTTAAAAAGCTGGTTAACACGCATGAGTCCTAGGAAAGCATTTCAAACTTTAGCAAACTGTTGCTCTCCTTTGTCTCTTTACTCATTGTTTCAGTGGAGCTCTAGATGAGAGGCTGCCAAAGACATGGCAGAGTATGCCAGGTACCCTTTCACTGGTGGTCAAATTATTTGGCTTGAAAAATATTCCCAAGTACCCGGCAAAAAAATGAATTGACAAGCATTATTTTTTTAATTAATTTATTTTTTTCTCACCATAGCACATACCCTCCCCAATGCCTATCCCCTAGTCACTCCATTCCTCCCACCCTCCTTCCCCTCCAACAACCCTCAGTTTGTTTCCTGAGATTAATAGTCTCTTATGGTTTGTCTCCCTCTCTGGTTTCATCTTGCTTCATTTTCCCCTCCCTTCT
>CM052897.1:116527623-116663168 GCA_028534135.1 Potos flavus | reverse complement strand
ATGGAGCCCAACACAGGGCTCAAACTCATGACCCTGAGATCAAGACCTCAGCTAAGATCAAGAGTCAGATACTTAACCAACTGAGCCACTCAGACACCCTGAGGGAGATTATTTTTCAAGGCTGAAATGTGCTAGAACATTACACGATCCTTTACAATAGAAGTTAGCCTCTGCATGAATATTAAACTGAGCAGATTATGGGATACTAAATATTTTATGTTTTGTTGGCCAGATAGCCCAGATTTCTTATTTTAGGGGCATACCCTCTATGTGGCATTGAGAACACTCCTCCTACACCACCATACACATACATTTACTAATTATCCAGTTTATTCTACTCATGTTAGCATTGAGACTGGGCAGATTAAGCTAACCTTCTTTCAGAGGTTTTATGTATTTGTGGAGTCAGAAATTTCCAGAATGTCAGTTCATATTCCTCTAGGTACAGGTTGTCTCAGGGGCAGCAGAGAAAACCAAAAAAAGCATGGAAGAAAATGAAAAAAGGTTACGGATCCAGTTATGATGGCATTAGCCTTTTGAGAGAAAATTTGCCCAGGAAAGAAAGTGTGTCATCAAGCAAGACAAGCCAGGGCAGAGTTTTATACATTCCAGTGAAAGTTTTCAGGCAGTTCTGTCCACGGATGTACCCTTCAAGGATGTGACCCAGGTGAGACTTACCTGCTGAAGGCAACTAATCCACAATGAGCAAATTATCTTCCCCTGAGGGGCATGCTATAATGTCAGCCACATGCTTCGGAAAGAAAACAATCATGTATTCCTAGAGGAGGAGGAAACCAGAGGCTAGCGGAGGCTTGCCTGGAAATGAAATTGAAATAAAAGCTGAGAATTTTTAGTTGATTTAGAATGGGAGGGTGTTCCAATTAGGTTACTAAACACTTCTGACAAGCAACAGATTCTAATAAGGGAACAAGAGTGGCCTCACACAGAAAGGAATGTAACCAATCTTGGCACTTTAATGTGCCCTAAGGAGGTGAGTAGTGAAGAAGAACTTCTAAAATCGAGGCTGATTTGGCTCCGATATTGTGTGGAAGAGCTTAAAAATAACAAGTAAAGCATAATAGCCATCAAAATAGAAACTATTTCTTCTTCATTTCCCCCGCCACCTTCTTCCTTCTACACATGTGTAGAGCAATGAACATACGAACATACAAGCATACGAACGCTGCCCCCCTCTCTGATACACGAACTTCCATACATTTATGGAGGCTGCACAGAACTGATAGCTTGGAGAGGATACCTAAAGATGCGATGAAAAATTGGGACCTCCAGTTACTGAATCCAAAAGAGAATAATATGTTCATTTATGGATAACAAGAATTGAAAGGAACCACCTTATTATGCCATTGAACATGGGTGCGAGTATATCTGCAAGTGAAAGCGAAGAAGGCAAATTTTATTTTATTAAATTTCAGAAATTTAAAATGTCGTTTTGTAGCGGCAGTGATAGATTACGTGAAGGAAATTGTCCAGTGAATAAAAATGCCATTCTTTATTAGGCACAGTCCTTGGCATTTTTTGCTTGTTTTTTAGTAAAGCCAAAGATATAATTTAAAATCAGTATGCCTAAGTCAAATGGATGACAGATAAGGGATCATGACATAGGCGTTTACATTCCAGCTCTGTTTTGACACTGTTGAGTATAAACCACAAATGGCTCAACAGGTAATGCTTAGAATGGCTGACCTTTATATCAACTTCTTCCTTTCTGTTTACTTGGTATAAATATATACTTTTCTCAACGATGATTTGTCTCTTACAGAGGAAGTTATGGCAGTCAGAGAGGAAAAACAGGACAATGACTTTAACTCGTTAGTATGGGATTAACTAAAACAGTTGCTTTGGGTAAATTAAGTCTTCATTTTAACTTTATCATCAAAGTGCTGAATGTTTAATGATAAAAGAAAACAGACCAATTCAGATAGATATAAGTATAGATTTAGATACATATACGGATATGAATATACATGCATCTAGATATGTGCACAGCACTGTTAAACATGCATCAATCGTTCATCTTAAATTTAATTATAAGAGTCAGAGGCTCTTTACAACTTAAACATAAGGAAAAACACTTGTACTATGCTTCCATATTTGGCCATATGATTTTATCTTCTATGATGACCTGGCACTTTAAAATATTCATACAACAAATTTTAATTCTTTGCTATTCTTTGTTTATTGAACCTTGGAATTACCCAATTTATTAGCTAAAATCTCCTCTAAAGTATTGTGGGTTTCCTATGTATCAGATTACGGTAAAATACATTAGAGAAAAGCCATAGTCACAAACCTCTTCAAGACAGGCCCTTCTCTACTTTGGCCTGTGAGTGGGAGGGTGTAAGATAGGACTCTTAACATTCTTGGATGCCCTTTTGTCCGGATGAGTGAATCTTTGAGGGGCTGACTTCTGTCAGTCCGAGGTCTTTATCAGAGAATTTCCAGCTGCATCCTTGAATTCATCTTGACCAAGTTCTACTGGCAGCCTTATATTTGTTTGTTTCTTTAAAGCCACTTTTTACTTTGAGGATTTTTGGTTAATTGGAGAGACCTCTCCGGGACACTCCATATTTCCATCAAACTTTGATTAAAAAACCAAACAGTTTCTTTTTTAGCTTATTTCTCTCTTGCGATGCCTTATACAGAGTTAAAAGAGGACAACTGGCACCATCAACATTTCTTCCTGGAATCTCCTTGGCCAAGTCTACATGTTTTGGGGTGCTCGTTCCATCTTACGAGTTACTACGGGTGGCACTTTCACTAATTTTTCTGCTGCTATTTAACTGGCTTCTGGTTTTTTTTCCTGCCTCCAAAGCAGTTTCCCTACTACCTTTCCAGGCTCCACTGAACAGTCTCACTGTTTTTCCATGCTCTTTCTTCTCCCCGCTCCTAAGGACAAATACACACATTTTGGGTTTTGTTACAGGAGCACGTTGCCTGTATGTATCAATTTCTGCAACAGTTGTTTCTTGTTGTATACAAACATTGCAAAACGACTGGCTTAAAATGATAATATTATTTAATTTGCTCATGATTTTGTGAGGTAAGCTTCTGAAAAAGGCCTAGCCTGGACGGCCTAACTGTTCCATAGTGCATGAGGCATCAGTTAGGAGAGCTTGTCCTCTGCAGTCTGGCTGAGATGGTTAGCTCTCTTTCTTCCCTTCGTCACCCAGTAGAGCCTTACTTGTAAGGTGCTGTCTGTTAGTTGGTTTGCCTTGGTTCTTCATGTGGCTTCTTTCCCTCTGTGCTCTTTCATCACTGAGTAGTCGAATGTGAGATTCTTAACCTGGTGGCTGGTTTCCAAGAAAACAAAAATGAAAGCTGCTCGTGAAGATGAGGCTAAAAAAGTCATACAGAATCCTTTCTTCTGCATTCTGATGATGGGAGCAAGCACAGGGTTGGCCCAGATTCAAAAAAAGAAGGGATACAGTCTACGTTCTTGGTGGGAAGAAGAGACTCTACTACCGGCAGTAGAGTCAGGGGTTGTTGGTGGCTTACATGGGCAATCTGCTGCCTGTAGCCCCTAAAGCTAAACTTGAGCATAGACAATTGTTATGACTCCTTGTTAGACATACATGTCACATGCGTATATATGTCTGTGCTCAAGTCTAATAGCACATGTGTCTAGTACCCTCACACCTCTACACATAACACATGGTAAAATGTGAGTAGTATGTATGTTATAGTCTTGGATATCACTCCCCACATGTGGCTAGTGGGAGAAATAGAATTTTTAAATTTTATTTAACTTGTATAAATTTAAATTTACATTTAAGGGGCCCCTGGATGGCTCAGTTGGTTAAGTGGCTGCCTTCGGCTCAGGCCATGATCTCAGGGTCCTGCATTGAGCCCTGCATTGGGCTCCCTGCTCAGCGGGCAGTCTGCTTCTCCATCTCCCTCTAATCCTCCCTTCACCCCCGCTCATACTCTCACACTCTCTCTTTCTCTCTCAAATGAATAAATAAAAAAACCTTAAAAACAAACAAACAAATAAATTTACTTGCTGAATTTAGGTATTGGGACTTTTTAAAGTATTTTGTTAATAGTTTATAGTTAAATATTTGCAGTGTATTTTAATATAGATTATCTCAAGTAACTTTATATAACCATTCCAATTGGCTCACTGTCAGAATGTTTTAATCAATTGCTGATATTATTACTTAGAACCATAAGAACTTTTATAGCATACTGTGAATGACAAGTGTGTATGCTCCTGGTATTTTGATCATTATCATAGTTAATTAAAGTAAAGGGCCATCTAAAAGTTAACCATCTGCTAGGCTGCTACAAAAGTCCCTGGCTTTGCATCATCAAAATTCATCAAAATTACTTCTAAAATTCCATCCATGGCTAGTGTCCTCTATCAGAACCTATAATACAACTTCTTCTGAGAGCTACCAAAATCATCCCATTCATCACGAACCACCTCCTGTCAAAGAGAAAAAGTGCTTTATCTTTGGGCTCTAGGAATCCTTCTGAAAGTTGAAGGATCAGAATATGTTGTAAAAAAGCAGAGAGAGTGAATTGCCTCTCCTCTGCCTATTTGGGCCCTCAGTGGACTAGGTGATGAAAACCCACCCTGGAGAGGACAGATCTTCCTTCCTCAGTCCATTGACTCAAATGCTCATCTTCTGTGGAAACCTAACAGAAATGCCCAGAAATGTTTTACCTGCAAACTGGGCATCCTTTAGCCAAGTCAACCTGACACATAAAATAAACTATCACACCATGTTAGGTTTGAGGACCTGAAGGCAGAAAAGATCTTTGTAACCTTTTTGGATGGGCACCAGGTGACCAACAGGATCCCAGAATGAAATAGAACTGTATTCAGTGTGTTTTAGGTAGGGTGGTCTGAAATAGTTTCATAGAATTTTCATTGGCCTGATCCAGGATTGGATCAGAGGTAATAATTTTACTACCCTCAAGCCTGGGAATAGCACCAGGGGTAGAAAAAGATCATACATAGCCCCAATACATTTCTTATAAACCCTAGAATTGTGTCTTTTAATCACTATCTCCTATGATCATTCACCTATTTCTCATACTTTAATGCAGGAGAAATATCAAACAGCCACTCTCTCTCTCCTTCCTTTCTAATAGAAGCTCAGTTTTGTTCAAGTCCCAGGTCACTATATACATCAGGGAAGGCAGGATACCTCCCCAGCTTCAGGAGGTAGGTCAGTTTCAGTAGGCTTACATAGTGATTCTCAAACTGTAGTTCCCAAGGCCAGCAACATCAGCATTTCACGATATAGCAATTTTTGAGCAACCCAAGGCATGTAGCCAACCACTTGGTGGTCATAAGACTCCAGGCTACTGTCATGCAAGTTCAAGTTTGAGAACCACTGGTCTAAGGTAATTATGATAACTTCATTCTCCCCGACCATGATTGGTGTAGGATGCACATAGGACACGATTCTGTGAGCTGAAACATTTTTGTCATTGTATAATCTAGTTGAGCCAGGTTTTCTGTTAACTGCAGCCAAAAGCATGATAATTGTTACACGTGACCAAGGAAGGATCTCTTAGGCTGTTCAGTCTTTGGTGTAATTTTAGGGCAGTCATTGCCTCTCTCAAGAGCATTTGTATTTTAGATTCTCTATTTGCGACTGAGATGCATGTGTTTTGTTGTAGGAATTTGAAGCATCAGAATAGGAATAGGGGGGTGGTGGATACAGTGCAGTGATTGTATGTGTCCTTGTGTGTAGGTGTGGCGGGAGAGGTGACTTGTAGGTGGCCATTTGGGCAATGCCAGAGCCTTACCTTAGACTAAGCATTTTTAAGGATGAATCCTACATCTAGCACTCAAGTCAACGCTTGTATTCCTAAGGCACAAAACTGCTTATAATATTTAATATTGAAAATGAAAAATATCTAGTTGTTTGAAAAATCATTTCCCCTGTTATTTTGGCAGAAAGAGAACAGCACAGAAAACACAATGAAGTTTAACATCTTTCTGGGAAGAAAGCATTTTGAGAACTATCTTCGTATCTCATGGGAGTCAAACCGGGTGCCCCATAATACTGATCCAGGGCAGACCGAAGAGGGACCACCCACTGATGGGAAGAGAAACATGACCGCCCACAGGAGTAAGGATGGATGAGCCAGACGAGACTGGTGGCGACTGGTATGTTCCCCTCAGCCTCAGGCAGGGGAGGGAGAGCACTTAGAAATGCTTGCCTCCCCTGAGGTCTGTGACAGCGCAACATAATTTACAAAATAATTAGGCATACATTTTGGCTGGTATTGGGGGTATATAAGTCTGTCAACTGTCAAAAAAGGAACCTTTATTTTTTTAGTAGTTAACTAAAGAATACTGTGATTCTCTAGGCAGTGTATGGGCATACAAACATCCAGAGGGCGTGCCACTGTTTCCTACTTTGGGTGTGGAGCACAGTTGGGTCCTCGTTCCAAGCAGTCGAAACAAAAAAGTCCTGACAAAAGGGACGGGGTGACCCACAGTTGCTCACAGCACATGACAGTCAACGGTCAACTGGGGGTTTCTTTTGTGAGCACATCATCCCTTTCCCCAACTTCGGTCCAGTCCTCGGGTACTCTTAAGACTTGATCTAAATTGTCCAGGAGAGATTTAGAGCTCTGAAACCACCCTTAAAGGATGGGATAGCCTTGAGAGAACTTGCAGATGACCTCAAATAAAGGATCGTCTTCTCCCCTTAATCTTTGCAGCAATATTGAAAGTCTGTTCTACCCTTTGCTCCAAGGCCATGGTTACGGCGCCTGGAAAGTTCAGGGTGGCATGCCAGGGGGGTTGCAAAGCTTCATCAGGGATAGACAGGCTAGAGTCCCTGAACCTTTCAATTTTCTCTAAATTTTGTCTAAAAACATCTTTAAGATGAACACAGGTATTTTATGGAATAACATAAATTGTACATGAACTTTCAAAGTAAAATATACTTCTAAGATATAGCTTGACTTCAGGTGGCCGAAGTGCTTTCATCTCTGTGAATAAGGAAGGGCTCATTCTTCTCTGCTATTAAAGTAGGAAGCACTGAAAATCCTGGTTTGGAAAACTGTTTTCCTAGCTAAGCCTAGCCACAGACGGGCCTGTTTGGGTTATTCCTATGAAGCAGTTATGTACCCAGGACTCTTAGAACTTAAAGCTATTTGTCCATTTTAAACTTTCCGGTTCTTATATTTTCTTGACTCTTTCATTTGTGCTCAGTCATCTCTTTATAAAATTTTCTTTGGGAGGGCCTGGGTGGCTCAGTCGGTTAGGCATCTGACTTCGACTCAGGTCATGATCTTGGGGTCCTAGGATGGAGCCCTGTGTGGGGCTCTGCACTCAGCAGGGAGTCTGCTTCCCCCTCTGCCCCTCCCCCTGCTGGTGCTCTCTCTCAACTAAATAAAGAAAATCTTTAAAAAATATTCTTTGGATTTGGCTATATTATGTCCTGTCATTGCCATTCTTCCTAGACTTGTAACCAGTCTGATCTTTGTCCTTGTGTTCACCGTCACCACCACCTCCAAACCTACCCACAACCGAAGTTGTGACCTCAAAGCAATCTTTTTTCTTGATCACTTGGTCCTACAATGTGCTCGGCACTGTACTCTGTGCTTGATGTTCTGTATCTCACTTAATATTGATAACCAGCCTGTGAAGCAGGTCCTAGGAGACATTTCAGGGAACAGAGCTAGTGATTGGTAAATGAATATGCCGAACTCAAGTTTTTCCAATGTGGATACTATGTCTGGTGATATCGGTTGGTTGGTGGAGAGCTGAGTGGAAGGGTAGGAAAAAACTGGTTAGTTTATTTACTGTGGTGAAGAAAAAGAAACGTGTCAAGTTGATTTACGTTCTATAAATTCAACAAACTAATTGAATTTATCACTTTTAACAAGACGTCTGACATGTGAAGAAACTTGACAAGGTGAAGTTGACTGATTTTCGCCATGATGGTAAGTCTAAAAGATGCTTGTATACAAAGTGTAAATGTCAAGGGAAAGTTACAACTGGGCTTTTTTGTTCAGTATAAATTTCGTTGTGTATGACTTCACGATGATTTCAGAATAAGTGACCTTGTGCTAAGTCAACCAGACACGATATTCGAGAAATCCAAGTCACAGGAATGTCTGAACATCTGAACAAAATAACAAGTTTCAGCTTCCACTGCTCAAGAGTAATAGTAACACAAGGGGCATTTGGGCATTTTCTAAGCAATTTAGGAAGAAAAACAATTGTTTATAACAGGTATTTCTTAATATTCTAAACATTTTGGATTAATTTAGATCTAGATCTGAATGTCTGGATCCTATAGTGATATGGACAAATGGAGTTGGCCCCAATGTAGTCAAATCAAAACTTAATAAAGTATTTCTTAAGCTTCTCATGGGTGCTATGCACTCTAAGGGGTACAAGTCATCATCCTTCCTTCCCCCAATTATGTAAATTAGTTAGGGGTACGTGTGTGTGTGTGTGTGTGTGTGTCCAGAAGGGTACAACTCTAAGGTAGGGAAGTGCAAATGGCATTTCCAGAGCTTTGATTGGTTGGTGGAAGGAACAGTGGTTGTTGGGATACTCACAGGTAGACCATTCCTACTTAGAGGCTTAGCTATGTAATTGTGTGTTAAATTGCATAGTGGGTTCGGTAGATTCATTGAAAAGAATTCAGTATCATCATAAGCTCCATTTTGTTTCACATAATAATGATGATGATGATAAGAGTGAAATAGCTGTATTTTTGTTTTTGTTTTTGTTTGTTTGGAAGCTTGCAACACACCAGGGATATTTCTAAGTACTGTGCATGCACTAACTCATTTATTCCTACCCAAAATCCTCTTTGACTCACAAGACAGAGAGAGGTTTAGTAACTTGTCAAAGAGATAATAACTCAAGTCCATCCTCTGGTTCATCTCTATTCAGATTGGATTCTTTTGTAAGGTTGCATAAAAATTCCTCAAACCTGTAAAAAAAATTTTTTTAAATCTAAAAATCAACTCTATATCCAGGTGTTTTTCATGGTTAGGTAAGAAAATCTATTTATAAATTCTTTTCGGTAGGCTCAGCCTGGGAAGTATTCTATTATATGGTGAAAAAATTTGAAATCGGTTGAAGATACTTATGATTCTTAGACAATTTTAAATACACTGTGCAAAATATCCCAGATTAATTATAGTTTCATTTAGGAATAATAATGATAACAAAAATAAAATTATGGCCATCCCTCCTCCTCCATGCTTTTTCTTTTAACATCGCTAATGTTCCTGTAATTTTGGCACTATGGAAATACAAATAAATCCACCATTGATTTCCATTGGGGTTTCTCTCTGTTCACTTCCCCCATCCCAGAGCAAGAGACTAATTTTGACTCTGGCTCCTTTATCTGACCCTGGTGATAAAGTAAACAGTGGAAAAAGTTTTTAAATATAATGAAATCCTGTCCCAATGCGAGAGAGCCCATGTGCTTTTAGAAGAAAAGCAGGCTCTTTAACTCTAAAGTTTGGATTGCAAAGGAACAATTTTACAGTAGTATCATATTGAATAACAGGCAATAAGCCTAATTGAATTACAGTCATTATGGGTTGAAAGAGGAACAGTGAGTAACTTGTTTTACCAAACGCTATGCAATTTACTCTGTGTCTATTTAGACTTGATGTATAGGCCCAGGTCAATTACTATGATTCTTTAGTGGCTCACAGCGTCCTCCTTGAGGAAAGGGTATGTTCTGGAAATGGGGCTTGTTCTGGGGAAGGAGCTACTGATCAGGTCTCTGGTAACATATGTTACTACTAAATAATGGTCTTCACCAATAGCCATCCACATGACGCGTGAAACAAGGTGTACATTTACTGTGAACATTTCTCTTTACCAGGGGTTTTTCACTAGTCTACTTTTCACTAGAGACAGTAGAGTCACTGCACACTCCTTTATTTTGATGGATACGCATTTAAATGAAATGGGAAGAATGAATGAGACCCCTGGGTATGAAAGCACCTTTCTTTCCGAAATTAAAACAAAAAAAAAAATCATTTATGAAGTCTAGCTAAGGAGAAGGCTCCCAAAGAGGATGAAGTCAGAGAATTTTGCAGATTGCCAGTGCAAATGTACCAAAGAAAAACACTGAAACAGAACAACTCCGTGTCATCCTTAGACAACAGACAGGTCATACATTCTGTTCGAGAAGAATAATTGGTGATGGAAATATCCACACAGCTGATCAACATACAAAAATCTAACTAGTTTACTTAAAATTTTGTACAGAAAATCAGACATCTATTTGACTGGTTTTTATTTATTTCCTTACTTCCTTATTTGCATTTTTCTTGATTGTGTTGGCATCAAAGAGACAGTTTTCCTAAATAAGCTCGGCTAGCCTTCAAGGGCCAGGGCTGCCCCCTCACAGCTCATCTGTAAGTCGGGGGGAGGACCCCACCAGGAGCACTCTCTCCCAGAGAAGCAATGTGATCAATGGTACGCAGCTCTCCAGTGTGGCCCACAGTTTAGGATGGGATGTGCTGAACTAGAAATGGAAATTCAGTAATGCTGTGTTTCACTACAGTCACTCATTTTGATTCAGCTCTAGCTGTGAATTCTTCTGAGGCCAGGTTCTAGATTCTTTGGAGTCCTTGCTAGGTGTTTCTGAAAGGAGCTGAAGAGTAGATGGGAGGCAGCGTCTGGACACTTTGGAAGCCAGAGGAGCTGAAGGTGGGGCGGGGACTGAATGCCTGAGCCATCCTCAAGCCTGAGGAGAAGAAAAGCTGCATCCCCTCTATGCCTTTGTCAAACTCCCTGCTCATAACTGCAACCAAGTAGAAATAGTAACACAAGTAAAACATCATGACGATGAAGAAAGCCCTGTGCTGCCCTATCTCTCTGCCATTTGTCACCTTTAAAAACCCACCACTAGGAATGGTGTGGCCTCTGACTGTGTGCCCAGGGCCAACTGGAAATGACTGTTTCCTTCACACAATAGTGCAGAAGAGTAAAGCAAACCACCATGTGTCTTCATTCTAAAATGTGATATTTTTTTCATCAGAGATTACTTGCATTCATTTTTATTTTTTAATATACTGCATTTAAATATTGCTAATCTGGATTACCGACTATTTTGGGTATCCTCTTAAATCATGTGCCTCAGGGGGGTTTCGCAGCTCCCCTAGTCCTAATCCTGGCCCAGCTATCATTTATGTGGGGGTGGGTCCCAGGTCAGAGACAGTCTAGATTTGAAAATGTTCTGAGATCTTCAGTATCAATCACATTAAAAAAAAATAAGAAGGAGGAGGAAGAAGAAGAAGAGAAAGGGAAGAAGGAGGGAGAGAAGGAAAGGAAGGGCTCACTTTTCAAAGGGTCGCATTACTTTAAAACTCACTGGACTCAAGGGGAGATTTCAGTTAAACAATTCAGAGATATAACCAAATCCCCCCAAGATGGCTGGCAGGGCAGGATTTACATCAGTGCTTCTGAGGTGTCTTTAATGTAATTCATTTCTAAAACAAAATTATGCTCTGAGGAAAGGTAGCACATGTACAAAGTAGAATTAGACATGACCAAAACCTTGGCTATGTCTTTTGACTGTGACCTGGAAATGTCAGTCCCCACAGCATGAGCTGTTTAAAACCCATGGTGAAAAATCAGAACGAGCAGATATTTGCCATATCCAATTGTGCCTGTGCAGATGAAGCCATAGGGACAAAAAGAAATCACGTGTTTAAAAAAAAAAAAGTTAGGTTTCTCACAAGCAGCAAAAGGTACTTACTAAGTTCCAATTGCACAATTCAAGATTTTAAGTGTTTTAGCCAATAAGTGGTATCTGATCCCTCTTGGTGAACGCAGAGACAGGCACCTGTCTAGCCAAACATAACATCTTAGCAATTAGTTTAAAAGCAAACAACTAACCCAAAGCTTAATGCATGTGGAGCAAAAGAAACAAAAATCATATATATTTGATTATGTCACTATGTCACTATGTCACTCGGCATAGTGACCGAAGTCTTGGATTTTTTGGGGAAAGGTCCAATTTTCAAATTTGATGTTCCATTGTCTCCAGGCTTGCCCCAGTCAGACGATTGGGCACAACAATACGCCCCAAATAAAGTCCTATTGGCAAGGTTAGCATTATCCACATGCCTATCTTGAGGCATCCTGCGAAGGACACTTTATTTCCCAAAATAGCTTCCCACATTCTCCATCTGAAAAAGGTCAAAGTGGCAATCCTTCCATCTCAGGACTCCTGCAAGGATTTTAATTTATGCCCCACGGTGACGGACCGTCACTGTTCACCAACTCTCCTTTTCTAGAGGCCACATGCGTCCAGACTAAGATCAAGAACCAACTTAGCTTTGGAGAGAAACAAAGTGCCAACGAAAGTGAGCATGGGAAAAAAAATACACTTCAAACAACTCTTGTGTCATCAGAATCCCCAAGCTGGAACTGAGCTGAGAAGCTGAGCAGTCCTCCAAGAGGGCCTGTCTTCTGCAGGTCACTTTGTATGTGGCCAAGTTGGGAAACAGACAGGAAAGCAGCTGAGAGGTAGGTGGGATGCAGCAAGGGAGAGAATCGACAGCCCTCCCGGGTCGGAGGTGCCGTGGATCATGACTGCTCTCTGTCTTCCGGTGTTCCTCCTTCTGAATGGGAATGTCCATCGGGGTTCTCCTGTCATTTCACTGTGGCTTTTTGGGTGGGCGTATATGGGGGAAATGTAGGGGAAAAAAACAGTTCCGTTCATACATCTCCAGACCAAAAAGAGTCCTACCTAATTTTGATGAAGACACCACTGAGCATTTTCTAGACTTTGAGTCACGGGCAAGGACTGGCCAGGGTTTGGGGTTCTCTACCGCGGGGAGATGGGTGTGTTTTCTCGGTAGGAATAAGGGAGGCCAGGGTACCCATAAGAAGCCAAGATCATTGTTGCTCAGCCAAAAAGCCACACGCCACCCACATTTCATAACTTCCCTGATAATTGGGTCAAGGCACCTGACTTGTGCTGCCAAGGCACGGGGAGAGGAAGAAAGGACTCTGGGGCGAGAAAGAGCCGGGGAGATTCTGCCATGTTTCTCTTTCCCTGTCACTGACCTTGGATGCTCCATGGTCCAGATCATGAGGATACAAGGTGCATGCCTTTACACAAGTGAGAAACAACTCTGAAATTCTTTAACGAGGACACATTCTTTCATTTGAAGAGCAGAGATAAGGTTTGGAAGACAAATACTCCTATGAGAGGGAATGCAAGTCGTCCTATCAGGAAACAAAGGCAGACTATTTCTTGATATCAGGTTTTCCTCCTGGAAGGGCAGTAGATATCTTTAAATGAGGAGAAAAAAAAGCAGAGGAAACACCATAGAAGAAGAAAAAAAAAAAAAAACAAACTAAAAAAAGGATGCTAAATGTATTGATGGGGAATGGGGAATTAGGACACATTTTACCCATTTAACTTAGTTTTGGACTGGCCCAGAATGTGGGAGTGAGGGGGAAAAATGTCACATTTGGACTTTTTATAATTGGAAAGGAGAACAGCTCTGGTATGTAACACAAAGATCCTAAATCTAAATGGGGTTATTTTAAAAAGCAGGATCTCAAATAGCTTTGTAAATTGTAGTGAAGATTACAGTGCTTGCTTGACTCATTCTATCATGCTGTATTAAATTCAGAGGAAGCCTCTAATATCTTACAGGAAAAAAAAAAACCCAAAGAAATAAACCTTACTCCAAAATTAAAATAATTCAGGTGTAGGTAGAAAGGCGAAATGTCACCTCACTTAGAAAACAGTGCTTAAGTTTCATAGGTCTATAAAAACAAACCTGACAAATGTATAACTTTTGAATCGCTTAGGATACATGCAGTTATTTTAGTATTATGTGTAATGAAAGTTTAGTTGTATAAAATTGAATATAGTGAAGTGTTAAGATATTTTCACCAGGATTAAGCTAATCCTTCTCTAACACAAGGAAAAATAGTTGCCAAAAAACTCTCTATTTTTAACAGCCACTTGAGAGAGACAAGATGAGACTTATAAAAATCCCTTTCAAGAAGTTTCCCAGTACAGTAACAGTTTACACCCAACACATACATAAATACATTTCAAAACCTCTGCCTCTGCCAAGTTACAAAGTCTGACTTGTCAGAGTTACATCACGTTTTTAAAGCATGCTTGAAATGAAGCTTGTCATACATCAGACTTCAGTGAATCTAGAAAGGACTGTCCTTTTTTTTTTTTAGAAACTTAATGGGCTGCATTCTCTTTGAGTTTTTCAGAGAATTATTTCAGTATCGAAATTCTACACACGGAATGAGAAGCAGTGGATTTTGTTGCCTTTTTTTTTTTTTTTGAATACACTGTTTTTACTCATTTCCCATGTACAATGGGCCTTCCCCTAGCCTTTATAATGTTGGTATCAGAACATAGAGATAAATCCATTATAGAGAAAATGCTTTGACTCTGAGCCCTTCAATATGGACTTTTTATATTTTAGTGGTGAGCTGGGTCAGGGACTGGCGTGGCCAGAGCAGGAGAACCTGATTCTGGGTTTCAAGATTTGCTTGTGGGAAGGAAAATGTGAATGAACGGTGAGGGTAAAGGAACAAAGAGTAGGCAACTCTCTAAGAGGTGGCCTGCTAGCAAGGATTCATCTGAAAATAAAAGATCTACCTAAAAACAGGTTAAAGTTGTATTCTCTGCATGTTTGTTTTGCTGACATCCTATGTAATTTAGAAAGGTGGGCTCTGGGATCAGAATGCTTGGGATTGCATCCCAGCACATCAATTCAGGATAGTATGATCCCTGATCCCATTTGTTAATTTTTTTTAATAATCTCCTAAACACGTCCTTTACTTATCACTATTTGTCATTATATCCTAGCTGTGAATATTCAATTGTTGCTTATCCTTCGTATTACAGTGAAAGCTAATGAATGTGAGTCCTGTCTGTTTAGCTCGCCATCATCCTATCAGACTCTTGCCCTGTGTCAGCGTTTCGTTGGCACTCAGTAGAAGCTAGTTAAATAAATGAAAGAGCGGACGGCTGAGTGAGATTTTCTGATAGACCCGTCTTTACAGTAGGGATGTACCTGGCAACAGAGCGATCTCAGTAGTTATGGCCTTGGGCTGACCAAGTGAGCTTTTTAAAATCCAGTCTTTCCTGAAATTAAATCCTAACTTTTCTTTGTTGAAAAGCTTGTCCTGTTTGTTTGAATGGATAGTGCTACGGTTTGCTTTTGTGAATCCTTTTCCTTTGGTTTAGGACCTTTCTGTCTACACATTCTCCCTATAGGTGAGTTAAGGATGCACTCCATTTTCCATCTAATCTTTCTGGCTTGGAATTCATTTTAGATTTTAAAATACTTTTGAGTGTTTTAATTGGATTTATTAACTTTTTTTTTTTTTTTTTTTGAGAGAGAGCATGCGTGTGCACATGGGAGAGGGGCAGAGGAAGAGGGAGAGAGAATCCTCAAGCAGACTCCCCACTGAGCATGGAGCCCAACATGGGGCTTGGTCCCAGGACCCTGAGATCATGACCTGAGCAGAAATCAAGACTCAGACACTTAACCGACTGAACCACACAGGTGCCCCTGATTCGTTAACTTTTAAAGTTTCTCAAATGCCAGTTCCCACTTAAGTAATGGGAACACCTAGAAATAGCCGTTTCAATGTATCTCTTGTGCAAAGAATACTAGTGTGTCTATATTAGACCACAGATCTGTTTGTAGCGATAAATACAATGCTTAAGTCTAATTTCATAAACAATGTACTCTGTTGTCCTAGGGCTTTGTGAATGATGATGAGGAATTAAAAGTAGGTTTGTTTCACAAAAAGAGATACAATTTTATTTACTGGGACATATTTCTGATAAGATACATGGCACATTTCTAGATATTATGATCCTATACTAGATACTACAATAACTAACAGAAGGCTAAATTGAGGCTGGTTGAAGTCTCTTAAACTAGCAACAAAATGATGGACTGACCAGTATGTTTAACTCTTTCGTCCTCTGTCATCTGCTACCCAATATCTATCTTCCAATTCTTTTTTCTTTTTTTTTTTTTTTAGTGGAGGTTTGGGTGGGGAGAGTGACACAGAGAAGAGATGAAGGCACATGGGGAGAGGAGGAGGCTGGGACTTTCCCAGGGTGGATGGAGTGTGGCAAGGCTGGTCCTGATCGCCACACACACACACAGGTGAGCTGTCCCACGTGGAAGGTAGGCCTTAGGTGTTCAGGCCAGGGACGCTGGAACCTGGCTACTTGGCTTCCTACTCAGCTCCTGCAGCAGGACAAGAAGCAAACCACTGGATCTCCTCTGCACACAGGCCCGTGGGATGATTTCAAAAGCCAGAACCAGCCTGCCATTTGCGCCACTACTGTTGTCCCTGAGGGGCCCATGCGTGGTGTAGACGGAGCAGCCTCCTTGTTCCCACTCCCTGCTCCAAAAATCCACTTAATATATTGTCCTTGGAAAGAGGACATATCAGATATTAAATGGATAAGAACTTCATCTTAGCCAAAAGGATGGGAAGTGATTATCTTCCAATTCTTAATCCCAAACTCAACTGTGTCAATCTTAGATTATGAACTCTATGAAGTACACAAGTATGAGCATGTTTCATTCTCTCAAGACCTCCATTGACTGATAGATATTTCTGTATAGTCAACTTCTTCACCTTTATTGGTAAGCATATTAGGCAAATGAGATGATTGGAACTCCCTGAATTCTGGTTTATCTTCTCAAGATATTTGTAACAGATGTGACTTAAGACTCTTTCACAATGTCTACACTAGCCAAAGCAATTGCCACCCAAAGCTGTTAGGAATTGGGTTTTTAAAACAAATTGTTCTGAAATTGCAAAGTGACTCTCTAGTGTTGAAGATCTGTGAACTTTATATGGAAATTCGCTGTAGGAGATGAAGAATTTTCAATTTTAGTAAAAAAAGAAGATATTGAGGGAGCCTTCATTTCGATAGTCTCAAAGTGCTTCTTGAAAAATGATACTAATAAGTGCAATTGTGACTTTATGACTTTATGACCCTCTTTGATGACCCCAAAAGTTCTGCTTTTGTTTATAGTCAAGTAAGCTCCAGTTGGATTAACCTTGTTGCTGATAACTATGTACTCTGGATAAAGCATAAAAAAAATTACTGTGTGAGGGCATTGGAAGAAAGCCCGAAGCAGGCAATCCAGGAGGCACATTGATTCTGGGAGAAGGGAATCATGTGGTGTGAGTTTCTTTTTCCTACAACTTTGAGACCGTTGGCAGTCTCCAGTCTGCATCATGTTCAGTGGTTACAACTCAGTGGAAAACCCACAGATGTCCTGGCTTGAGGAATTAGTTGAGAGTTTGCAGCAACCAGAGCTTCTGGAAAATAAGAAGGTAAAGGGGAGAGCCAGATTTTCGGGTACAGCCTAATAGTTTGTTATCATGACTGATGGATGACTCTTGTACAACACAATGAATATCTATGGGAAAATTTGCTATACCAAAATAGAGCTAACGATTATAAATCAATATAATTCAATAGCCACACTGAAGATTGTCCAATAGCTAGAATATATAGTATCTCATGTGCTGAGAAAAATGCAATCCTCTTGTCTCAAAATACAAAGGATGCATACATTTAAGATTTTAGGAACAGACTTCTGATTCTGTAACTATAATTGATCTTTTTCCATCTACTAGAGCAATCACGCCCATTTTTAAGGGTATGGCCTTGCCATTTTATTGACTAGTAAACCAGTGTTCTGTTAGACTTTAAGAAGGAGATATTTCTTTAAATAATCCATCACTTTTTTCTTTGCATTTCTAACATCGACACACTGATGATCCTGGCTGAGAAACTCTGTTTGAATTTCTGTCATGATTTCCCTCATGGGTCTTGAATTTTTCATCCACTGACTGACTTGTCCAAAGAATTCATCTGATGGCACCCATTTCTCTAATTGAACTGCTACTCTGCTTCCTAACTTGATTTAATTACAGTTCTTTCAAAGCTTTTCTGTTTCTCACATCAATTTTGCATTTATGCCTTTCGTTAGTTAATATACAAGTCACCCTCTTCCATTTGGTGGCATCCACATGGAGTGGAGTCCAGGTTGAGTACATAATAGACACTTAATAATTGTTGAATGAATGAATGAACAGATGCAAAATTAAATTTCCTAGGAAAAAAGCAGGTCATGTTAAAGAGGCTAGAAAGGAAGTTCTTTCACTGGTCACAATTTTCTCTGCTTGATGAAGGCATCAGACTTAGCTTTAAGACAGTCTATCAGGAGAGCCCTGGCGGATTCCTTGCCTCCTTTTCTTTGGAATATCCTATTTTTGATCTTTAGAGAAACAACAAAACTGTAGTCCTCTTCTCACCTTGCTGAGGGGGAGACAACAGGCTGAAGGTGAACAGACTGGGGTTTAAATTTTGGTTCTGCCACTGTTGTCCATGGAACCTTCTGCCAGTGCCTGACCCCTGTTGAATCTGTCTCCTAGGTGGTGAAGAGAATGGGTTGCTCTTGGGGGACGAGATGAGACAATGAAACATTTCTAGTCAAATAATATCTGGGCACAGTAATAATCATAACAGTCTCGTTGAATTTTCCTATGGGTTAGGCACGTTATACACATTATTTCAAATAATGCCCATAGCTGGTGGGTCCTATTTTTAGATTCATTTTACAGAGGAAAAAAAGACTGACAGCATGGTTATTTGCCTGCCAGATTTCGGTAACAGGTCTGCGTCCATCACCACTTTCTCAGGAGGCTTCTTAGTCAGTTGGAAGCAGTTATCGCCATCATCAACCATCACAGTGTGTACACATCTTATTTGTGAAACAGTAGAGCATCATGTATTCCTGTTTTAAAAGGTGATTATAATCTACTTCACAGGATTTGGGAGACGGGGGATCGGGAAGTGTTTGAAGTTGCCACGTACCCCAAGTTTCTCAAGAGCTCTCTGTGACGACATGAAGTGGGCAAAAGCTGCATGTTCGCAACACATGAATCAGAGGATTGTTTGGTGTTCCCCCAAAGTACTGTGTTTTAAGCTGCCTGCTACCTCCATAATCTCAGAATTTATGCCTGTGTGTGTCATGAAAATGTTTAGAATCTGCTTAAATCAATAAAGATAAATGTTCCTGGGAGTAACCATATTCAGAACATGGTTTCTTTTTAAGATCTCAGCAAGAACAGCTCCCTCCCCCACCAAAAAAAAAAAAAAAACACCAAAAACCCCAAAACAAAAAACAAACCAAAAAACCCCACAAAAAACAACCCCCTACCCAAACCCAGTGTCAACTGTAGGACCCTGTCAACATGGAAACCTTAGGGGTTGGGTCCATCATGGTAATATCTGGGATCCTGGCTCCAGGATGTCTCGTTTTCTCTGATAGACTGGAAACCCTAATAAGACTGCCCTTCCACTTCACCTCTGCTTGGCAAATGCACATAAAAAGGGATATCCTGAAAAGTGACATTTTTTAGAGACGTTACTCTTCATTGGCTTCAAGGATTGCTTGATAGAAGACAAGCTCGTGCCCTTTAACTCCACCTCCAGACTCCGAGGCTGGATCCATCAATTTTCTCTTTCCATAAAGATGTCTGAGCTGTCTCTTGAGCTAATTTATGTTCCTGTTCTTATTTGGCAATTTACTTTCCTGGTTTAACATCCCAAACAAACAAAAACAGCATTTCTGGAAATTCTTCACGGTCCTTATTTCATACTGTCTCTTAAAGTTTGCATCACAGATTCTATATATTTTGTGCTTCTTTATCAAATGATCCAATGCCTTCTTAATTTTTGAATGTGCTGTGGTGGGAGCATTTCCTGGCATCATTAAAAGCTCAGTGAGATTGTGTTTTAGTGGTTTTCATGTGTTAGATGTGGAAATTGAAAATATCGAGATTAGGAAGAGAGACTTCTATTGCTTTGGATTTCTAAAAATAAATACTATGAACTAAAAATCATTAAGGGGTCAAGATTGTGGTATTGTTTGCAAGTACAGAAAGAAGTTCTGGACTGGTTTCTAAGTGGTGGGTTTCTATTTTAATTATATTTGTGAGTACTTTCTCTTGACCCCTATTTGTTAAATTTACAGTATGATTTATCTGCTTCTGTGTAGGCTCAGTTAGGCCAAGGGGGTCAAATATATTATTAAAAAATTTCTGAATTTTAAGCTTGCACTTTGCATCTGACATGGTTGAAAATATGAAAAAATTAAGCAGTGTTTTTATAATTCTAGTTTTTTACCTCTGCAGCATGATTTCATTGTAGTATGGATAAGCCTTAAAAGGTTGTTAAGAAGAGAGTGAATATTGTTGAACTATTGAAAATAGTAAAATGAATGCACCCTGAGCCTCCCCTCGAAAGCATTTTATTTTATTTGGCTACAGAAGAATTATTTCAGATGTCGTTAGATCTAAAATGTTTACCACCATATCTTAAGGCTAAACACTATGATATATCTGGCTGTCTTTGTTTGTAAAAGGATGTTTCTTTTTTTAAAATTTTTTAAAAAAGATTTTATTTATTTATTTGAGAGAAAAAGAGAGCACACACGAGCAGAGGGGAGAGGCAGAAGGAGAGGGAGAAACAGGCTCCCCACTGAGCAGAGAGCCTGAAACGGGGCTCGATCCCAGGACCTTGAGATCATGATCTACGCTGAAAGCAGATGCTTAACCGACTGACCCACCCAGGCATCCCACAGGGTGTTTCTTTATTTCTTCCCTCAGTCTGACTGAAATTGTGAGGAAAGCCAGACTTCCCAGGCCAAAAGACATACAAAGCAATATAATGGGTCAGATTTTCTAAAACAGTGGCTACCCAGTTTGGAATAACTAGGATTGGGAAACCTGTACCCTCGTCCGCCATTTCTTGGGATCCACTGTCTTCCCTACTTGTCTTACTGAATAACTTGGGAGCTGTACATCTTTGGCTGCAGTTGACTAGTCCAATGACGAACCTCTGACAATAGGCCAATTCGAATATTTGCTTTGGGTTTTCCCAACTGGCACCAATGAAAGAATCCATTCTTTGCTAGCAGTGGTAGCTCAATGGGGTACAGTTCACAGGTGGTTAGTGGCTGTGGTGGATAGGTATTATGGTGGCCTCATAACCCCGGTTTTGGTCTTTTTTATGTGCTCATGTAATCCTCTCCCTTTTAGTGTGAGCAGGGTCTGTGACTTGCTGCTAACCCCTAGAATATGGTGACAATGACGGATGCCACTCTTGGGATTATATTAATAATCAAAGAGTCTGTCTTGGGCTGCCAAGAATGCTAGAAGTTGGCTACTCACAATGGTGCCGGTTGAGATAGGTATGCTGAAATCTTTCCCTTCCCACCATTTTGGTGTCAAGTATAGGCTAAATTTAGAACTAACCATATAAAAAGCATTGGCTCTGCCCTTTTGACTTAATTTAATGTTGTTTCATTTTATTAATTTTGGTCATTCAAGTATATAACGTTCATGATGAGCCCCTGGCCCCTTTTCTTTCTTTTTTTTTCATATCGATTTTCTAAAATTTTGTTTGAATATAGTTCGCTTCAATTATCAAAGTCATTGTGTCCTTGCCATTCAGGCAATACCACTAATTCTTTGGTTAAAAAATTCCTAACAGTCTTTGCCAGTCTCCTCACACATGGTGGATAACGGAAATATTGTGAAATACAAAGTCACTATATCAGCATAAACTATGAGAATGTCATTCGATTCTACAAAATTACTCGATAATATTATAGGCTTATAGTTAATTTTATATTTGTTATTCTTTTTATTCCTGGACATAACAGCATTGCCCACCTGGCCCTTTCTTCTCTCTCTTTGGCCCCAAATGCTAGAAGTTGGCTACTCACGGTGATATTGGTTCAGTGTCTTAATATCAAAGTTATTCTAGAAAGACAAATCTGGACGAAACACAAAGAAGCGAATCAATAGAGTATCACCCTGAATTGTATTGTGTGGAGCACACCAGTGCAGTGAGCATAAAACTGGGAAGGGTGTGTGTGGAAGGCTTCCCAAGTGCATTCTGCATTTGGTTACACTTTCTGTTTTGAAGTTTGGTCTTAAAGACAATGAGAGAGACATAAATTGTTGAAGATTGTCATCCTGTATTGATTTATGCAATTGAAGATTGTTTGCTTAAATATTCAACACAGATATATGAAGCACATGCTTAAAAATTCTATTTGATGTTAAACAAATGGGAGTCCGAAAGAATTAAAATTAATGATAGACATAGAAGTTTCTATGTGGATCTTTTTCCTTTCTTCAGTCAAGAAACACCACAACTGTGTGGTCTCAGCCAAGTCCTTATGCAACAGATCAGTGACATGAGTAGATGTTTTGGTTCATAATAACATATTTATCGTTCCTATCAGATCATTGCAGGCCATTTTTATTCCCATTTTATAGATGGAATGCTAAATATGACATCACAGGAAGGGTTACTCAGGACCGATCTCCAGTTATGTTCCCTGGGCATCACATATGTCCTGTCTTGGATGCTCTCACAACAGAAGATTCCATGAGCAAAGAAGCTTGGTAGATATCCTTTATGGAATTTAATAATAAACACTAGCGGATGGTAAAAGGCTCTGAGAAGCTGTAATATATCAGGCAAGGAAAAATCAGGCAAGGAAAGGGATAGAGAATGGAGAGAAGGTCAGAGAGAGAAACCCGATTACCCACTAAATGATCAAATTTAATCTTGCCAAGGTAGACTTTTCCCCAGGATGCTTCCTGATATTCTTTGGCCCCTACCAGCAAACTTGTCCTCCCCACCCCATCTCCAAAGCTTTTCTCTGGCCAGCAAGATGAGAAGCCAGGCCTGGGGTTGTTCATTAACAAAACAAATGTCTGTGGGGCTCAAGCTCTGTGCCAGTCACTGGGGTAGGTACCAGACATTTGCCTTGGAGCTGGAACAATGGCTCCCGCCCACCCTCCGTGAGAAGAGATTAGCGGAGAAATAAACAAGCAGTTGCAATGAAATATGATACAGATGTCAATCAGAGAAAAGTAAAGGCTGTTAATAGAGGATACCAGCGGGGAGTAACTTAAGATGACTGGGGGAGGGGAGCATGGAAGGCTTCTTGGAGGAGGAATTAAGGCGAAGGATTTAAGCTACAACCTGAGTGGTAGGTTTCTGTTTCAAAAGAGCGATTTCATTGCAGGGCAGAAGGCCTGGAATGAGAATCTTTCAGTGTGCTGGACCTGTCCCTGCCAGAATTGTTGGCTAGGCCAGGGAGACGGGGAGGGGCCAAATTTTGAAGGGCCTCGAATAATCTTTTTTTTTCCTTTTAATGAATCGAGCAATTATTATTTTTAATGGTTCCCTTTTATCCTAACATTTTATAAAACTTTTATATAGTCTCTTTTCACTTAAGTGAATGGATAGGTTCCAGTGTTACCAGTATTAAAGCCAGAGATGCCTCGATTTTTATCTGACTTTTGCCGGACTTGAGAGTATTATATGATTGTTCATTTAGCAGCAGTCTGTAAAGAAGAAAATATTGCAACACATGCTCGAGGTGTTTTTTTTTTTTTTCCAATTAAACTTTAAATGAATGCAGAAATCGGGGTGCTCACTCCCTTTAAATGGTTTAAATTTCAACAATACATTTTGCATGGAGCAATAAAGAACCAGCTATAAATGCAATGAATATTTGTTTATGATGTCTTGGTAGTAATTGGGTTTAGCAAGGCATGCAGAGAGCAGTTTTCTTCAGATGACTTATTGGAAATGTAAAAGGAAGACAAGTTTCCTTTCTACAAGCAAGCTTCCTTTCTTCAATCCCAGCCACAGTATTATGAATAAATTGCAGCTCAGATTTAATACAGAGCATAAAAGACCCTTGTCCCAGATGCATGGACATAACTTATAATTACTATACTATGTAAAGTATGCTCTTACTATTTGACTTACATTTGCTATAATTACTGGGCATTATTCTTCAAGTAGCTGGGAATAAATGATCATTAACAGATGATGTCTTGTGTAATTCTGATATATGATAACCAGTACAAATTTATTCTTCCCTCTGGAGGTAAAATGCTTAGCTTATAATAACAATTTAAGAATGGGGGGGTGTGTTTAGAACCCGCTTCCTGAAACTTCAGGTTCCCTGAAAATGTTTTGCTGCTTCTATAAAATTCCGCTAGTTTATTTTTCTTTAACTTTTTCTTTTTTAAACAAGTGTGTGTTTCTCTAGTTAAGAATCATGATCCATCAGAACTACTCTGGCCCAGCCGAGTTCAACTGTTTTTTATTGCTGTAGGACGACAGTCACAGGACGAACACAATTGTCTTTAAAGTTAGAGATTTCATCCATGACAACTAGGATGCTTTCTTTTCCAGTGACTGAGTTTTCACCTTCAAATCCCAGAGGTCACACAAAGGTAATGTTTTCCTTAAAACATACCTACTAAAGTGACCTAAGCCTTAACATAAACAAAATCTTTTAAAATGCAGACATCCGAAAAATCCCGGATTTCAATCCTGGCTCCCATGTTTGAATATGAAAAGGAGAACCAGGCATAATGAATTTCCTTTTGAAGCCAGACTTCTAACTCTAGTTTTAATGAAGTCACCAGGCCTGTCCCCATACATCCTTAGCTTAGATTTTCTTCTTTTAATGGAAAAAAAAAAGGATCGCTTGTCAACTCTAAGTACTAACTCTTATCAATTATCATCTCTTTCCATCTATGTCATGTATTTCAACTGTGTTGACTATTAGGTTATTAGAAAGGAAAAAAAAAAAAAATCCCAGTCTTTCCTGGCCTAAACTTTCCCCAACAATATTATTTATCACAGTGGCCGTGCAAACATACCTTCCACCTCCCTGACAATATGACTCAGCCATAAAAGTTTGTGAATGCGTGTTGTCTTACGATATGATTAAAGCAGATAAGGAAGGAGGACAGAAACTGATGTTTATTAAACGCCTACTATGTGTTGAGTGCGTTTATAGACATATCTTCGCTATTAGTCACTTTGTTTTTCAGAGGAGGGTTTAGAAAGCCTGCACCCTGAGTCTTATTTCTTATGTGACTTGCGGTTTCCTGAACTTTGCAAGGTTCTTGCAATCCACCTTGTAAATTCACCGAAGGGCTGTCTGTCTCTCCAGCTGGAAGGGCCCAGACACGATGGACCTGGAGTCATAAAATCCTGCTGGCCTGATTCACTGCCGGCTATCTTAGAGGCAGAACTGGCACATCCAGTTTCCGGAGATGAGACCAACTGAACGAGAAACGGAATTAACTAGATCTTCCCATTGAAAATAATTCTGCTGGACAGACTTTAAATCCACCAACAGGAACCATAACTCTGAAGACACTTGGGAGAGATCTCCAATATAAGGAAATACCAGTTATCAACGAATGATGTGGGGGAGATGGCCTTGATTCTTGTTCTTTTTTTCCTTCATCTTTTTTAAAACTGAAGTTAACATAGTTAACTTAGAGTGTTCTGTTAGTTTCAGGCAGGCAATACAATGATGCAACAATTCTATGTATTACTCAATGCTCATCCCTGTTCTTGCATCTCAAAAAAAATTTTTTTTTTGGTCACAAAAAAGTGCACATTTTTAGAAAACAGAGACATATAAGTAAGAAAATTAAAATTAAAATTATAATTAATGCTGCCCCCAGGAAATGACTACACCCATTTAGCGAGAGCTATACATATGTATTTAAAATTGGAGTGCTAGCAAATGTATTTTGAAAGCTAGGATTTCAATGCCAGCAGGACCAACTGAAAAACTTTCTTTGCCTAAATCTCTTAGATTTGCATTCCCATTGTAATTAGAGAAGCCTAAAATTTGACCTGGCGAGCTACTTAGTCCCAGAGGGGAAGATTTTGTTTGTTTGTTCCGCATTACTGGGGACATCTCCTGATGCTCTTAAATGTACTTGAAGACATGATTTTTCATAGCTGCTTAGTGTTTAGTTCTATGGACATAACATGGTTTATTTAAACAACCCCAGGTTGTCGGACTTTTAGTTTAGAACCAGTTTTTTGTTATTGTAAGTAATGCTTCAATGAACACTCTTGGAAACTCCAAAGAGCAGCTTCCTGGTGTAGTTTCCTGCCATATCATAGGGTCTAGCATGCCGGCTGGCACTCAGCAGGGCTCGATAAACAAGTTTTGAATGAATTTATATATATATATATATACACATATATATGTATATATATATATACACACACACATGTATATATATATATATATATATATTTTTTTTTTTTTTTTTTTTCTGAATCTCTTCTTATTTCTTTGGTACAGATTTCTAGAAATGAAATCACAGGGTCAAAGTTAATAGACTTTGATGAGGCTGCCTAGAGACACCTGCATTTCACACCTGCATTAGGGCCCGTGAACAATGACTTATTGTTACTGAGGCTGCTGAATCCATGGCAATATACACATGGGATCATAGAGGCACGACCTCAAGATCCTCCGTACGACACTGGGAATCCTCCTGACCTTCCAAGTCTACCCGCCAGACCTAAACCAGCTCAATCTCCACTCCCCTTTATAAAATGTCCTCCAGCGATTTTTAAAAATTTCTCCTCTCGTGTTCCTCAAAACTCTTGGTAATGGTAACTCTTCATTTCCCTTCCAATATATTATTTGGTTGTGCTATTTTTCTGTGTGTGTGTGTGTGTGTGTGTGTGTGTGTGTTTGGGAGGTGTTTTGGGCCAGCATTTCAGGTGGCAATGCCTTATTTTTTTCAACTAGATTGCAGAGTCCCTGAACACAGGAACTGTAGTGACTGAGAGCCCACTCGGTAAGGCTCCGATACCTGATGGCTCAGTGACTTACCCCTCAGTTTCCTCATCTGTCGGCGGGATTCATGATACCTCCCTCGCGTGAGTATCAGAAGGATTACATGAGAAAATGTATGTAAAGTGCTTAACACACAGCCCAGCATATATTAAGCGCTCAGTGAATATTGGCTCTGTTACCATCTTGTTCTTGTCTGGAAGGACATAGGCACCATTTTGGAGAGAACTGCTCCACTCAGCGAGCTGGAAGTGTGACCTGTGGGATCAGCCTTTACTGTCCTGTCAGGATCAAATAAACAAACGGGAAGAGAATGATAGAACATATCCTAGTAGTTATGTCCTTACCGCTAGGACGTGCGCTCCCTCCATTAACACTACTCTATGATTCTTTCAGTGCCTCAGTAGTAAACTATAGTCAGAAAAATGAAAACAAACAAACAGGATAGTGTTTTCCATTCAGTTCTCAAGCATGTCTGATGGACACCTCAAATCAAAGCACCTTCCTGGACCCAAAGTTCGACGTAGACCCAACACCACTCTTTCATTGGGGGAAAACGTCATCTTGGCAATTCACCTGGCTTTCTTTTTTAAACCATTGGTAGTAGCATGTTTACTCACTTGGTATTCTGGTGATATCTATTGCTTAAACTTGTTTGTCAGGATCCCTTTCAATGAAACATTTGGGAAAGATTTATTACACAGGAAAATCTTCCTTTCTGCTCTTTGCATTTGCTGTCAAAGTGGACTACCACTCAAGAACGGGGTGCCTGGGTGGCTCAGTCAGTTAGGCCTCTGCCTTCGGCTCAGGTCATGATCTCGGGGTCCTGAGATCGAGCCCCATGTTGGGCTCTCTGCTTGGCCGGGTGTCTGCCTCTCTCTTCTCCCTCTGTGATCTCTCTTGCTTTTGTGCTCTCTCAAATAAATAAATAAAACCTTAAAAAAAAAAAAAAAAAGAACCAGGTCCCCTTTCAAAGCCTACTTAGCCTGGATCCCTGTCAGACTTTTGTTCCACATACTAGTTCCAGAAGCCCCAATTGTGACCTGGAAAGCCACATAGCCTTATAGAGAAACGAGCTACAATTCTCTTGGCCCCATTATTCATCAGTGATATTAGGCAGGTGGAAGGCCACTGCTAGGGTTTCTGAACACATCTGCACAGTATTTATCTGAAGGACTTCTGGAGGGCGCCTGGGTGGCTCAGTTGGTTAAGTGACTGCCTTCTGCTTGGGTCATGATCTTGTGATCCCAGGATTGAGTCCTGCATCGGGCTCCCTGCTCTGCTGGGAGCCTGCTTCTCCCTCTTCTACTCTCTCTGCTTGTGCTCTCTCTCTCTCTTTCTCTATCAAATAAATAAATAGAATCTTAAAAAATAAAAAAGAAAGACTCCTGGAAATTCGGTGTGCAGGACCAGAAGATCCGAGAATCACAAATTATGATTTTTTGGGGTTATACTCAAATCGTGTATCATGTATAGAGAGGCTAGGCTCTGCTATGAACAAACTCAAAATGGCATTCTTTTGAAATATCAGGGATATTGTCTTACACAGAGAAACTCACACAGGGAAACTGACAGAGCGTTTGGTGAGAAAGCAGAAAGAGGGGACCCTCAGTGGAAAACTCCCATTTGGCTTTGGCTAAGTTAGAGACACTGACTCAGAGTCCAACACTTGCCTTTTTATAGTACACTTCCTAACATAATTTTTTTGAAAAATGTAATAAAAACACAAGTATCTTGTATTCATGGACTTTGCTATTGTTATTATTTTGTAAATACATAGGATTTGTTCATACTTTGTGAGACACTGAATTAATTTCCCATTCTTTCCCCATCACCTTCCTCTTAGGCTTGTTAATCCTTTCGACTTTGATTATTGTAAACATTCATAAAATTAACATTTTAAGTGGCCATATTTTATAGTATCTGTTTAGTTTACAACTGCAAACAAAGCTTAGGAAAAATCTTTCTAATAGCTGCTATTATTTTTTACAGGGTAGAAATAATGTCGCTTGCACTTGTAGTGACATCAAGCCAATGGTATTTATTTCCTCTGGACCACAGGCCAGAGCAAAATGAAACTGCCCTTTCTGGGTTGGAGACTTGCCATTGCCTATGGGATTAAGTTCAAACTCCTTGAACCTTTTCTTGCCCCACAGAAATGACTGTACCATCCTTTGTAACTTTACTAAATCCTGTAAAGATGTTTATATTGCATTTGTACAATTTTATTATACTTATTTGTACATATCTATTTCTATCACCCATCTTTCTTTCTATCACCTATCTATCATCTATCTATCTATCTATCTATCTATCTACCTATTATCTATTTATCTATCTAATCTTTCTTCCTATCTCTTTATCCACTCTTACAGAGCAGGGACTGTGTCCTAAATGTTTTCATATCCTAAAAAATAAGCACAATACCTGGATCTTGATCTAGGTGGAAGTCAGCATATGCCTAGTTGAATGAATTCTCTGGCCTTGACTATGCTATGTGCTTGTTGGAGATGGTGAATGAGTAGTATTCTTCACATTCCCAGTGTCTAGCATAGCATCTGACACATAGTAGGCCCAGCATGCGCATTTGAGTTAAATAAGTAAGGGAATACACTTAAAAAATAAAAGCAAAGCATTGAACTGAGTTGTCATAATTACTTTTGAAAACTACTGGACTCCTAAATTTGTTATATTTTGGCTTTTAACCTTTCAATGGGACAGGAAGTACTTTGGATGTTCCTGTTTTTTCCTTTTGTGATGATTATCTACAGGGGTTATTCTGAGTGTGTCTGATATGATGCTGGGATTGGCAGGCCAACAGGTAGGCCAATACGCATGAGCTGATTTCTGAGATGATTTTTGTGGTTGTTACTTAGATAAAAGGGAGGAGGAGTTTGCACTGGCATTTGGGGCTAACCTAGAAATAGTACTTTTAAAAATGTGATATACTATCTGGTTTTGCCTGCATTTTCTTGTCAAAAGGAAACTGAGTATCAACGTAAGGGTTTATTTCTGGACTCTAAATTCTATCCCATTGATCTACGTGCTTCTCTTTTATGCCAGTACTGCACTGTTTTGAAAATCTTAGCTGTGTGCTAAATTTTGGAATAACGAAGGGTGAATTCTCCATTGTGTTCTTCCTTTTCAGTTATTTATTTATTTTCGGCACCTGGGTTCCTTGAGTTTCCACATGAATTTTAAAATCAGCATGTCAATTTCCACAAAAAGTTCACATTTTGACAGATTCCACTGAATTGGTAGATCAGTTTGGAGGAGCATTGCCATCTCAACAATAGCACATTTTCAAATCCATGAAAATAAGGTGTCTTTCCACTTATTTAGGTTTTTAAAATTTTTTTTCAGCAATATTTTGTAGTTTACAAAATAAAGAGATTTGTAGTTTACAAATCTTGCATTGCTTCTGTTAAATCAACTTCCAAGTGTTTAATTCCTTTTTGTTGCTATTATACATTGAACTCTTCTTAATTTTGTTTTCAGATAGTTCATTGATAGTGTATAGAAACACAGTTGACTTTTGTATATTGATCTTGCATTGCACCTTGCTGAACTGCTTTATTAGCTCTAATAGTTTTGGGTGGATTCTTTAGAATTTTCTACGTACATTAGTATATACAGAAATGTGTAAGCGGTTTTACTTCTTCCTTTCCAATCTGTGTTCCTTTCATTTCATTTTTTTTTTTTGGTCTAATTGCCAGAGTTTTTGAAAGTATGCTGAAGAAAAGTATTGACACTTTGTTCTCTGGAAACATTAAATTATTTATTTATCTGTTTATTTGCAAGGTAAGAAATGTTGTTTTAATTGAAATGTCTTCCAGTCCCGAAGAATAATTTTTTTCATGTGCTTATTGGACATTTGTACTTTTTTCTTTAAGATTTTATTTATTTACTTGAGAGACAGCGAGAGAGAAAGAGAGAGAGAGCACACAGAGGGAGAGGGAGAAGCAGGCTCCCCACTGAGCAGGGATCCTGATGTGGGACTCGATCCCAGGACCCAGAGATTATGACCTGAGCCAAAGGCAGACACTTAACCGACTGAGCCCCCCCAGGCTTCCCTGGACATTTGTACTTCTTTAGTGAATTCCTTCTTATATCATTTATCCACATGTGCCATTTGTATGTTTTTATTTATTTGTTGGAGTTTATATATTAAGAATAATAGCCTTTTGGTGATGAAATAAATGACATATCTATGTATTCAGTTTGTTGTAACTTCATTCACATCATTATTTGGATACATAGATGCATAGGTATCGTACCTGGCAGTCTTTGATCTGTAGGCTCGACTTTGGGTGTCAGACCTGGGAAGGCCTCCTCCACCTCTGATTGTATCACAATGCACCCATTTATGGTGTCCTTATGCTCTTTTTGAGAACATGCATTTGAATACTCCTCTAACATTTCAGATATTTGAGCCTGTAAGCCTTTATGATACACATAGACGACCTGCACTGCTCAGGGAAAGTGAGTCGTCAGGTGACTCACCAGGCTGTGTTTCCTGCAGCCTTTTTCCCAGGGCAAGAGCTGAGAACATCGCCCCAGATGGAGACTGAGCAGTTTGTCTCACGGTCAATTTCCTCGGAGAGAATGCCACCTTTGCTGACTCTAATCACAAATACAATCCAATTAAAAGCTATTATGTTAATGTGAATAGAGAGGGAGATAAAACAAGACAATGAAATGTTTCATTTAGGCCCAAATGAGTTGATTTCTCAGGGCATAACGAATCCCCTTTAGGGTGGTTTGCGGCAGTGATAGGAGAACATGCAAACCAAGCTACTGATTAAAATCTGGGAAAGAGAGATAAAAGGTTTATCAGTGTGACAAGGGCTGGTTGATGGACTATGAGATGACACGTTTGTATGTTTGCTTTAAAACCTTTTGGCTTCTGTCACACGTTGTCATTGAAAAAACTGCCCTTTTCCTGTAGGTTCATACAGCGCTTATCTGGAAAACAAAATTGATGTACAGGGCTGTGACAATGACAGCATCATCTCTCTGTGCACAGAGCACTTTGTATATTTGATGAAGGTGGCCTAAAGGAGGAAGTCATAACAATAAAAGAAGTTGAGTCCTTTCCCTGCACTCAGTGAATGCACATCACTGCATTCAGTGATGTAGTATTAGTCACGAGAATAAAAATCTGCATTGAAGAATAGAAAAGATTTGACTTTCAAAGGTTACGTTCCTTTCGTCCTCTCAATTTTAAATCACATAGCTATCAGTATGGAAGAAACATTCAAGGTTTTTCATCACCAACATCGAAGGGAAGAAATTAACATGGAGTACATTAATTCTTAAATAATTTGGTTCTGGGTCCGTATCTCATCCTAATTCCCTGTAAGACTACAATTTCCAGTAGGTTAATGAAATAGATTCGTCATGTGAAATCTATTTTATTATGTGTCATCTAAAACATATTTTCCATTTGTTTTTTATCTTCTTATCTACCTTTTTGGGTAAGATATCCTGAGTATGGTAGCTGAGATGGAGACCACCAAAATCAATTTTACCATATTCTGAGGTGAAACAGAGGTAGCAGGCATATGTCTGGAAGGCTAGAAGTCTCCCAGGCTCCCTTGCTTCCTGTGAGACTATGAGACTAAGTTCTAGACAGTCACGTGTTAGAAGCAATGATAATGCCTCTTCCCCATCTGACGCACACACATTTCCCACATGTCACCTCCGTGGTAAGATCTGGTGATTCGGATGAAGATCTAAAGAAGGACTGAAGATTACTTCTAACCAGAGACAAAGAAGATAGGTCAACATGATGAAGAGGGACAAGAATACATTTAAAAAGCACCAACGACAAGGAGAAGAAATACGATGACAATTTCCTAAAAATTCTATCCCACGAACATAACCCATTGAAAAATATTCTGTATCAAAAATTATGGTGTAATTTGTTCCTGAATTACAGACTGAGTGAGACTGAAAAATGCTTCCTTTCGATTGACAGATAAAAGATAGATAAAAGCTTTTTTTTTCATTGCTAAAAACACCACTCATTTTGTGTCCTAATGTCGCTTAGTACATTCAGAAGAAAAAAGAAAAAGCATTGAAGTCTTACACATTGTCTGAGGATCTGACTACTCCTGAGTTTCTTCCTATGCTTGTACTTTAATTAATTTTGAAAGGTAAAACCAAATTTGCAAGGGCTGTTTCAACTACAGGCAAAAACAGTATCAGAGAATGGAGTCCTTTTAAATTTGTCATTTCCAGATTCTACACAAAATTTTTAGATCCTCTGTTGGAATGACAATGTTGTCATTCACCTTTTGGGTCTGAAATAAAATTTTCTTTTCTTCCTTTCTTTTTTTTAGGGGGGTGGGGAGAGGGGCAGAGGGAGAGGAAGAGAGAGAATCTCAGGCAGACCCCAAGCTCAGCACAGAGCCCGACACGGGATTTGATCTCACCACCCTAAGATCATGACCTGCGCCAAAATCAAGAGTCGGATACTCAACCAACTGAGCCACCCAAGTGCCCCTAAAATTTTCACTTTTTTAAGAAAAGCTGTGAGTGTTGGTTACATTAAGAATCTTAGAGATTTGCAGTGTATTCACCCCATGTGTCTCTGAAGTGACCCTAAAAGAGGATGGCATATGTGTGTTTGCTGTTTTCTCAGCACCTGGCATATGTCTGTCATATAGAAGGAAATCAAAAGAGTTTTCTTGACCAACTACCTCAATATATAAAAAAGCAAAAAAACATCATCTGATCTTGCCTTTCTCTGTAGACATAGGTACCTAAGCCAAATACGGAAGAGAAACACCAGGAAGAGGCGTCTCCGAATTTGAAGGGGACTGAATGGCACTTGGATTAGCATTGACAGTATACTTCAGAAATGAACAGCTTTGCAAGAATTGGCTGGAAAAGGAATCAGTAGTAAGTTCAGGTCTGCTGCTCCCTGTCAAAAATCGCTACCTAACTGCTGCTTTTGACTTAAGTTTGATGATACCTATTTGCTTCCACTAAGATTTTAAGCACCCACCTTGTAGTTTTTTTTTTTTTTAAGATTTTACTTATTTGAGAGAGAGAGACAACAGGACAGGGGGTAGGGATAGAGGGAGAAGCAGACTCTGCACTGAGCAGGGAGTCCAATGCGGGACTGAATCCCAGGATCCTGGGATCATGACCTGAGCCGAAGGCAGATGCTTAACCCACTGAGCCATGCAGGCGCCCTGTAGTTTGTTTTCCAGCACGTTGATGATGTAATGTAATTCTTCCATGCTGAAAGGGGTCATTGATATAAGATGCAGAGTAAGGCAGAGGTGGGCCTTGCATGCATCCAACCCTACTAAACAGTGATCTGAGAACATCTGTCTTCAGCTTCCTTAGTGGATTTTCTATCAGTGTTAGGCATGGGACATTCAGGTATGGGGGCTAGCCAAAGACATTTCATGAATAGTGACAGCCAGGGTAAAGCTCACTGGGTAGTTCTGGTTTACATTTAAGTTCATTGATTCACTCATTCACTCACTCACTCATTCATTCAAAAATATTTATTGAGCCAGAAATATATAGCAAATATATCCTTTCTAGGCACTGCATAGTGATACGCAGTGAATTATAAGTTCAATGTCATTGCACTTAAGTTGCTGTAAGTCAGGTAAAGGAACTATCCCTGCTACCGAATGGAATTTCTAAGGGTCATAAAAGCTTTATAAAAAAAAGAGCTAAAAAGGTTTAGAAAAGTTGAGGGTGGTGCTTGGAAGGTATGGTATATATGGAAATAAATGTTTGATCATAACATATACACTGAAGATGTTCTCAACACAGTGTTGAAGGGCAAAGAGGGCACTATCAACATGCATATCTTCCTCTCTCCATCCCCATTGCACGCCACAAATCTGGAAAAGCATCTATCCAGCTTGCTAAACACTCACCTCCTAAGTACAGTCCAAAACAGTAGAGCATTCCATTCTTTACATGAAAAGAAAAATACAGCCAGGGAAATATCTAACTTTGCACATTTTTATAATATTCCTTTATTGTAATATATGGCCAATATCTGTCATTCATAATATCGATATCTATTGCATGAACCATATTCTAGGGTGCTTGTGAATGCATATATATACTATACGTGGTCATGTTCTGTATCCGAGCACCATGTGCTCCACCCTGGGGACGTTACTAACTGGTAGATACTGGGCACTGTTATATTCCAGAACCACACGCAAAGCCTGATTGGGTTTCCTAGAAGAATGTGAGTGAGGTAAAAATCCGAGTGCTGACTCTGCTAATCACATAATAACAGAGCATAGGAAGTTTTAATGGTGCAATGCGATACCTGCAAATTGCTTCACAAAAGGCCAACTGTCTCTTTTGGGATTTAGGCCACTGTTTTAACAAGTTTCAGTGGATCTGCATTCCTGGTGCCCTGCCACAGAGGGCTAATCCCTAACTCCACCACTGAGCACTGTAGAAATTTCAATCGAGACGGAAAAGTACCATGTGCCTGCAGGTTATCTTATGTGGCTCACTGTACTGCCAAAGGGACAGGGAGTTGGTAGATTTCCTAGAAGGCAGGTGTGGAAGGAAAGAAGCGAGGGCCCCAAGTGCCGGCAAAGGAGAGTCACAATATACTGGATGACAGTACAAAGGAAAATTAAATATAGGGCACGTGAAGAAGGAAGTCTTTCCTGTCTCAGATTTCTACTGGGTGTTTAGGGCAGGAAATGAACAGCCAAGAGCCGTGGCAGGTGATATGTGCCATATAAGTGGAGAAGATGAGCTGGTATTTGTCCCAATCACCTAACTTTAACTTTTGGTTTCATTCCTAGACATTGCTGAGGGCATCTGTTGTAAAGTCATGGAGAATTAGATCTGGAACTGTCCAGTTTTCCCAGCATCATTTATTGAAGAGACAGTCTCTGCCCCATTGTGTATTCTTGCCTCCTTCGTTGTAGATTAATTGACCAGATAAGCATGGGTTTATTTCTCGGTTCTCTATTCTATCCCATTGACCTGTCTGTTTTTGTGCCAGTACCATCCTGTACCATGTGATCCACTAATCCCACTCCTAGGTATTTACCCACAGAAAACAAAAACACTAATTCAAAATGATATATACACACTTATGTTTATAGCAAAATTATTTCAATAGCCAAGATAAGGAAGCAGCCCAAGTGTCCACCAACAGATGAATGGATAAAAGAAGATGTGATATATACACGCAATGGAATATTACTCAGCCATCAGAAAGAATTATATCTCGCCATTTGCAAGAACCTGGATGGAGCTAGAGGGTATAATGCTAAGTGAAATAAGTCAATCAGAGAAAGACAAATACCATATGATTTCACTCATATGTGGAATCTAAAAAACAAAACAAATGAACAAAGAAACAACAACAACAACAAAAAGCAGACTCTAAATACAGAGAGCAAACTGCTGATTGCCAGACAGAAGGTGGGTGGGGGGAGGGATTAAGAGGTACAAACTTTCAGTTATAAAATTAATATGTCTCAGAGATGAAAAGTATAGCAAAGGGACTATAGTCAATAATATTACAATAACCTCATATGGTGACAGTGACAACAGTCATTGTGGTGAGCACTGAGTAATGTATAGAATTGTTGAATCGATATGTGTACACCAGAATCTAATATAACGTTGTATGTTAATTATACTTTAATTAAAAAAAAAATAGATCTGGAAGAGGCATTGGTGGTCACCTGGTGCAAAGGGGTGGGTAAGTCCTTTGAATGCAACCAGTCCCATCTTTCTTTCTTTCTGAGAAATTTGGAAGCTGTCCACCATCAACCTAGAGCTTCTCTCTCTGTTCTGTAGCCTCACAGACGCCATGCTTGTTTCTGTTCTGTGGCCATACCACACAGATGGGGAAGACTCTGTGAAACATTTTCCCCTCCAAACCTTCTTCCTTCAAAAAGCCTCCCTGGAATTGAAGCACAGCTTTTCTTCAATTTCAGCTGTTCCCAAACCTCTTGGGAAGCCTCCTGTTTGCCTCTCTTGGGTTGAGGACTCACTGTGGAGGGGGCAGATCAAGGAACTTTCTCGGACACTTCACCAGACAGCTCCTCGCTGACTCTGTATCTCCTCAGTGCATGGAATAATTATCATGGCAAGGGCAGAAAAACTGGCTCTTCTACCATCAAATACAGTCCCCGCATCTATTATTTATAGCAGAAACTTCAGCTTTTACAATAAAATAAAATGCAGGATTTTTCTAATTCAAAATACTTACTCTCAACCTATCAGTCTTGCCATAAGTTTTTGAATGCCCAGTGTGACAGCTACGGGCTGAGAATTGACTCTTCTTCTGCCTTAACCTGAGACAGAAAGTCCAGGATGCCTTGACTGGAATGGGGAGACCAGAAATACGTTGATTCATATTTCAAAATCTTAGCTCCCAGAATTTATTGTCATACCAATGGGTAGAGTAGATATTCCCTTCTCCTCAATAAAGAATATAATGGCTCTGGGGGAAAGGGCAGGGAAGGATGCAGATTGGCAGGACTCACACCCCAGACTGATCAACTTTTTGCCTGCACCACTTGTCCTGTATTCCCTCCGGAGTCATTTTCCACTGCTACATTTCCACTGCTGCATAACAAAGCACCACACATGTAGCAGCTTGAAACACCAGAAATGTATTATTTCCTTCTTTCCATTGGCTAGGAGTCTGGGTTCAGCTTAGCTGGATCCTTTCCATGGTGTCCCACAAGGGCAAAACCAAGGTGGCAGCCTGGGCTGTGGAGTATTTGGAGCTTGGAGTCCTCTGCCATGCCAAGTGACTGCTGGCAAAATTCTATTCCTTGTGACTGTAAGACTGAGACTCTCAGAAATTATAGTTCCTCCATCATCCCAGCCGTGTGGCCCGCTGACAATATGGCAGCTTGCTTCTTCAGATCTTGGCTGCTTCATATCTTTCTGACTCCTTCTATCTCTACTCTTTACATCCTCTCTTAAACAGCTCCCCTGATTAGGTCAGGCCCACCCAGGATAATCTCCCCTTTGATTAAAACAAACTCAACAGTTTAGGGACTTTAATTATACCTGAAAAGGCCCTTTTCCTTTGCTATATAACACACTAATTGTGAAAGTTATGATGGTTAATTTTATGTGTCACTTTGACTGGGCCAAGGGATGCTCAGATAGCTGGTAAAACATTATGTCTGGATGTGACCTTGGGAGTGTTTCTGGATGAGATTAGCATTGGAGTTGGTAGACTAAATAAAGATCTGCTTTCATCAATGTGGGTGGGCATCGTCCAATCCACTGAGAGCTTAAATAGAACAAGGAAAGGTGAAATTCTCTCTTTCTAGAGCTGGGATGTCCATTTTCTGCCCTGGACATCAGAGCTTCTGGTTCTCGGCCTTTGGACTCCAGGTCTTAGATCATCAGCACCCTTGGTTCTCAGGCTTTCCGAGCCTGAGAATGATCCTGGCTTTCCTCGTTCTCCAGCTTGCAGATGGCAGGCTGTGGAGCTTCTCAGCCTCCTCCATAACCACGTGAGCCAACTCCAACCACCTTTATCTATATCTACATTAGTTACCTATCTATAATCTACCCTTTTGGTTGTGTTTCTCTGGATGTTCTAATGCAGGAATTATCTTTCTTTTTCTTTTTTTTTTTTTAAACTTTATTTATTTATCAGAGAGAGAGAGAGAGAGCGAGACTGCACACAGACAAGAAGGGGGAGCTGCAGGCAAAGGCAGAGGGAGAAGCAGGCTTCCCGCTGAGCAGGGAGCCCGATGTAGGACTCGATCCCAGGACCCTGGGATCATGACCTGAGCCGAAGGCAAACGCTTAACGGACTGAGCCACCCAGGCATCCCAGGAATTATCTTTCATCATATTCACAGATCCTGCCCATGTTCCAGGGGAGGAGATTTACAGGGTGTGTGTATCAGCGGCAGAAATCTTAAAGGCTGTCTTAGAATATTGCTTACCATACCATCCTAAGTCCTATCCCTTCTGGTGGCACGTTAGCTCTGAACTCCATTTTCCTCTCTTCCATATGCAGCCCTCCCACGGCTCAGCAGAAGCAGCTGTATAAAGAACTCCCGCTTGGAGGACACATACGTTGTAAGCTGATTCTTCTCTTGGTCATGTATATTCCCTGTCCTAGAGAACTGTGATAAAACGAGAAAAAGTATTTCATTGCATTTGGGGACACCTGTTCTTGAGAATACAGAAAAGACTGTATTTAGCCAAACGCCCGATTTAGACTTCAAAAGGGGAAAAGGAACCATAGCTTACTTGAGTCCAGACATGCCAAAGGATAAAATAATTTTGCATATGATCTTGTTTTATTTCACATGGATGATTGCATTGAATTTAGTTGTCATTACATTTTACCTTTATTTGTTCTTTTTCCTAGCAACTAAGCAAATGAGAGCACGTTAGAATGTCGACCTATTAACCACATTTGGAGGTCAAGCTCTTGACATTGTTCAAAGTTCATGACCGAGCCTCAGCAAGTTTCCCAGTGGAAACCTCCTGAACTCATGAAACTAATTCTTGAGAAATGTAAATGTTTTGTAAAATAGCTTTGGATTGTGTCATGGTTGTCAATGGCTCATGAAATTCATCCAGTATGGCGATTTTATAACATTCTCTGCTTCACCTGTTTCTGACTAAAATGGTTTGGGATGGTGTCACAAGAGAGACCTGATACCTCTTAAAGCTGGGAAAACAATACATTCTCTTCGAATTGAGTGGATGGATAGATGAGATTAACTTTCACTTTCTTCTGAGACCACTTTATCTAGAATTATGCCCTTGCAGATACAAAACTGTTTGTATCCTGAAAGAAATTATGGTTGTGTCGTGATGCTAAGCCATCTGGTGTGAGGATTAAAAAAAAAAAAATTAGGCACTTGTCTGTTGAATATTCTATTTACTTAGTATCAAATGCCTCTATTGCAAAGTATCTTTATTTACATCTGTATCTATCGATAGATCCAAAATATCTTGTAGAAAAGCATTGCCTGGGTTGCCGTTTGGATGGCAACTAACAGTTTCTTTGGGGCCAAGAAGATTTCAAGGAAAATAATGGCTCCTAATGCTCACATGTGGTCTCCCAAACATATTTTTTCCTTTATCAGCTAAGTACATGATCACTGCCAGAAAAAGGGCTCTTTGCTGCCAAGGTAAGTTCAACAAATGTAACTACTTGGCTCATTCTTTCCTTTGAGATTACACTGGTGGTAAAATATATGAAGGTAACATCTATTAATTCTCCAGTCTTAAAATAGTCAATTACCTATTTTCAAGATTAATACGTTTCTTTTTTTCAATGGAAAAGAACTTGGATTTTGTGACTGGGTCCGGCTGACACGGAAAGAAAATAAATTATCAATGAAAATCCCAGCCCTCCGAACAAGATGTGTTTATCTCTGTTAACTAGAATGGTGGCCTGCACAACACCTAAAACCTGGACCAATGTCTAGACATCTCTTTCTCTGGCCAGGCACAGTTCTCAAAATTGTCACTGTTAGAATAATGAACTTGGATTTTTAAAGATTTCCAAAGTTCCCTCTAATACCCTTGAAGGGTGGTGGAATAATATTTTTCCAAAATATTATATTCATCTATGCCTTTAGACTCACAAAAAGTTTTATCCTTATGAAAGCAATATATGCTCAAGATAAAATTTTCAAATAGTAAGATGCAAAATGAAAATTACACTCCTTACTTCTCAGACTCCTCTGTCATAGTACCCGGAGGCAGCTATCGTTAACATTTTGTGTTTCTTTGAAGAAATAAAGGTTTCTCTTTCTCTGTCTCCTTCTTTCTCATACACACAAACACCACACACATAAATACGATCATATTTTTATAAGTCAAAACTCATCGAATAAGTTGTCCTTATTTACATTTGAATGTTTCACAAAATTAGATGCTACACAATACTAGGACTTCTCAATTTCATTCTATCCTGGTGTAGAATCTATATTTATTCAGTACAAAAAAGGAAAATCACCCGAAGATATCATCTTCACGTTGAGGCATTACAACGCACCGTCATAAAACTTCAAAGGTAAATAGCTCATACGGTTTAGTTCCCAAATCATCAAATCACTTAATCATCTCCACCTGTTTACAAATGTTGTTATCAATAATTGCAGTTTGCTAAAATCTTCAGAAGGTGAATTGTTTTGTTACTCCATTACTTAAAGATTTTCCGACTGATTTTGAACAAAACGCAACCAAAATTTAGATGATTCATTTATAAAAGTTTCGATGTAATTGTCGGACACTTATGTTGATTTATAGAGTGGAATTAAACATTTTGAGAATCCTATGAGGGGGGCAACAAAAAAGAGCAAAGGTTCACATCCACTCTAAATTGTGTATGTGTGTGTGTGTTCAACATCGGCTTCATCAGAAAAAAAAATGCTATATGATAAAAGTACTTGTACATTTTAAGAAAACGAGCTTACATTTCATTTAGTAGTTATCATTGGTCTACAGATTTCTTATTAGTGAGGTAACATTACTGTTACCGTGATTCTATACTCCACCCAGATCTGCATTTGTATTATAATCACCTTAAAAGCAAAAACTTGATCTTTAGTGTTGAAATTTTCAACTGAATTTAGGATGTAATTTATAATAATATCTGATTTTGTGCCATAAATTAAATAAACTTCCATCTATAAGTGGGAGGAAAACTTAAAATACTTTTGGAAATAACTTTTATTTAAAACACATGATGACACTGACATAAAACTTTTGTCATTTAACTTTTTCAGATGTCTTTTTAGTTTTTTGCAAACAGACCCAAAATATTAGCAGTTATCATATTTGGATGTGTACAAGAAAATGTGGAATTCAAAATAAGCAAAATTAATTTAGAAAAATAGTTATTTGATCTAAATGAAAGTCATGTTGCTCAAAGGGATATATACACATTATTATCCCAGTTATGGGAGTCAATAAATTCCACCCCTACTCCTTTTAAAGCTAGTTTGAATTGTATTTGAATTATCTGAGGCCAACAGAATCCTGTCTAATGTCAACTATTTTGATGCACAGTTGATCTTTGAACAACATGGGTTTGAACCGTCCAGGTCCACATATACTAGGATTTTTTAAATAAATATAGTACAGTACTGTAAATGTATGTTCTCTTCCTTATAATTTTCTTCATGACATTTTCTCTAACCTACTCTATTGTAAGAATACAGTTTATAATACACATAATACACGAAATATGTGTTCATCAATCATTTATGTGATCAGTAAGGTTTCCAATCAATAGTAGGTTATCAGTAGTTAAGTTTTGGGGGAGTCAAAGATTACATGTGGATATTCAACTACGCAGGGGTGGGCACTCCTACTCCCCATGTTGTTCAAGGGTCTACTGTAGTTCCTATTCATACAATCAGGCCATTTTAGTTTGTATCTATGGCAAAATTACTGTTACCCTTCTAGGTCAGAGGAGGTGAGAAGGCAAGGCTACGTGTGTTTGGGGAGGAGTAGTTGGGAGAGATGATAATCTCAATTATGCGATAGTTCCCTGATCCACAGGAAGGGTAAGTGATAAAATTTACACTCTCATTATCCTAATTTTATTCTCAAAAAAAAAAGTTTCAATAATGCAGTACCATGTGTTTAAATTGAGAATGGGATGGTTTTGAAACGTAAATTAGAGAAAAATGACAGCTAAAAAGATACCCTCCAAAAGGAAAAGAATGTAATCGATAACAAGGGGAAGAAATAGAAGGGCTATTAGTGGTTTTCAGTTAAGAAGTACTTAGGTTACTGTAAGTGGGAAAATGGTTATGAGGTTTTTTTTAACGCAACTACCAGAAGAGTTAAGCAGTAGGTTTTGGCTTCTCGAAAACGTTCTCTTAGAGAATGGAAAGCAAAGTGCATGAGAGGAGTTCCTTGTGATTCAAGACCAACATCTCCTATGAAAAGACCTGTAGGGGATCGAGCCTGACTTCGGGCTCTCTGCTTAGCAGGGAGCCGGCTTCTCTCTCCCCTCCCCACTCGTGTTCTCTCTCACTATCTCTGTCTCTATCTCTGTCTCTCTCTCTCAAATAAAATCTTAAAAAAAAAAAAGACCTGTAGAAAAAAAGTTATAATAGCGACACGTATTTTTAAAAAATATTTTATTTATTAATTTGAGAGAGAGTGCACGTGAGAGAGAAAGAGAGAGAGAGTGAGAGGAGTGGGGTAGAGGGGCAGGAGGAGAGAGAAAGAGAGAGAAGCAGACTCCCTGCTGATCAGAGAGCCCGAAGCAGGGCTTGATCCCAGGATTCTGGGATCATGACCTGAGCCGAAGGCAGATGCTTAACCGACTGAGCCACCCAGGTGTCCCAAAACAAGTATTTAAAAAATGTTATTACCTATTTCTGTGATATTTTAAATAAGAAAAATTTGGAAGCAACGTAACTATTGTATGAAAGGAAACCATTCCATAAATTATAGTACCTCCAAAGTACCAAAATACTAAATCTCATTTTTCAGAAGAAAACCGAATGAAACAGCAACAGCATATAATAAAACGTTAAGTGAAAAGAATTAGGTCCAAAACCCAAGAACCTTTGATTCTTTTTTTAAAGATTTTATTTATTTATTTGAGAGAGCGCGAGGACACAGTGGGGACAGAAGGGGAGAGAGAGGGACAAGCAGATTCCATGCTGAGTGCAGAGCTCCCCCACAAGGCCCCATCTCGCGACCCTGAGATAATGACCTGAGCTGAAATCAAGAGTCAGTCGCTCAACTCCCTAAGGCACACAGGCACCCCATAAGTACCTTTGATTCTAATGAGAAATATATATCGATATGTTACAAGATCATCTCTGAAAAACAAGATTATGGGTGATTTTTGTTTTCCTGATTACCGTTTTTATAACATTCCACATTTTCCACAATAATAAAAAACCAAATCTTTAACAATTATGTCATGAAGGTTTAATGTCTCTAAGGAAGAGTATTTCATGATCTTCTTCAGAGCTCGTTCTAAATGCCTTAAGATACTTCGAATCCTGTGGGGGGTGGGGGAGGCAGCAGGACAGTCCAAATATCTTTAAATGCAAAACGAAGTGACGAACAGACCATGGTGAGGATTAATCCAGCTCAAAATGGTTACTCTCTGAGTTACCTAGTACTTTGCTACTCAAAGTGGGGTTTCAGGGACCAGTGGCACTGGCTTCCCCTCGGGGTGGGGTGGGGGCAGGGAGCGCTGTTAGAAATGCTGAAACTCTGGTCCCACCTTAGACCCACCAAATTAGAATCTGCATTTTTAACAAGATCCCCAGGTGATTCGGGAAGCTTTACTGTCTGAGACCACTGATGTAGAACTTTCGGTTATGGGAATTTTAGCTGGTTTGTTGTATGCTGCCCTTGGGGATTGCCACATTCACAGAAGAGCTTTAGGAGGCTAATTAGAAAGTCAGCCATTTCGATTTCTTGCATCCATCAGTAGAGATTAAAAAAACAAAAACAAACAAAAAAACAACAAAAAACCACAAAACAGAAAGTTTCGTGATCGTTTCTCAATTCTTTTCTATCTTAAGAGCTATGCCCAACTGAATGTGCATAATTTTGGATTCTACAGCTTGGAATGCTACTGGAGAAGAAGCTGCCTTGTCATTTACCGCGGTCATTCCCAAGTGTCCTTTCACTTTTTAGTTCCACTGTACTAAATTTAAAACACTTCACAGAAAGCAACGCAAAGCAACTAACCTGATTGCAACATTACTTTGCTTCCACGCTACCTTTGCCAGCTCGTCACAGAGGCTGAAATTCCTGCTGTGCTTTCTTCGTGATTTTGTTTGTACCGAGGCATAAGCTTTTTTGCTTTTTTGCTCTGTTTTGTTTTGTTTTTGCCCCAACCTGAACACAAGGTCGGGTAATATCGGCAGTTGGCATAATAGCTAATTACACCCCTATTTGGCCGAGGATGTGGGTTGAGGAATCAATCAAGGTGTTGATAGTTCAGTTCGTGCCACTCCTGGTTATTAGATGTGTGTCGCTGAGCAAAGTTCTGATCAAAGCCGGTGGCAAGGCAGCCAGGGGTCACGGAGCGTGGCCATGCCTAATTGCTGGGCTGCGTACTAAAGGAAGTTCGTAATAAAAGGCCATTAACGACCAGCCTTTCCGATCAGTGAAGCAAAAATACAGAGAAATTATATTTATCAACTGACAATTTGAAGGAAAAGCCTCAATGTAAATGTTTTTCTTCCCCCCTCTTTCCATTCCTTGCCTCGAGAAGAAAAAGAAAACCACAGGATATGCGATCAATCTAATGGTAGATAGTTTAGAATCCACAAAATGTAGTTTGAGACAGTAAAGGGAAAGGGTATTGTTTTCTCTGAGTCATTAAAGTTTTCTTCCCTGAAGTACCATATACAACTCATTGAATTTTTTAAGACTATGAATTGGTCAAGGGAAGTTTGCTACTGTATAAAACGGCGTTATTATTGCAGAAATTTTTTCTGTTTTTCAACTCTCACTAAGCGTTTATAACACGTGAAATAACCCCACAAGAGCTCTTTCCTGCTCTTTCTCCAACAGTCTTCCCTCCACCGATACCCTTTGCATTCTGATGCCCCTCAAACTGCTTGGAGAAAAAGGAGATCGAGTCTTGGTGTCCCCAGAGTGATGAAATGCGAGGTCCCTTGATATCACAGCTATAAACTGAACGCCGTATGTAGGGAGCTGAGCAGTGGATGGGAGCTGTCGCTGGAGCCTTGCCAGCTCTTGCAGCAGCCCCATTCAGCGTTGGCTGTCATTTGGCCCTTGGACATAAGTGAATAATGATCCAAGTTATAACTGACTCGTTGGTTAACCTTATTAAATAAATGACCCAAATTATAATTATTATTTTCCTCTGGATGTTTATGAGTGAATTATAATAGGGTTTGTGCAATGGATTAAAATTATAGGTCCTCTTCCTAAAAAAATAAAATAAAATAAAAAAAACCGCATACATACCAAGTTTTGTTTTCGATTTTAGGGCTTCATGGTCTGACCTCCTAAAGCTCTTCTGTAAATGTCTAGGGATCCATGAACCACAGGTAAACAACCACTCCATTAAAGGCCAGGGGAACTTGAACTTGGGACCCTGGGACAAGTACCTGCAGATAGATTTTCCTGTCCTTAAAGCTCCGTTTTTTGTTTTGTTTTGTTTTGTTTTAAGTCAGGTTTCCTTTTTTTTTAAATTTTATTTATTTATTTGACAGAGAGAGAGAGAACACAAGTAGGAAGAATTTCTGGTGACAGCGTACAGATGTTTGATTTTTCAAAAGAATTAGAATATAGATTTTTGTATAAGAGGTTGTTTCCTGAAAAATATTGGCAGCAAATTCAAAATTTTACTTGACATTAGGTTAGCCAGTTAAAACACATGGAGAGCTTGAATCTGGCTGGGGTGTCACTGTTCAGTGTTGTTCTTTAAACTGTAGGATAGGCGACGGTGTTCCTCACCAAAGAAGACAACAGGGACAGAAATAACTATGTGTCTTCATTTTCTTTCTTACTGTTACCAGGTGCTGTGATAATCACTTCCATTCTACCACCAAAGCATGAGCTTGAACAATTTTTTCATAGAGCGTCCACCCAATAATTATGTATTGGTTCTGCCGGGAATAGAGAACTTAGATCAAAATTTCCCCATATTACGTCCTTATAGTTTATGTCTTCATGATTCTTAAGACAAAATGTAATACGTGGATGTGTATTTGAGTTTGTTGGAAAATGGTAATATCTGGAGCAAGTCTTTAATCTTTATTGATCAGGAGCTACATTTAACGAGAATCTGTATTACCCTACAGGCTTTGGGGGATTACCAAGATGGTGGCCACGGTAGGAATTTAGTGTCTGATGCACTCCTTTGTTATTTGTGGAAATATGTTCATTGACCTTTCTTCGAAAGAACATACTTTTATTCTCATTTTCTCTAGCAGTGTGTCTCATCTCTTATAGCAAAAGGAATTTAATAATCAAAATTAAAAACTTCCCTTATGGTTTGGGTGAGGGTGTTGACTATTCTTTTGAGAGATGTGGAACTTGTGATGTCAAAAAGATTCAACAGAGTCAGAGGTTAGGCATCTGTATCTAATTGACATAAAGAATCTATCAACCAATGATTGAAAATGAAGTTTAAATTCTAAGTAGTGAGGGAAGTTTTGATTATTTTAAAAGATGACAAAAATGGCCCCTTTGTGCATGTTATACTTTTCAAATATAGAGCTTTGACATGCCTAAAGGGATAAATTCATCAATTCAAGTTACACATTTTATTAACCAATTGGTGACGAACTCACAAAATAGATTATATTTTTTCCCCATTTTGTTAGGAAATAATACGGTCTTTGGAATAGGGAAATGAAAGAAATTAAAATGGTGGCAACCAAACATACCAGCCAGAAATTTCAGTTTTCCCTTTTCTTAGCTTGCTCACTTGCAGATAATCATTATTGATCTGTGATGACCAGGAATGCTTTGCCTGAGGGCTACCGGGAACGACAGGGAACCGTGTGAATGGTTTTGTAGCTATGCTGAGCAGGCTTCAGACCAACGTTCTCCCCTTTACCAACTGTATGATTTTGAACAAGACATTTAAATTTAGTGGGCTTTGGTTCCTTTGTCTAGAAAAGGGAGATAAATCCTATCACCTCTCAGAGTCGTGGTGAACACTAGAAAGTTTTCTTGGCTTAAAACATTAGTCATCATCTATTAATGAGGCCATCCTTATTATGGTTATGTTTAGGATTTAGGAAATGTCTCTTTGAGAGGTCCATTAAACATCTTTTTGGAAATTACTATATTGGATCTGACCAGTGCCCCTGTTTCAGTGGCTTTCAAATTTTAAAACTCTTCAAGAGTAATTTTTAAAAATAAAAGATAAGGTTTTGGGGTGTTTTTGTTTCTTGATTGTGTTGACGTTTTTGTTTTGCTGTTTGATTTTTGTGTTTTACTATTATGTCTTAGGTTTTCACCATGTTTTTTTTAAAGTACATACCTGTACAAGTAGTGAGATTAAAATAAGGAGTCCCCATTTTGAGAACATGTGAGGATGATTGTAAGCACGCTCAGGAGTGGATACAGAGATTACAATCTCCGTTTTACTGTTTCACAGGCAACTTACAAGAAGCTTACACTACTGAGGAAGCCAACAAGGTGGAAAAATGAAAAGGTTAGTTTGCATCCTATTGGAAAATATTTAAATGGTGATCTCTCCAAATCCATACTACTTTTATTTTTGACACATTTGAAAGTGTTTCAAGAACTTTCCGTGTTTTTAGTCAAATCATGTCAAAAATTTTGTTTATATTCGATTGGCCAAAGGAGGGATATTTGTTCATGCGAGAAGCTAATTGCTAGTTTATATAGATATTTTTACTTGAATGGTAAGCAGAGCAATAAAGTTCAGAGGTGCAAAATCACAGTCAATGACAGTTTCAGAACAATGTGCTTTAAATAATGGGAATTAGAGATAATTTTCTGCTTCTATAACTTGGTATGCCTGTATTTCATTTCCCACATACCTATTTGACATTTCCACACATGCTACTGATGTTTTATCTCCGCACTTGACAATGTGTAATAAGTTACATTTTGGTTATTGTTATTTGGATGCAACATCAGGGTCAAAGGTTGACCTCACTTTCTCACAGATGAGTCCCCAGAGATTTTACTATCTGAGGGAAGCATCATTTTGGCTTTGGAGCAACATCAAAGTATGTGTGCTTTATTATAGCATGAATAATATGTCTTTATGTTCCAAAAACACATATTCTGACAATCTCAGTGGTAGAGATAAATTACTTATCTTTATTCTTCAGAGACTACAGCATTTCAGAAAAAGCGAAATGAGCGATAACAAATTTCTCAATTTTGACTATCATAACAGTCAATGGAGTTGATTATGTGACAGCCTGCATTGACTTACCAAGAAGGCAATCTGAAGAAGGAAAAGTCTATTTATTTTAAGTGGAATCCATAGACATAGCTTTGAATTATCCTAGAATTACTTTTTTTTATCATTACCCAAATGAGTACAGTTAATGCCTATGATCATTTTTTATGAATTTAAAGGAATTAAATGGATCATTAGAATGACCAGTTCAAGTCTTCTGGTAAACTTTAAAACATCTTCTACTGTGAATTTCCAATAATACAAATGAAGAAGGAAAGAAGAAAGAGGGAGGGAGAGAAGGAAGGAAGGAAGGAAGGAAGGACTGTACTTTCCTTTTTTTTTTTTTTAAGATTTTATTTATTTATTTGACACAGAGAGAGATCGCAAGTAGGTAGAGGTAGAGAGGCAGGCAGAGAGAGAGGGGGAAGCAGGCTCCCCGCTGAGCAGAGAGCCTGATGCGGGGCTCGATCCCAGGACCCTGAGATCATGACCTGAGCCGAAGGCAGAGACTTTAACCCACTGAGCCACCCAGGTGCCCCAAAATGAGAATAATATTTACTTTATAGAGATCTTGTAAGGAAATATGAGATAAGCAAAGTATCTTAATTTCTGGTATAGGGTAGACAGACGATAAATGGCACTCATTGTTACTGTCAACACTGAGTAAATAGTGATTTTTTTCCATTCATCTCTTGTACTCAGAAATTAAATTCTTTAATTGGGTTAATGGATACTCTATCCGGATGTAATCTAGAAGCTTCTCTGTAACCGAACATGCTCTTACTCTGAATTTCACAATTTTTAAAAAGTGAAGGACAAACAGCTTAGAGGGAAATAAATATGGTCTGCTGATGATGGACATTTCTTTAGCAATTATGTGGGACTAAAAAAGGGGTTTGTCACATTGTTCCACATAAAGTATATGGAAAACAACAGGACAGATTTTAGTAAGTGGAAAATGGAGTGTGGAAACCATTTTGAAAAAAAGAAAGAAAGAAGGAAAGGAAGGAAAGAAGGAAGGAAGGAAGGAAAGAAGGAAAGAAGGAAGGAAGGAAGGAAAGAAAGAAGGAAGGAAGGAAGGAAGGAAGGAAGGAAGGAAGGAAGGAAGGAAGGAAGGAAGGAAAGAAGAAAAGAAGGAAGGAAGGAAGGAAGGATGGAAGGAAAGAAGAAAAGGAAGGAAGGAAGGAAGGAAAGAAGAAAAGAAGGAAGGAAGGAAGGAAAGAAGAAAAGAAGGAAGGAAGGAAGGAAAGAAGGAAGGAAAGAAGAAAAGTAGGAAGGAAGGAAGGAAGGAAGGAAGGAAGGAAGGAAGGAAGGAAGGAAGGAAGGAAGGAAGGAAAAACACTGTCCGGGAACACAAAGTCTTGATCCTTATTTCAACAGGGAATGAAATTCAATTCAAATTTTCCTTGTGCCCAAAGGGGAAAAAAAATGATACTGATGGACAACTCAAAAAAATAACTAAACATGATGGTTATTTTGTGAAGTAGCCAGAGAACTTCTGGAAATATTTTACCATTGCATTTAGCTCCGGCTATGAATTCGTTCTGGTCTTCCTTCTGTAATATGGTCAAATAGCATTTAGCCAAGATGTCTCTGGATTATGTGCGTGGGGAGGGTAACGTGCACTGCTGGCTTGGATTATTTCCCCCTGTTATTGAGACACCAGATTCTCTGCAGGAAAACACATCACAGCCCTCTTCTTGCCTTAGCTTTGAGCTGTGGGCTGAGAACTCAGGAATGGCTGCCGGGTTTCACTTCTCTGGGTGATGCCTTCTCCCAATCACTTGGTACAAGGCTTACAGGCAACAGATGGGCTAAGCATACGTGTTGAACTGAATTGAGATGGTGAGAAAAGTGCCTGAGGAAATAATTCAGGGCTACTCAAAAGTATTCATGTTGATGCAGCCTCAGGAATTGTAGGTTCTCACTGTGATAGAATTTTCCCTTCAATAGTTCAGGCCCTAGAATAATGGAAGCAAGTGAAAATTTTACAAACTACGTGTGACCTTGGGCAAGTTCCTTAAACTTGCTAAATCCAGTTTCTTCATCTACAGAAAGCCTGAAAAATAATATTACCTACATCATGGAGTTACTGTTGCAATTAAATGTGGTAATTTACGTAAAGTGCTTAACATAGCACTTAGCACCTAGTAAGCAGACAATAAATATTATTTCTATTATAACTGGATGTTTGATAAACAAATGGTCAAGACTGTCACTGAAGTCATCTTTACTAGGTTGGACTGACCATTTACAAATTTAGACCAAACAAATATTACAAAAATGCAAAATGTTATAATCAAGTACATCATCATAAACAAACAGACTTTTTTTTTTAAGATTTTATTTATTTGAGAGAGAAGGAGAGATAGCGAGAGAGAGAGAGCACGAGCAGGGAGGAGAGGAAGAAGCCCGATATGGGGCTCGATCCCAGGACCTTATGATCATGACCTGAGCCAAAGGCAGACACTTAACTGACTGAGCCACCCAGGTGTCCCAAAACGGATTCTTTTTGTTAAGATCCTATATTCTCAATTGTGAAAAGAGGGTTTTGGATTCAATGATCATGAAGAAGCTAACATTTAAATTCTACAGAGTATTAATTCTTTAATTACAAAATATGTATTTATAATAGCATTCAAATTAGATACCTGATTCCTTGCTTAAATTTCTTACTGAGATTGATCCAAAAATTTAAAGCAGAGGCATCTTCCCCTAATCTGAAACCGACTTATCTGAATAGAGCACAGATCAGGTATCGGGGAAATTTTAAATCACATTCTAATTAACATTGTGGACCCTTTCTGAAGTTCATTTCCATTGAGCATATATTAACCGCACTATTGTGATTTTTCATTTTATGGGACAACAAGGAAGCAAAAGGACTAAGATACTGTGAGAAAGACTCAACAGGGAGATACTGGAACTCTCGATGGAGAAATTACTGTGGTAGATTTGCGAACTGATTTCTAGACTTGGATTGTTCAGACCAAGTCAGATAAGCTTAAGGGGAATATCTGTACTTTATAGCATTTATCTGAAAGACCAACAATTTTGGCAGCTTGCCCATCTCTCTCTCTCATTTTCTCCAGAGCAAGTAGATGAGAATTATGTTCTTTACTACCACTCCAAACACTTCCGGTTTTCAACTGCATGATACTTCCAAAAAACAGAGACCACGTGATGCTGTGCAAATTAAACTGAATGACAAACATTTATACTTATCTGTTTGCTTGTTTATTGTTCCCAACACCCAATCTAGACCATATGCCTCCTCCTTTGATCCTCTCTCAATCACCCAACCAATACCCAGGTCCTATATTAGGTCCTTCCCAACATCCTCTCACTCAGACGCCCTGTTGTTCCTCATAGTCTACGTGTTTGCTACAACAAACTGTAGTGTTGTTCCCAGCAGTCTGTGGCTACAGGATACTGACAATATCATTTTTGGTTCTGAGGGGAAGATGTGGTGATTGTCCTTATATGACACCACTGACAAGGAGCAGAGCTGGGCTGAGTTCATATGTGAATCTACTTTACTCAGTATATAAAAGGAAAGGTGTTATGAAGAAAACCATAAGGAAGAGAAAATACATTTATAGAACTGTACTGTAAAGATTGTGCGGAAGCCGACCTGTGAGGTTCAAACCCAGGTTGTTCAAGGGTCAACTGCCATTTAGGCGACTAGCACGTGGCGTCTCTCAGGGTTCCAGATGGGGTTCTCAGGGCCCCTGAGAGCAGCCCATGCTGTGCTGTGCTTGGGTTTGAAGCAGTCTTGCTGCAGAGAAACAGTTACACAAGGGAAAACAATGCATCGTGTCTCCTCGGGACGGGCAGGAGTGGAAAACACAGAGACGGTGTTGCACAATTAGACTCGTACAGTGATTAACGAAGCACCGCTGAATCATTCGGCCCCACTTATTTAATCTGGATTCAGTTCTTCAGTTCTGATGTTGTGGGAATGATGCAACTTTTCTGTAATTTGCAAGCACCACCCCCTTGTTTAGAAATAGTTATTGACAACGATAAAATTGGGTCAGAGGCCATGTCCACGCATGGTTATACACTCAGGACTTTCACTGCAAACCTACGGGGAATGTGTTGGTCTCCTGTTCTGTCTGATAGCAAGATGATGTGAAAAAGTGTCACAGGAACAAAGTTTCTCTTCGATTCAATATTTCAATTCAAGCCGTCAAGAGTAGCCAAAAATTTTTCTGCTGAAAACGACCTCAAGTTGCAAGATGAAATTCAAGACACTCAGCTAAATGTCAATTTCAGAGAAACCAAGTAGAAGTATGGCCCAAATATTGCATGAGGCATACTTATACTAAATATATGTTTGTTCTTTATCTTAAACTCAAGTTAGAGCGGGCATCCTGGGTCTTCCTTTTTTGAATATGGTGTGGTTATCCTAAAGCCATCGTTGCTTAGACTGGGTTTCATGATGATAGAACCGCTGTGGAGAAGCATTCGGCCAGAGTGCCAGCACGAATTCCTACATGAATATTCTCCTGAAAGACAAGTGCAGCCTTTAACTGACTTACTAAGATGTGAATCCATCGCAGTGATTTCCCTTCTCAAAAGATTCTACTATGAGTCTCACAACAAAGCGGAATATTTTGGACTCTTATTTTACTTCTGAGTTGACTACCAGTATTTCTTTGGACCATCTCCAACCCAAAATACCCACGGAAACAGATCCTCTCAAAGGGAGAATTCCCAGCATCCACAGAAAACACTATCTATTCAGGAATTGCACTGTATGTTTATTAAGAGGAGGATTCGATCCTTGTATTTTTTGCCTTTCCACTCAGTAATAGGCTCACTTTGAAATGAGACTGTTCTAGGAGTGTGTGTTCTCCCTCCCCCTCCTTGTCCTACACCGTCAGCACATGTGCCCACGCTCACATAGTCACAGAGCTCGTGGCGAACTCTGGCTTGTTGGAATACATTTTTCTTTGTTGTTGTTGTTGTTGTTTCTGGTATGCAGTCTAGACCTGAAAGGAATATGCCTCCAGGAGACTGCAAACACAGGGAATCCTGTTTACAATGATAGATCCTCATGACCACGCCAGAGCTGCTGTTTGCTGTGCCATGTGGGTGGGCGGGCGGGCGTGTGAAGTGTGTTTTTCTAACCCTTCTCTTTTCACCATTCATATTCTCGGTTCTTCTGGTTTGATGGAGATCATGTCCCTTCCCTAACACCTTCACTTTCCTCCCCATCTCAACAGATGTTCTCAGAAAAGGATAGGGCATCCCCTTCACTCAAAGGTGTGAGTTGATAGAGCTTAAAATGGCAATTTAGTTTTATACTTTTCCATTCCAGGCATAACAAAATAAAGAAACTCTAATTCTAAAGAAGGCTTCGGTGAGAGGCAGAGGGTGGGAAGGGAAGGTAACATCTTCCAATGACTCAGGAGACATTTTTTAGGTGACTCCATACTCTTTCTCCACACAACACAGGTGCAAACCAAAAACATGTAAAGACTTATGTTCAGATGCTTATATTGCTGACCTGGTCTATTGCTAGGTAATTGGCCGTATGATGACTGAGGGATGACATGCCCAATGACCAGGTAGTTTCTTCTGATGCTCAAGCTCTACATACGTCTACTGTTAATAGAACCTGCTAGAGGGTCTTCTTGCACAGCTGTGCATGCAAGACACTCTCAGAGGCACATGATTACTCTTAGAGTCACAGAGCTGGAAGACACTTCTCTAATTTACAAAGGAGGAAACCAAGATGTAGAAACACTAAGTGACTTGCTTGAAGTCATATAACTAGCCAGTGCCAGAAATGAAAATAAAATATAGATATCCTAATTTTCATGTTAAGTTCTCAGTTTAAAGCCTAACCTCTCTCTAGATACCGATAAGTTTATTAAAAAGCACACTCTGCTCAAAAGCAATTTTTAAAATAGTAAGGATGTGTAAAACTACAAATTTTCCAAGGGAATAAAATGAAATCCTTTCAAATAATATTTTAGGTTGGTCAGAAATGCAACTATTTTAGCCATTACATTTAATTACAGATAATTTTACAATTAAAACTTATCTTTGCTCCGAATAAATAATGGCCAAACTTTGCTAATATAGATTAGGGCCCACGCAATTGGACTTGCATTTAAAGAAATGTCCAGATTTGTTTTAATTAAGTAGAAATTATTACAAACACTTTTTTCTTTAATTTAGTAATGATTAAGAATGGCATGTTGCTCAGAGCTAAGCAACGGAGAGCAGGTATGCTGTCTTATGATTAGAGATACAACTAGGAGCCAGAGCATGTGAGCCTAATTAGAGAATTCTGTAAGGCACTTTGAAGATGAAAAGAAGTATAAAATCCCAAAGAATATTGATATTTTCAGGCTTACTCCCACTTCTGTTCTCTGTGGTCTTAAGGAAATAAAAACAAGCAATCACTAATCATAACTTTGAACATGAGAATGCAAGGATATATTGTGCTTCAGTTTGCCTGTTTGTTTTATTTTTTGACTTTCCATATGAATTTAACAAGCATACCAAAGAGAGACAGAAGAACTTGGGTACCTTAAAAATGTATTGTAGTCAATTTTTATTATACATGCCTTTACCTGGAAAAGCCCAGCTAAATTTCACTTTGCTTCCACTTCATATGTGTGTGTGTGTGTGTGTGTGTGTATAGTTCAATGTTTCATAGGACTTTTTTGATTATTTATTAAAAATACATATTTCAGAGCTCTAACTCAAAGATTCTGATTCAGTAGTTCTGAAAAATGGCCCAGTAATCCACTGAAAAAGATCTTGGGGGATTCTAACATAGGTGGTCCAAATAACCCAGTCTGAGAAATAATGCACTAAACACACATCTGAAAGTCAACTACCAAAGCAACTCTATGGCTTCCATTGCTATCCCAATGTGCTCATTGTCTTCGTTTGGTTGAAGGGCACTTGAGGTGTTCATGTTTGAAGAAAGACAATGTGATGATTATTACTGGTTTTCAGGTAAATGGTAAAGAAATTTTAAGAAGGAAATTGTTCCAGAAAAAGGCCCTTTCTTTCTCCTTAAAATTTCCAAGCAATTAAAAATAACTTAAATTCCCTTAAACCTGCAGAGACAGATGCTTTAACTATTGAAGGCATTTTCCTATTTTCTTATATTACTTATTCACCCTTGACATATTTCTGAAAGATCTTAAGTTGGCCAGTTTGATGTCCACATGCAACAGAAAAAAAACTCTTCAGACTCTGGCCAATTCCCTCTCAGATGACTTCCATTTTTTTTTCAAAGAGCATATCCTAAATAGTCAAAATGTTTCAAAGATCATATTCTACTGTTCGGGCATCGATAGCCTCCATGTATAAAGATCATCATTCCTTGGCAAGTTGCGGAAGATGTACAAGACATTTATTCTCCAGGATTGAAAACTTGCTTTGAAAGTCTAAGTGAAGATCCACATATGAGAGATAAGCATGCTCCTTAGATTATAACACACCCAACGTGAGAACGGAGAAGTATGGCATTCACAACCTGCATGGAAAGCAATTTTGCTTTTGTACCTGTGTTGCAGCGCGCCCTCACTAGAGCCATCCAAATATACAAGTTGTAATCCTTCCAAGAGCAGTACGTTAATGTCAAAGGCTTTTCAGTGAAGCAGGGAATTGTGGCAGTACTTCAAGGAGTGGGATAGCAATTAACTCTTGCATATGGATTGAAGGACTGGCCTGCCGGGTTATTGCCGACTTTGCTTATGATTCAGAGGTAAGTGAATCTGAGGCATAGAATGTGCAGAGGTGATAACCTGCCAGGCTGCAGAAAGTGTGGGCAGGGAGAAGAATTATGGAGTTGATGACAACACGTACACATTATAGTGGTTTTGGAAATATTTTATACAATCTGATAAACCAAGGACTTTGTTTTCTAATTCTACTGACAGAAATAAAAAATTTAAAAAGCCTCCTGGTATTGTGTGTGTGTGTGTGTTATGTGATGTGTATGTGTGCATGTGTGCGTGTGTGCGGGGAGAGTGTGTGTGCGGAGTGGATGTATGGAAGGAGAGAGAGAGACAAAGAGAAAGAGAGAGCAATGTTCTGGCTACAAGGTGACTCTCTTATGGATGGGTAGCAAGATGTCAATAAACATTACCCAGTACACAACTCCGTTAGTAGCTTTCCTTAGTCCAAAGTGGTAATAGTGGTAGAAGGTTAGGGGACCATGAAGCAATAAGATATATGATAAATTAATCTAGGGAAAACATTGTGTAATAGGAAGTGCATGTCCTTATCTCTCATTTTCTTGGGGACAGGTAGCAACAACAACAACAACAACAACAAATAGCATTATTCTTCCATGAGGAGATTCCAATTTGATAAAGAGAGCTTTCCCAAATGCACACCAGGGACTAAACCTATTCAGAAAGCAAACCTGATTGCATATAATCAGTTCAAACTAACTTCTTCCTTCCTAATAGATTAGGAAAGCAACTGAGGAGATGGAAACAACTATCTCATGTTTCCTCTCTCACCCCCTGTACTTTCCATCCATGACAACATTGTCCAATTCACTGCAGTTGCCTCCTGTTCCCTGATCTTCTGATGTCTGGCCAGAACTGGAAGGTAATTAAGGGGTACAAACTCTGAGAGTGCTATATCCTTGTGTCAGAAATGCAGTACCAGCCAATGGTTTTTGATCATTTTCTGTTTCTGGTCTTAGGTGGGAATCCTACGTTAGGGTAATCTGTGTATGAGTATCTACCAGTGGATCTGCACAGGTAAGTGAGAGCAAGTCACTGTGTGTCGTCATCCTACTAACAGGAAGTGAAAACAAAAATCAATCTAATCTAGAAGGAAAAAGAAATATAACCGAAAAGTCATCTTGCATTCTGAATGGTGTGGACAGATCGTGAGAGTGTTTTTCTGGCCAACAATTAGGTGGCATGGACAGTCTGAATAGGTCATATAACTTTGGGACATCATTTCAATTTGGAATTTGTGATCAATGAATGTGTAAAAAAGGGGAACCTTCCTTAGTACCCATTTAGATTGTTTTCTGTTTTAAATTCATGGGATAATTTTATAGAATCTTTACTGCCAAAGCTAGCAAAATTGCCTTTTTTTCTTTTTTCTGTCTGATTGCTTTTTGCAGTTCTAGCAACTTGCATCTGAAGCACCTGCTTTCCCATGGAACCCTCTCTGCCTTTTATCATCTCAAATTCATGATGAGACTGATACTCCATTTCCTAGGGTGGGTATTCTGACCCCAGCTGTGTCTGTTAAGATTAGCTTTGACTCCATAGTAACAGAGACTCAAGGATAGTGGATTAAAACACATTAATTTCTTATTCAAGAGAAGTCCAGAAAAGGTAATGGTGTAAGTCCTTGCAAAGAAGTAACCATTCTATAGATAGCAATTTAAAACTCTTTAAAAAAATAGAAGAAAAGTAACCATTTGAAGGTGCTGGAAAGAGACCCAAAGCAGGCAAAAACCAGAGGAGATTCGACTCTTGAAAGGGTAAAGCCATGGCATAGAACATATTTATAGAGCTTTTTTCTTAAAGGTGTTCTCCAATCCTTAGGCTGCAGCACCTAAAACTCAATCAGCAAGTGCAGTCTTATTGATTTGAGATGTCTAGAGGGTAGAGTGCAAGCCATCTATAAATGCCTAAAGGGAGGAATCTAAATAGAAGAGAAACACAGAGGACAGGAGCTCCAAAATCTGCATTAAAATCCTTTGCAAATCTTTGGGCAGTACTGTGTATTCATGAAGGAATGCAAGGACACCAGTGAAGGACACCAGTGGGGAAACCAAAAGAACTGAGCAGAGATTTCAGGTCTTGCCCATCACAGGGGAGACCAATTTTGGCATTTGAGTCCTGCCAAGTTAGAATGGCTTGGTACATACCTCAGGAAGCATTGAAATTCCAAAACAACTATGTCTTGAGAATTAAGACTGTCACAGGACCAAGAAATTCACATTAGAAGATGAGCAAAACCATGCAGAGCCATAAGAGCAAAGGTGAAGCCATTCTTCCACAAGTACATAGTGATCAGCCAGAGATTTTTATTGCCTACTAGATAAACAATCAATACTTTTCTGAGGTATCTACAGAATCCCTACAATTCAGACCTTCTAAAAAGTATCATCCACAATTTCCAGGACAAAATTAAAATTATTAGACAAACAGAGAACCAAGAAAATACAATCCATATTCAAGAGAAAATCAGTCAAAAGAAATAGACTTGAGAAGACCAAGATACTAGGTTTAGCATATAGGACTTTAAAGGAATTAAAGAAAAAAATGATCACAAGGAATGAACAGATGTGGGCTCTCACAGAAACATAAAAACTATTTAAAAATGAAATAAAAATTCTAAAAGTAAAAAGCAGAAAATTTAGAAAGATAAATTCATTGGCTGGGTTTAACAGTCCTGGGAAACTCATACAATTCCCTGAACTGTTGTTGTCAGAGTCAAAATTCTAGGATCAAATAATGGTCATTGCCCTAAAATTCCATGATTTTTCTATCATTGTAATGCTTCAGTTTTTTTTAGTTAGCCTGACTTTTTATTCATTGGGTCTAAATTGTTTTACATAAATTTCCTTACTAGATATGTTTCTGAGTGATCACATGCAATATAAAATTATATATTCAATTACACCGAAAGAAACCTTTGTTGACTTTCCATAATGTTTGAGAAAGGAAGTTGGATAGAAGACAACTAACAGAACAGCTGTGGTTATAAGAATGTGACTACTGTAATTGTCAGTGTACATTTAAATTTTGTTAATTTTTCTAATCATTACTCACAAGGAAATTTAAAGATAATCTCCTGTTTTGTAGTTCAATGTATTAAAAAACAGAGTGTAAAATCAACTAATATACTAGTATTATGTTTTGATGAGGCAACTAAGACTTCAGCACAAGCTGAATCTAAGAATATGGGAATTTGCTCAGTTGAGTCAAAGATTTAAAATCAGGTGGGGTAGACAATGGTAGGAAGGGGAAAACACTTTGCAAGCATTTTTACATGAATATAAAGAAAATTTCTGGATGTGTGGGGTTTTTTTTGTTTTTTGTTTTTGTTTTTGTTTTTGTTTTTAGATTTTATTTATTCATTAGACAGAGAGAGAGAGAACAAGCAGGGGGAGCTGCAAGGGGAGAGAGTAAAGCAGGCTCCCCACTGAGCGGGGAGCCTGATGCAGGGCTCCATCCCAGGACCCTGGGATCATGACCTGAGCTGAAGGCAGGTTAACTGACTGAGTCGTCCCTCTGGATGTGTTTTATTTCATGTTCACAAGCTGAAGTAGCATTGTCTGAGCTTCTTTTCTTGGAGATGTGCAGACTGAAGAGTACTCCTCAGTGTTGAAACGTTATACGTGTAACTCTTTGCTTATAGACATTGGCACTAGAAAAGGAAAAGAAATAAAAAAGAGTCTGAGGCCCTAAGCATAACACTCATGTCAACTAGGTACTGGAATGAAAAAACAGGACAATCTTCCCATCATTTGAAGCAGAAAGGACACACAGCATTCCAAAGAATGACTGAAGGGGATGTAAAAATCACATGATTGGATGCCTTCACCGTCTCCGAAAACAAAAGAATGAATAACAAGTGGCCAGACAGAGAATTTGACCTTTAACTGCAGTACTAGTAGTAACTAACTGCATGTCTCTAGGCAACAACCTTAACCTTTTTGCCCCTTTGTCTCCTCATCCATAAAATGAAGCAAGCAGGTTTGCTAGATCATCTCAAAGTTTTTTCAATGTTCTTTGATTCCATGAATTTTTATAAAAATAGTAATTTTCCCAGAGTGGTTTCTGAATAAGGGTTAGTGCTCTCTTTCTGTTTGATTCACGTAAAAATGTATGTAAAAGGGTTTTTTAGTCAACATTCAAAGCAATGAAGGTGGATCAAATTCATTCTCCACTCATGCCATTTGCTGCCTATAAATTCACAAAGCCTGTAGTGGTTTGTTTCAGCAAAAATACAAAGTAGATATTTAAGGTGAATGCTTAAAGTCCTCAGGCTGTACAGAATTCAGATTAAGCTTAATGCGAGAATCACGCCTCACTTTTAGGTTTAAACTTTCTCTGTATCTCTGTGGAAAAATCTTCATTTATAAGCACAGGTGAAATTGACAGTAGGTTTAGACGATGTGATTTTGAATAGGGGATGACATGATATGGTTTATAGAATAGTGAGCTCTGAGAACAAAAAAGTCTTAGGTTCTAATTCTGGCCCTTACTAACTTTGAAACTGTGGACTTTCATTTACTTCTTGGTAAAATGAGGAACCTGAATCCACTCATTTTTGTCTCTTCAGTTCCAACTATGTTCCATTTCATTTTAATTGTAAGTCTGGCAATATTTCCTGTGTTGTCATTTGAAATAAAAATTCTGATCCAAATAACTAGTATTTTGTGAGCACCAAATAAGAACACTCAACCACAAAGATGACAAAACTGGGGCATATTCTGAAGGGTTTGGGATGGTTTCGCCAAGATATAAATTTAGCAAGCAAAGTGAGCTCTGTGTAAGCTTGACACACCAGTCAATGTCAACTGAGCTAATAGTGTTAATACCTCACGGGTAGTGTCTGAGTCCTACTTCTCTGCAATGATTTTACTGTATCCATGAAATTTATTGATTTTTATTGTGTCCATGAAATTCAAGGTCTGTACATCATAACAAAATAACCTAATTAATCTGGGGAACTTCATTATCCACTGAGGCACAGCCCATTTAGGCTTAAGTTACATTAGTACTGACAGTAAAATTATTTAAATGGCGTTTTAGACATTATTACTTGTTGTGGGCTTATGCTTTCATGAAATATTATATAAAACACAGAGCTTACTAAGAGTTAATAGGTTGTATTTGGATAATTTTGCAATATCTTCCTTGATAAGCATGGGTTATAAAGTGCCATCTCACACTGCCAACTTTCCTAGGTATAGATACAGAGAGAGAAAAGAACTTCACTTGCTGTAGGGACATTGGGGCAGAATCTTCCGGGTAAATAGATTCTTGTAATTAAACTCATTTTGAGCTGTTGTTGGTCATGGTGTTTTAACTTCAAACCCTTTGCCTGCATTATGCACTTGGATGCAATGCGGAAGTCCATTGTGCTATTGCAAAACTAGGTTGTGGTATTTCATTCATAGGAAATCATTAAGCAAGTCGAGAAAATGTAATTTGCAGGTGAACAATTGTTTCTTATTGGGTGGATATGAGTGCGTCTGGAGGTTACCTTGGGATTTTCCATTTTACCACCTAGGCTTTTTCCAACATGTTCTTTTCATTCACCTTTAAAAAAGTAACTTGCCCTTTTCAAGCCTCATTGTTCTGTATCGAGTTAAGAAAGAAAAAAAAAATGTTTTCTAAATTCCATGATGACCTAAGTGGTAGAAACACTGAATTAGAAATTCCTCTTGCAGAATCTAAGAGATATCCTTACTCTCACACTTGAAATGGTGTAACTTCTCTCTCCCTCTCTCTCTCTCTATATATATATATTTCCAGTTCCTGGGATGAAACATTCTAGGAGCCCTGACTTGCTTACTTTCTTGCTGAAAACAGCTAAACATGCTGAAGAAAAATTAAAAGAATTTTCTGAAGTGTCTCAATCATTTGACAAGAAAGTACAGAACGCTCCAGTCCAAAGATAAACACAGAAGATGGCTTATACCTTGAGGGCACAGGTAAACTGAAGTTTTAGTTTTTATGGTTGTTGGCTTGAGGGACATCAGACAAACCTCAGGGCCCTTACAATGGGGAAAAGTTAAAAAAAATCCTCCTAAAGTTGGCACTCGAAGTATATACTCTCAATTTAATAAGCTGCAAATAAACCTAACACTCCTTTTACCAATAGTTCTGAAATGAAGAGCACTGTATCAAAACTTGGGCTAGGAGAAAAAAAATCTTCCTTAAGAATTTATTACTACAAGGCATCACCCACACCACAGGTTTGCAACACAAATCTATATAAGGTTGTTGGTCTAAAAACCCTCCAAGAAAAAAAAGACCTCAGAGTCTTGGGTTTACACTGTCCCAGGTTCGTTAGATAAGTAAGTACAATCCTCTCTGTAAAAACACACAAATTCATCTCAAGCCTCAAAGAATTTATAAATACTAAGAAACATGAGCTTTCAGGCAAAAATTATGACCTCCCTCTACCCCCCTCCCACCAACGTGCCATAGGGAGAGGCAACAATAAAACAAAGAGAAAAATTACATACAGAAAGGTGTCAGAATATGAGAATTCCATAATATAAACTAAACGCATATAATGTAATTAAAAAATCAAAAGGGGATTGGCTGTATTAGTGCTAATTAGCATAGTAACAATCAGGAGTATGAACAATGACCAAGCAGATCTTACAAAGAACCAAGTGGGACTTCAAGAAATGAAAAATATAATAATTGATATAAAAAACTCAATGAAAATATTTGATAGAAAATTATTTTGGTAAAGAGAAAAACCGTGAACAGGAAGTTGCAATGAAGGGAGATTATCCAGAATGCAGCACTGAGCAAAGAGGAAAATAATAACTTTTTACTGGCGTTCCACAAGGGGAAGAGAGAAAGAGATAAATGAGACAGAGGCAATATTTAAAGTCATAATGGTTGAGAATTTTCTAGAATTAAGGAATGACACCACCTACAGCAGAAGTTCAGTTGTATGGGAAACACCTTATGTATTTCCGTGGGTACTCTCAGCCTTACCTGTCTCGTTGGGCCCTCTCTGCTCGGCCTCAGCCACTGTGGCAGCTGATGGAGACTGGGTGGACTGAGGGAGATACTGCCTGCATTAACGGTAGCTTGCTTGAAGTTATTAGCCCCTCACTTTTGATCGACACTGCCCAACCAGATTGATTTTAAAGACTCTCCTCTCTGCCACTTTTGACTTGTATGAACTGCTATTCTGTAGAATGGGAGAGCTGGCCTTTTTTCCTTTTTTTAGAGAGAGACAGACAGATAGAGAGGTCGGGGGAGGGGTGGAGGGAGAGGGAGAGAATCTCAAGCAGGCTCCACGCCCAGTGAGGAGCCTGACGTGGGGCTTGATCTCACAACTCTGAGATCGTGACCTGAGCTGAAACCCAGAGTCAGAGGCTTAACAGACTGAGCCCCTCCCCACCCCCACCCCCCGCAGGCACCTCCAGGAGATCTGACTTTTTAAGCTATTTTCAAAGGAACTGGATGATTTAAACTGCATACTAGGACTAATCAGATATAAGAAACAGGAGCAATCTTTACAATTACGCTTCATCTCCTCTTTCCTCCACTGACTTCTCCGAGGCCCTGTCTGGGGAAAGAAAAGAAAACAGCTCTTCTGGAGATGTCCTGAATAGCTCAGCAGACACACCTGCTGGAGGGACTGGCTGTCTCACACTGCGAGGTCATATGAATTCATCCCCGGAATAGTGACTCATCACCTTGCGTTGTTTCCCATCCTTCCCGGCCTCACCTGGTTTTTCCCTTACTCTTTCTATTCTGGGGTATTGTATGTCAAATAAAGCATGACTATTTAACATAGGTGTGTTCCCTGCTCAGACTCTTGCTAGAGCACTGGGACAAAGATACCATTGAATCCGAAGCCAGATTCAAGAATAAAAACACAGCCAGATGTGTCGAAGTAAAATTCCAGACACCCAAGACATAGAAAAAAAATCTTAAAAGCAGCCAGGGACAAATGATAGAGCAGCTTTAGAGAAGTGACACTGCAATAACAAGTGAGTTCTCAAAAGAAATAAAGACAGAAGAAAGTAAATTTGATACTCAATGTTCAGAGAGTTAATAATTGAAAATTTGGAATATATTCAAAGAAAAAGGACCAACTAAAACTTTTAAAACAAATAAAAAGTAAGAGAGATTTCCACAAACTAACCTCACTAGAGACAATTCCTGTATATCTCTAGCAGAAGGAAAATGATCCCAAATGGAAGGTCTGTGGTGCAAGAAGGAATAAAAAGCAAATAAGAAATGTCCATGTGAGTCTAGATAAATACTGACTTTATAAAACAACAATACTAATGACATGAGGAGTAAAAATAATACATATAACAGTATTAAAATACACAATAGCTCTACCATATTCATAAGGAATGCTGGACGTTGGAGAAAGTGCAGGTATTTAAAATTTTGGAAGGAGGGTAAAAATGCTGATTGAGGGTAAAGATGTCTACTTGGCCATGTTACACTCAGAGGAACCCAGATAAAATGACTGCAGCTCTCTTAGCTGAAATCCATGAACAAGAAAGCACTGGGACAACTTCTTTAAAATGCCAAAACCAATTAGAAACTGTCCACCAAGAATTATTGATCAAAAACAAATTTCTAAATAAAGATGAAACAAAGCCATTTTCCAAAAGAAAACTAAGGTTGGTAGATTTGGACACTAGTGTTTCTGCACTGTAAGAAATGTTCCAGCAAGTTCTTTAGGCAGAAGGAAAAGGATACTAGGTGGTAATGTGGATCTATGCAAAGAGATAAATAACATGGTAAGTGGTGTACATATGGATACATATAAAATACACTTCTTATCATTTTCAAAATTTGTTTAAAAGATACTTGACCATTTAAAGCAAAATCATAATATTTATTATGAGATTTATAACATTTACAAGTAAAATATAATACAACAAAAGCTCAAGGACCAGCAGGAGGAAGGGAAGTATACTGTTTTTGAGGTTCTTATGTTTAATGTGAGGTAACAACATATTTTTGGAAGATGCAGGTTGTTAATTTGACAACTCTTAAAACTCTAAAATGAAGAGTTATTTATAGTCAATAATCCAATGAGTAGAAATCTTCATTTACAATTTTTGCTGCTCTAATATGTTATGCTGCTCAGCTTACCAGAGTCCACACTTCCTATGCTCCTCCAAAGTCAATCCATCCCACAAGCAAAATACAACCACCTAATCCAATGTCCCTAAAATTCTCAACCTATTGCAGTATTAACTCAAGCCTCAAATCTCCTCTGGGTCTCATCAGCTCGAAAGCCCCAAATCTCATCATCTAAATCATCTAGATTAGTGATGGTTAAGACTTTGGGTGTAATCCATTTGGGGGTCAAAGCTTCTGTCCATCTGTGACACTAGAAAATAAGTTGACTACCCCCAAATACAGTGCTGGGCTAGGCACAGGATGAGTTATAGACATTCTCACTCGAAAAGGGAGCAAATTAAAGGAGAAAGGGAGTCCCTGATCTCAAGCAATTTTGAAATCCAACTGGGAAAACCCCATTCGATTTCAAGGCTTGGGAATTACCTTCTGTAGTCTCAGGATCTGCCCTCTGGGCCCACAGCTCCGCCCTCGGAGTCATCCTTCACTTTCAAACAAAGTAGAGCGCGCTTGAAGCTGAGTAGTTTTATTAGCTTATTTCCTGCCTGTAGAATGTAGGGAGTCTGATTTTTCTTTGTCATTTTGTCTTCTTTCTGTCTTTTCCAATGTATGCTGGCAGGGTGTCCACTGACATACATTTGCCAAACTTTGTGGATCTCCCGTGCAGGTGTCATGGGAATTCACTCTTATTCAGTAGGAAGATCCCCCACCGATCTTCCCCGGGGTAATCCCTCTCTAGTTTTTGCTTCTGCTGAGATAGCTGAAGGGATCCATCAGATATGCCTAGTCTCTTATATATCTAGCCTTTGTGTGACTGAATATTCTGACCTTTTGATCGTTTCAAGGCACTAGCAAAAGTTATTCAGAAAGACTCTTGGTTTTCTCTTTGGAGCAGGCTTTTTTTTTTTTTTTTTTTAATAGTAAATCTCCTAATTTAGAATCTTTTATATACTGGAAGGCTGAGAATTGCCCAAATCATCAAGTCCTAGCTTCTTTTTGCCTAAAGGTTCTTCCCTCAAATTTTTTTCCCCTTTCCTCTCATATTTTGCTTTAGGCACCAAGAAGAAACCAGTCTACACCTTCAACATTATGCTTGGAAATATCTTCAGCTAAATTATCTTTTTTTTTAAAAGATTTTATTTATTTATGTAATGGAGAGAGAGAGAGCGTGCAAGAACGAGAGAGCACAAAAAGGGGGAGCGGCAGGCAGAGGGAGAGGAAGAATCAGGCTCCCTGCGGAGCAAGGAGCTTGACGTTGGGCTCCATCCCAGAACCCTGGGATCATGACCAGAGCAAAGGCAGATGCTTAACCGACTAAGCCATCCAGGTGCCCTGAACATATTTCTACCAATAGTCTGTTCAGGTCAGTCTGAATTTCTTCCTCTATATCACGTGCCTCCAAATTCCTTCCACCTTTGCCCATTATCCAATTCCAAAGACACTTCCAAATGTTTAGGTACGGTCATGGCGCTGTTCCACTTCCAGCTACCCAAATCTATATTCATTTCCTATCGCTTCTGTGACACGTGACTACAGACGTAGTGATTTAAACCAACACAAATGTATTCTCTTTTAGTTCTGGGGTTCTGAAGCTCAAAATGAGTATTGCTTAGATAAAGTCCAAAATCTGGCAGGACTGGTTAATCTGAGAGGCTCCGAAGGGAAAGTCCGTTTCCTTGCCTTTTCAGCATTTGGTGACTGACTGTTCTCCTTGGCTTGGGTGCCCCCCTCTCAACCCTCCAACCTCTTGCTTCTAGCATCACATCTACTATTACCGGCATCCCTCTCATAAGATACCTTGGGACTATACTGGACCCACCTGGACAATCCAGGAATATCTCCCCATCTTAATTCCCTTAACTTGCTCACACCTGCAAAATCCTTTTTACTATGTCACGAAGGACCCATTAATGGGTCCTGGGGATTAAGACGTGGCCATCTTTGGAGTACCTTTTTTCATTCCACCACAGTAGATAAAATTAAATACTAAGCAGTACTCAATTTGAAAGGCAGGGAAGGAGGGAAGAATAGTTGAGACAAATAGAAAACAGAAAAATAGAGCCTCCAAGCCAAACATTTCCATAATCACATTAGCAGAAAATGGTCTAGACTCTCCAAATATAGGGCAGAGAATAACAGATCGAATAAAAAAGCAAGACTCAATCATGTCCTGGCTGCACGGAACAAAGTTTAAATAAAAATAAAAATAGGGCGCCTGGGTGGTGCAGTCAGTGAAGCCCCCGACTCTTGGTTTCCACTCAGGTCTGATCTCAGGGTGGTGAGATCGAGCCCTGTGGTGGGTTTCTGCTCAGTGCGAAGTCTGTTTGAGTTTCTTTCTCCCTCTCCCTCTGCCCCTCTCTGCCACGCTCACTCTCTCTCCAAAATAAATTTTAAAAATCTTTAAAATAAAATAAAATAAATAAAAATAAAATACAGTAAGAGAAAAGGGTGGGAAAAAAAGATATAGCATGCCAAAACAAATCATACAAAATCTGGAATCGCTATATTAGTAGCAGACAATGTAGTCATCATTATGAAATATCTCTGTTTATGCCCAGTGACAACCCTTTTCCTGAGTCAAGATATAATAATCCTAAGTATGTATATTATTGATAACCGAGTTGCAAAACCAAACACAAAGAGAAAAATCTTTAAAGCATAAAGAAGAAGACCTAGGACTTTCTGAGAGGACTACTCTACTGACAGCTGACATTTCAACTTAAATGCCTGAAGCCAGAAGAAAATGGAATAAATACTTAAAATGATGAAATGAATAACTGCTAACACAGAATTCCATACACAGTGTACATATTCTTCAGAAATGGACACGAGAATCAAAGAAATCATTTCCAGTAAGTCTGCAGTATGTCTCTCCCTGTAGCTGAGTCTGTATCTCTATCTTTCTTCAGAAAAGGAAGAAGATTCCCGATGGAAACATGAAAATCTAGGAGGATAAGAGCACATATATGAATAAAAAAAAAAAAAAAAACCAACCAAATCAGGAATTGCTAATGAATATAGGGGGAAAAGCTCATTCAGTTACTAATCAAAGCAATGATATTGAAAACAAAATCAGTTCATTTAAATTAAAGAAAATTTAAAAGTCAGACAATATCAAATTCTCGTGAAGGTGTGGATCACTAGAAGGTTTCATCTGCTGGTGGGCATGTAAATTGACACATTTATTTTGAAAAATCTTTTGACATTATTGATAAACTTGAATATAACCCATTTTTTTTTCTTAAGTGCACCGGAAGACACAAACAACATTTATAGAACTTTTTGACAGTAGAAAACTGGAAAAAACTCAAATATCCACAGCAGTAGAATAGAGAACTAGATTGGAGTATATTCATACAATGGATTACTATGTATTGATGAAATCAGAAATGCTAGATCAATTTAGCTACATGGGTAAATCTCAAAAACAGAAAAAAAAAATAAAGTCAGAGAATGTCAAAAGCCTGTTAAAAGAAATATTTTCAATTCAACTAAAGTTAGAAAATGTGCAAAACTTAATAACATGACTTAGGGAGGGGTCTCAAATGGTCTCCAAAATGATTGACAATATTAGAGTCATCTGGACCAAGGGCATTCTGTTTTATACTTTCACCTTAATTTCATAATTTCTTAATTTATTCTGCCTCACCTAGTCCCACCTACAACCAATAATAACCATAGCAGAAATCTTTTATAAATTTAATGCAAAGCTCAGACGTGGGAGAAGAACTCCAAGAAGTGACTTAAGTACTGAGATTCACAGTTCTGTGCTCTTAGAGTTTCTCGATCTTAGCACTATTGATATTTGTGCTGGCATAATTCTTCGTTTGGGAGGACTTTACTGTGCAAGTAGGATATTTATCAGCAGTATTTCTGGCCTCTACCCATTAGATCCTCATCTTCAGACATTGTTAAATGTCCCTCGGCAGGTGGAGGATGGCAAAAAAGTTGCCCATAGTCGAGAACCACTCTTTTAGCTATCACTGGTGGAAGATTATATTTTAAAAATGAGCATTCTTTGGAGTTTCTCTAAGCATGCCAGAGACAGGGGTATGGGAAAGATTTGTTGTGTTAGCAACATTTGCATTATAGAAAGTTTTGGAGGGCTTCCAAGAAGTTGGGCAGTCTTTGAAGTCCTGTACAGACTTTTCCTTTGGTAAATCCTGATCACCTGAGGAGGAAAAGCTTACTTGGTGTACCTTTAAGATATTCAGGGAAAAAGGGGGGGGGGGTGCGCCTGGGTGGCTCTGTCTGTTAAGCGTCCAACTCTTGATTTTGGCTCAGGTCATGATCTCAAGGTCATGAGATCAAGCCCCGTGTGGGCTTGTCCCTCTCCCTTCCCTTCTGCTCCTTTCCAACAACCCCTTTCTCCCTCCCCACCCCCCACTTGTGCATGCACGCACACACTCTCTCTCTCTCAAAAAAAAAAAAAAAAGAAAAAATATATTCAGAGCTTATCTGTATTCCTAAAGTATCAGACAGGACATCATCAGAACTGCATGGGACAGGATCCAGCACTATGACCATTTTATTTCATTTTCTGACTCAATATCTGTCATTTTGTGAAGACTTCAGGATTAATGAGTCCTAATTCCAGATTGAAATTTCTTATTAATATTAACACTCTCATGGTCTAGGACAGTTTTGTTTTTGTTTTTGTTTGTTTGTTTTAGCTTTCTGCCCTTCCTCCCTTCTTCCTATCCTCCCTCCCTCCCACTCTTTCTTCTGTGTTTCCTTGATTCTGCTCCACTGTCAACATCGTCTCCTTCCCTTTCTTCTCCTCCTCCCACCCCTTCCCCCTTTCCTCTTCCTCTTTTTCTTGCTTTCTTTTCACAAATCCTTCTTTAAACTGATATAGTATGTATGCATCTCAACATGTAAAAGAAAAGTTCGGATGTTCAGTCTCCCCTCGTCAGCCCCCAACAGCTGACCTTCCATGGTGGTCTCTGAAGTAATTCTGAAAAATACTTTTTTTGTGTGACTAGATACACTGGAATTGAAGAGAGCTCTACGGTACCCACTTTGAAATCACTGACATAGGAGAAGTGAAACCTCACGAGAAATGAATATATATATAAAATACATGGACATATTGAGAAATCTCAAGAATGTAAAAAAATGAATGGAAGATATAGGGTTCTGCTCAGTCAAGAAAATGGAGAATAGACAGAGGTAAGTTCATTTATATACAAAAAAGCATATAAGCAATCAGTGAAAACAGAATTCTCAATATTCTAGTATTTGACTGATATGACCTCTTATTCTTCAAATTAATCAGGGCAGGCCATTTATTACAGAAAGCCAGTGTTGTGTTTTGGAAAGAGCTTATTACCCAGCTATCTGGTTTGGCTTGAGTTAACCTCTGTTCTATGGCCCTAGGAGAATCAGCCACCTGTCTCAGTTTTTTGGTCCAAATTGGAACCAAGAGCTATGCCCACCTCTGAGAACAGCTCAGAAAATTACATGAGGTTACATATCTGAGAGTCACATAAAGTGCTGTTCCATAGAGTATCGAGTAGAAAGATTTTATCGAATTCTCCTTTAATCCACCCTAGAAACTCAAGAATGAGAGTGCTTGAGTCTCTTTCTTATGTATCAAGAATGAAAGTTTAAAGTTGTAGTATCTTTAAAATTTATGAACTCCTTTTTCCATATAGAGCATCCAACTAAAGGCAAAAGTAGAGACGTAAGTGTATTCCGCCATCACAGGAGCCCAGATTTGAATCGAGCCCCTTTGTATTTTTGCTATGGCGCTGATCTGTGCATTGCGACATGCCCGGGGTTCCTCTTTAGCTGGTGGGAACCGGCAGGGTTCCCTGAAAATGACTTATAAACAAATTGTGGCTGCTCTGAAACTAGGGCAACTGGTATTTTGGGCTTCATCCATTTAGTACTTGAGACTTGGTCCTGATGTTATGTTCATGTATTAAAGATTGGCTGTGGGCCTTCCGAATGTCAATGTATGCAGATGGATGGCCTTAGGTCCTTAACCATAAATGTTAATGCTAAAAATGATGATTTTGTGTGTGTGTGTGACTAGATACACTGAAATTGAAAACAGCAGGAAGGTATAAACAAGATGTGTTTTCCTTTTTTTTTTTTCCTTTGAGACTGAGCAGGTTTGAAATGTAAATGGAATGATGAAGGGTACCTTACGGGTTGCAATGATGTTAACTTGACTTTCCTAAGACTTGGAATAGTTCCTCTTTGGTAAGATGAATCTGATCTTTTCTTAAATAAGGCTCAAGGGAATTTAGAACTATGTACATATGCTTTCAAGAAAAGAGTTTCTTAGCAGCTTTGATTTTCAAATAGTTTCAGATGAAGTTGTTGAAAGATCATATTCTCTTTTTTCTATGTGAAATTCAATGAATATTTCATTAAGGACTAGTAAATAGAATGTTGATTTTTTTTCTATTGAATCCTAATATTCTTTGTTCTGTCAATCTAAATGGGTGAGAATGTTGCAAGAGATTTATAAACCTTCAGATGCAAGAGATGCTATTATATGGAAAAGCTTTATTTTTCTTCATTTTTTATATACCAGATACATCAAGTAATACCTGCTTTTGTGTTATTCAAGCTGTGACAAACTGTTGATGACTAAGAATTACATTACCATGACCATTCTTATAAAAGCAAATGAAAAAAAATGTATATTTTCACTTGATTTTTTTCTCTAATTTTAAATAATTCTTAAACATAGAAGGATAAGGAATTCTCTTATGACATGATGTTCAACTGACAATGTTCATCTGAATTTAGGAAAATATTTATGATATTTTGAAAACTGTGCCTCTGTCTTTATCAGTTAATTCTGTCACACTTTAAATGGATGAAAATAGCATATTAAAAAAAGAATAAAAACTGAAAAGAGTATCTGATTTTTTTCCAATGTAACATTTCAAAGTATTGCAATTGCCCCTTCAATATAATACATGATTTTTATTTTATTTATGTGAGCTAATGAAAAGGTAAATTAATAAAGTGGGAATGGCACTATACACATGTAAGATTTAAGTTCTTTCCAGTTTGTTTTAACCATTTAGGTATGAGGTCATCTAGGGGCCAAAGTCAGGAAATTCCTAGCTAATGCCTGCATGACATGCCTTCATTTGATGTGATTTTGAAGCTGTTTTGTCGACATTCACTGAAGACAAATTATATCACTTTTAAAACAAGTATAACCTATCAGTCACCTCCACCAATTGCTATAAAATTAACATGAGGGATTTTATTTTGCTTTCTTCCATGATATAACTGACTCCTTCAAATTTCTATTCATAATAAAATGTTCATTGAAAGACATTTTTCTGAATTGAGACTCAGTGCATTACAAACTGTGGTAGAAAACTTGCTTATCCCCTCTTTAGAGGCTGAAATCAGTCATTATAATTTCCCCATCATCGACAACATTCCGCTTTGAACTAAGCTTACTGTAGGTTTGTTTTCCCTTAAAATCAGATATACTCATGAGTATTTGCAAATGGTTTCTCTTTCTCAAATTAATAAACAGATTCACCAGCACAGAAAGTCCAACTTTTTAGCAATCATACCTTAGCAATGATTTCCATCTTTTGTATAGTTTCCTTCATTTAATTGGATACAGAGTTCTTTGCTTCCCTAATGTTGGGAATGAATTTTTAAAGTGCCCTAAGTCCATGTGTTCAGTCTATATAGAAGCTCTTTCTCACATAATCATGTAGGATAAGACTCTAGTCTGGAAATTAGGTTGATGCCCTAAAAATCTTGGAGTGTTAGGGCTGGGGATATCCAGAAACGTCATTCTGATACAGGGATCACAAAAGACAATGCCAGACCTGCTGGGAATTGTACACGTGTAGATGGCAGGTGAGAAAATAGGAAGGGCTCAGTAGGAGTTCAAGCCCAGTGAACAGGCTCCATATTCAACCATGGAGAGCATCTTTGTATTTTTTGGTTTAGTCCACCAGTCACCGGTCTGACACTCGGGATTCCCATCCAAGTGGATTATTTATAATGTGAGGAAATTTGGACCCAGAGGAGAAAAATGACATGGCCAAGGTCATACTATCACGTAGAGCAAGACTTAGATGAGTCTTTCTGCTCATAATCGATGTTTATAAAGCAGAGTCAGGTACCATAAGTCTAGTACCACATACACACGTTGCAGATGCATTCTTGTGGTGCTGTGTGGGTGCTGGGAGAGATGGGCCACCTACTTATCTTACATAGAAAAGTGGATGAGTAGCACGTGCTAAGTTAGTAAACAAAGTGGTCCTTAAGGTCTAGTGGGATTTCTCGTTGGAGAGATGAAGACATACTGTTGGTTTTCTCATTTTCACAAGTATAGACTTGTTATCCATTTAAATGAATGCAGTGCATGGTTATATAACACAAAATGTTTCCAAAATGGTTTTAGAGAGAAAGAGCTTATCCTGTCATGTAAATCAGATATGATTTGTTGTAACAGGTAGCATTTAGGAAATCTCAATTAATATATTGTTTCCAGTGCAACAATTTCACACGCTTTTAGAAATTCACAAAAGTATTTAAATATGTGCTAAAATATCTATCGATTTTTATTTATTTCAATGAAGCTAATATCTGGTCCTACTGGAGTCATTGGCTCTTACATAGACCATATCTCGAAGATGTAGCTAAAATCTAAAGTGTTAACAAAATAATGCTTGCATATACTTTTATGTTGTGAAATGCATCCTCAATGTTTTTGCTTTAGGCACTGCTTTGGTTTTAAAAAAATCTCCCAAATTCTCAATTTAGGAAAATAAAGTCTCTAAAGGAAATGTCGTAACTGTTAAATTTCTACAGAGGTTAAAAGAAAAAAAAAAAAAAAAAGAGCTGTGATCACCTGGCAAGAAACTACACAGAACACTCACTTTGATGAAACTTTATGAACCTGAAAGACTGGCTTCCTTACCTCAGTTTGCTCATAAGCAAATCTCCGGGAATAAGAAGAGGATGAGATTTTGTTGTAATGGATCTGAGGATCTGATAAGTCATGAAACATACTCTGTAATCTGCACACATTCAAATGTTCATACATAGCGTAAAAAAAAGAAGACCATATCGTAGGTTGATACTGCCCTTCACGTATTTGCAGAGGCCATAATGTGAATTATTTATAATTTCACAATTAAAAATTAAAAATTTCTAAAACGCACATTGCAACACTCACATAGAGAACACAGTATATAAATGTTGAACTGAACTTGTTCTAGATGCTCCTATATTCTTTTTGTGGTCACATAACTGTATATTCTAAGATTGGCTCAAAAACAAATAAACAAACAAAAAATTTGTTTCAAGAAAGGAAGTACTTTAGCATAAGTTTGGTTTAAGGGGGACCAGAAATTAAAATCAACCATATAAATGGAATAGTCCAGAATTGAAGAAGGACCTCTAAGAGGCTGGCTACCAGCACATCCATTCAATTAGGGTAAAAATAGGACCAAGCAACTGCTCCTTTTACTTGGTGTTTTACTTTTCCAGATGTTGCAAGCTCAATCTGTCGGGTGGATTTTTCCCAGCGATGCGAATAGGTTTAGACAAGTCTTGTGGCTTTTTCTCCTTCCTCCTAAAACTTTGGAACCAAATGATATGTGTGTGAAGGGCAGTGGCTTTCCCTTTGAACTAGGAAATACGTTTAGAGCACCTAACGTAGGTACTCTATTGAACAGCTAATAATACTGGTGTTATTTCAGTATTGTCTTTTTTCTAATGGTGTGGTTGGTAGAAAAGAGAGGCCCAGAGAAAGCTTACAGTTAGAGTCAAACTTGCAGAAATGCTGTTGTTCTCATTTAGTTTCACTTTCATAGAGTTTTCATTAAAGAGTAATTAATCTCATTTTATTAAATTGTCTTTTACTTACAATGCAACAGCTGATGATGTTTATATTCCTAAAACTTTTTTTTTTATTATGTTCAGTTAGCTAAACTTCTTAAACTAAGTTTACAAATTAGCACAGTTTCACAGTTGTAGAATTGAAATAAGGTTTCATGAGTTGAAATGAAATTATGGTGTGGACAAGTACAAAATCATACTCAATGTTCTAACCCAGCTGTACTTTGCTAGTAAATTCTCAAACCACTGACAGAGTAGGACTGATAAACATGGTGTAAAACTAAATATTTGCAATTGTCCATTTTACTAACCTCTCAGTAAACTCCACTTACTTTATAATTGATATATCAAAAAACAAACAACATAAAACCTATAATCCAGTTATTACAGATATAAATATGGATATATATTAAAAATAATTTAGGTAGTTGTAATTTTTTGTGGCATGCTGTTTTGGTATTATACTACATTTCTTAATTAAACTACATTTTCAATGATGTTGCTTCTAATAGATACAAATTCATTAGAAGTGATTTTTGGTTGGAAAAAAAATCATGTATTTTAAGAAAAAAAAATTATGAGAGCTTGACCAAAATGCATGTTCAGAGCTAAGTTCAAGAGTAGTAAAACAAATCTCTTGTTTATTAGAAATGGGAAATTGGACCTCGCAAAAGAACAAATATATCAAATAAAAAGGGATACAATTTGGTTTAACCTTACAAATTGCATGATGTATACAGTACTTAACCATATTACACCAAATGTACTAAGGGAATAAACATATATTTTTGACCCCAAACACTTGATAAAATGTGTCTGTAGATAAACGTGTTTTTAAGTCAGAGTATTTACGAAGTTGTCCTTTCCTTATCTGTCAGGAATCAAATTTAATGTGCTTCTTGCTCCACTGGATAGCATCCAAAGCAACAAAACCATTGAAAGGAATTTAACTTCCTTTGCTGGTGAGGTGATAGTGACCTCATCAACTACAGAACAGGAAACTGGATAGCTCTAAAATCAGCTGTTTCCAGGAGGCGAAAAAATCTATTTTTTTTGGTCACTACATGGTAATTTCGTTTTTACCTATCTCTCCTTTGTGCTTTATGAAAATGGTAGCTCTGACAAGAGTTATGGGATTTCGTAGTCAGTAGCTTGTCTATTTCACAAGACAGTATTAAGTTACAGGAAAACATGATGATTAATATTTAGGAGTAAGAATTGTGTTTACCTTTTCCAGTTTTTGTGTTGCAACAAAAAAGGTACATACCATGAAAAATAGGTCTTCTTTATCTATGAAATTCTTTTATTTTATTTATTTATTTGACAGAGAGAGACACAGCGAGAGAGGAAACGGAAGCAGGGGGAGTGGGCGAGGGAGAAGCAGGCTTCCCGCCAAGGAGGGAGCCCAATGCGGGGCTCAATCCCAGGACCCTGGGATCATGACCTGAGCCAAAGGCAGACGCTTAATGACTGAGCCACCAGGCGCCCCTAACTATGAAATTCTTTATGCCAATTTTAACATATTCGGAATTTCTCATAATCTGAGTAAAAAGAAGACTCTATCTGTTCAAAGGAGAATTTGTGATTTTTGCCTATATCCACCATGTAATGTTATGTTGGATGAATAGCTAGGAACAGAAGCCCACAATGTGCAAACAGATGAGACAGAGGGTGTGGCCACAATAAAAAGCACCAGGCTCTTTCCAAAACATAAAAATGCTCCTCCCACCCCACCTTCCATGGTAATCACGGTAGTGAAAATTCTCTCCAAAATATTAATTTAATCTCTGACATTGAAAAAATAGCATTACTTGTTTGCTTATGGAATTTATTTTTAAATTTTAAAAGTTAAAATAAGAATTAATTGCTCTTTTGCTAGATTCTTCGTTAATGCAGTCAATGATAGGTTGCTAATACTTTCACAATCTGATCCGTTTAGTACCCAACCACTGAAGCTGTTAGGAACCAAGTTTGACTTTTACATAGACTTGGTCTTAGCACATAGGGAGAGCCACGCAATAAAAGTGAGAATGCCAGATTTCACTTCTCTACAAATAGCAAGTAAGTGAGGAGCTGATTCCCACATCTTGAAAATGCAAACATGTTTCAAAACCTTCAGCCGTCCTCAAAATGTCAGTCGAAGCAGGCTCCTTCCCACGTATTTGGGCTTGGGAAGTATCCAGATTCATTTGTCTTCGGCAGTCACCATGAAGCAGGATTCCTGCTCTCCACCTGATTCCTGATAAAGAGATTGCCCAGAACTTCTTGTTTGCGCAAGCGAATTTTTATTTTCAAGAGGAAGTGCTTTTTTTTAGATTTATTTATCTGACCGAGAGATGAGAGTGCACACATTGGGGGTGTGGGGGTGGGTGGCAGAGGGAAAGAATCTTAAGAATCTCAAGCAGACTCACTATTGAGTCCGGAGTCCCATGCCAGGCTTGATCCCAGGACCCTGAGATCAGCACCTGAGTCAAAATCAAGATGCTTGACCCACTGAGCCACCCAGGTGCCCCAAGAGAAAGTGCTTTATGCAACAAGCAACAGAAGCTTAGAGATAACAAAGGGCATTCTCAAGATTTAGGAGAGATTGGGAAGAGCCATAGGACAATATCTGCAATTGAAGTTGCGGTTGCAAAAGTGGAGAATGGCAGCTTCGAATGATTCTGGATCCCTGCCCACACACACACAAAAAAATCCTATTAATTTGACTCTCAGATGTTCAGATGCTCTGAACATGTATTTTGGTCGAGCTCTAATAATTTTTTTCTTAAAATACATGATTTTTTTTCCAACTAAAAAACACTTCTCATGAATTTGTGTCTATTAGAAGCAACATCATTGAACTTCAGATGAATTTGACTCTCAGATACAGCGAAACCACTGTGTTCCTCCTACTGGGCAAAAGGAGGGAACACGTCTGCGTTCTCTGGGCAGCTTGGAGAAGTTTGCAACTTAGGGAAAGTCAGTCCTGTTTATTTTTGTGGGTAGGCGTCATTTAGTGTGTATGTGGGATAGGAATAACAACCCTGTTTGAATATCACTTTGAAAACTCGTATACAAGTGTGAAGTAGAATCGCATTACTATGATGTAGCTTTTGGCGAATGTGCTGTAAACTATCGTAAATAAGTGATCCCGAGCAGGTACACAAATAAATCTGCTTCCACAGGAAACTGCTCTGCACCATTTATTAAAATGCAATTCCCTATTATATTAAATTTCATTTTGGGAAGCTTTTCTTTCAAGTCTGGAACTTTGTTAACTAGGCTGCCCTTTGCTTCTGAGAAGGCCACTGTTATTTATTTGTATGTCTTGCCTGTGAAACACAAAACAGATATAAAAATTAATTCCATGTACTGTATATGATGCAATAATTATAATCTAGAAATCCAAGACCAAGGAAACTAAAAAGGTGTAAATGTTTGCAAATGGCAATCTTTTTCTCCTATAAATTGCTTATGTTGATTAGATTTATTCTACCATGTCTGCCTGACAATTTTCATAATTACAAGGAAAGTAAATAAATACATTTTTGTATAGTTGCGTATGTTTACATTTCACATTTAAATGGTGAAAATACAAGCTATTTTGTACTAACTGTATAATGAACTCATGGTTTATACACATTTTCATGAAATAGTAATTGAAATATCATAAGTATGGAAAGTTTTTAAAAAAATAATTAGTGCAGAATTAAATTCTTTAAATGATTTCTGTCGAGGAGCTCAACTGTAACACTGTAGAATTATTTCTATTTCTCTTTTTATTTATTTTCGTCTTTCTTAGATTGAATTGTAATATTCTTACTACTTAGAGATATTGAAGATGTTCATATTCCTTGATTAATAGTTGTGGTCTTAACATTTCATGAATAATGTGAATTCAGATATTTCTATCTTCAGGGATTTGACTGTTGTTGCTTTTTCTACAATGAGGTACTTTCTTCAATGGTGAAACATGTGTGAAGTTAATCCTAGGTAAGATTTCTAATGTTTCTCTAAGTCAATATTTCTCAGTGGGCTGTATGTAATGCTTGGTCAATTCCTTGCTGTAAAAACACAGCTTTTTTTTTTTTCTTTCAATTTTTAACAGATTTTTTCCAAGCTAAATTCAACCCTCCAATGGTAATAAAAATTAAGACTTATTATTGGATGCTTACTGAGTATTTATTGGGTACTTTGCTAAGTACCTGACAGGGGGTATCTTAGTGAATCCTTACATAAAATCTACTGGTCATTTGTTGCTTTAATTTTAATGTTAAGGAAACTAAGGCACTGAGAGTTTAAATAATTGGCCCAAGATTATACAGCGAATGCACAGAAAAACAGATTTTAACCTGTTTGTCAGACTCGGCAGTGTAAAGTTAAATTGATAGTTCTGTATAGAATGACATGAGAGATGTACCTGACTGTAGTTGTATTAGAGATTATTCTAACCACCTTCGGTAATCACAGAAACACTTTTGCAGTAAATAATTTAATGTTTGTAGAACATCTGAAGGTAGGACAATGGATATTCCTTAGCAAGGAAGAAAACTTTGTGAATTCATCTTGCCAAAATGAATATTTTCATGGGGATGAAGTATTTTTCTTCCAGTTATTAGTTTCTAGAGATATATGATGATTTTTTAATGATTTTTTAAGTTTCCCAAAATGCATCTGAAATAAATATATTTAGCGATTCATGGCAGAGACATGAGGACAGTTGTCGGGTCTTTGGGGTAAGTTGCATACGCAGTCAATCCCCACCAACTACTCAAGCCAGCAAGCCTGTACACAGCTAAAGTTAGATTCTGGTTCATGAATTTTCTTGTCTTGTAGGTATTACATAGTACTAAGAATAAGTGGGTAAAAGTTACCAAATTCTTCTGAGTGTCTCATTTTATCTATTCTCCTAGCCCCAGTTTAGCTTCCTTCCATTTGTCATCCATACTGTCTTCAGCCAAAATTTCTACTAAATTCTTGTGCTTTTCTTTTAAACCCTTTATTTGTTCCTAACTGATCTGAACATAAAGTTTAGACTTACAAGAAGTCTTTAATATTCTGGTGTCAGCACACCATTCTAACCAAATTTCTCACTGTATTTGTACAAACTGTCTAGTCCAACTCCTCTAGTTTGTAGTTTTGAACGTCCTGGTGTGTCTTCCCTTTTCCTGGGATAAACTTATTTCCCATTGTGATTCCTTTAAGATCTATTTGAAGAATCATCTCCTTTGGGGAAGTTCTTTGTCTGAGTTAAGTGTCCTCTTCCGAGCATTTCCTCTGAAATTTCTTAACATTTTGGGCATATTTGTAATATATATGTATCACACAATATTATGCTTACTGTTTTATATCTCTGTCTCTTCTAGAATATTCTGACGCTTTTGAGGGCTAGGACTCAGTTCTGGTATTAATCGAATTATGAGAAATGTGCTCAACTCCACAATTTCTCAAATGCTTAATATATAGCACAAATGTCCAGTAAGCACAAGAACAGACCACTGAACTTAATGCATCCTTTAAATCAATTCTGATCATTTTATTTTTTCCCACCTTATACAATTTTGTCTTTTTTCCAGTGTTATCAGCTATAGTCACTATGTTATACATTAGGTCCTCAGACGATGACATGTGAAAGTTTGTACTCTTTTATCAATCTCTTCCTATTTCCCCCCAACTTCAATATGCAGCAATTACTCAATAAATATTTGATTGTGTAATAAATATTTTCATGGGAATCAACAAAAAAATGTAAAAAACCAAATTAATCCTCTGAAGGGTAAAATGTAAATCTTTAGATGATCTCTCCTTTGTTCCCTTTAACAAATACAAAACAATTTGAACGGTATATCAGTATGGAAGATTACATGATTCTATGCTATGTCAACGAACTCCAAATACACGTAACAGGAATAATTTTTTCCAATCTGAGTTTGACTTATAGTCACTTATTCTCTTTTCCTTTTACAGGTAATACATCAAGTTTAATATATAAAGGCATAGTCCACACATTTACTAGGCACCTCCTTCATGTAAAACATTGCTTCAGAATGCAAATGCCCTTTGTAGAAAACGAGGTGTTCCATATTTTATTATGAAATTGAGGGACACTCTGCTCTTTTAGTAAACGTTATATTGGGGGGTTCCCTCAAAAATTTTAGTGGTTAATGTCTAATCTATTAATTCCCTCAGCATGACAGCAGCAAACAAGTTTTTAAGGGCTTCCTGAGTATAAAATCTGGACCCAAATCTCTAGCTATATAATTTCATCAGCAGGAAGTGCCTTTTTGCAGACCTTACTGCTAGTCTGATAAAACCACTGATTCTGCTGCTGTTGATAAACTCCCTACATTAAAGTCTTCAACCTTCAACAATTTTCAATTCCAAGCAAAACCTAACAATTTTATTTTCTGTGTGCTTCTCATTTACCCAGAGTAATATGCTGTCCTTTCCCACAGCGTATCAGGTTGGCTCAGCTCACGATGGTGAGAAAAGTTTCCTAAGGTTCATTTTCCAGAACACTAGCTGCTTAACATTGACTGGATTGAAACTCTTCTTCCCCCAAACTAATAATGAAGGTGCCCTTACATTTTCATCCACAGTGGAATGAAAAAACTCAGACCGATGGCTAACTTACAGTCGAACTTTCTCTCTCGCCTGTGGATTTTCAGAAAAAGCTACTCTCTAAAGCCCTCCTAGGACTTTAAGCACAAAAAGCTAAAAAATAACAGAGAGAGGCACCCTAATGAAGGGAAGCATGCTTAACTAAGCCATCCGTGACCACGGGTCAGTTGTGGAAGGTGGATGCCAATATCGAGTAAGATCAGAACTGAGAGGGAGAGAAAATTTTAAGCTTAATTTCAGAAATCAGATTCAGCTGCCAGAAAACCTCTGGGGGCGAGCATCAAATGCAACCAACACTAAACTGATACACCAGAAATCCCGCGCAATTTTAATGGGGACAGGGGAAGAGACCTGTGTACATCTCCTCCTACTCACTAATAAGCATTTCTGGAGAGTAGGGTAGTATAAAAATGCTTCTATACAGGCTAGGACACCAATTCATTTAGCTTCTGTGGGTCAGAGGATCCTGTGAATGAAAAATTGGGCATGGATGCACATTTTGGGGGTAGTGGTGGTGGTGATAATGTCCAGGAGTCTCGGTGTCAGAGGCTCATAGGAACCCTGTCCTACATTATAAAATGAGTATGAGCTGAGCCCATGTGCAGACAGACAACACAGCTCTTTGCCTCTACCTCCAAACTAAAGACTTATTTTGGAGCAGAGAATGTGTGAGGGGGCATTTGGAACCATGCACTAGCTTTGTTCCTTGAGTTGCAAGATGCATGCTTTAAATACCAGAGACATATTGGATCCCAGTATTACTTCAGACCCGGAAAGGCTAATCATAGTGGAGTAGACGTTCTGACAGTATTTATGTCAAAGTTCCTTTTCTAGTCAGTTTGGTTCTTCTAGTGAAGACTGGGGTGGGAGCCATGAAGTCAGCAATCTGTGTGGTGAAGGTATCAACAATCACTTTTTTTCCCTCAGCCTGGTGACTCACACAGACCTCTCCACGGCCTCTCACACACAGAAGTCATTTCAGCTAGAGTCAAAGCAACTTCCTAGAGTTTTCTCACTGCTGCAGGCCATTGCTGTTTCAGTTTTTGTTTCACGATTCCTTTAAACTCTCAGCCTTTTCGGGGTGACATGAAGAAGATGCATGGATCGAAACAGTATTTTCATAAACTATACACTGAAAAGGGATGATGTAATGATCAGGGCTGGGGAACCAAATCTGTCCAGTAACAGCACAGTTAGTTAAAAACATACATGAGTGTTTTAATTTTAGGGATTGATGTTTTATTCTAAAAAGGAAAACCTTTACATGTGCCCTAGAGAAAAAAAGCCAAATCAGCAGTCACAGGGTGTGGTCCAAGCACCCTTGTATTTGTATATATTCAGTCTTGTGACTCTGAAAACTTTCTTAGATTTAATGTAATTTTCAGTGGGGCGAATCACAGCTGACTCATGCCCAATTTTTAAGAGTAAAAAGAGGAAATAATGTGCAAAGTTTTCTGTCTTCAGAAAAGGTCTTCAAGTACATTTAAAAGGGCATTCTTTCTTCCTGTGAACCTACTGTATAAATTTAGCAATGACATGAAAAGAAGGAAGAAATATAACTCATTATTTCACTGCGTCGACACACAAACCACGTCCTTGTTTTCCCATGCTCTTCTAGCCCTTCACCAGGATATAAAATTCATGACACGACACTGATGGTCACCCCGTGCCCTTCCCATGATGGGTTTCCCCATCACCTCTACTAAAATGAGACCTCACAGAGCCAGCGCGAAGCCTACTCTCATAATATATGTATGGCTACTTTAGTTTTAAAAAGCGTAAGAATAAAAACCTGGATGACTTTCTTTATGTAAGAAGAAATGAATATAAAGATGGTGGGAAGGATTCAAGTTTGACGTAGGAAGATGATCTGAGGGAGAGATTCGACCGGTGCTCAGAGAAGCAGCTAAATTCCTTAAAGAAAAGATGATTTAAAAACAATTTTCCAAGGTAGTTTAAATGACCATGACCGTGTGGCAATGATGGCAAATGGAGTAGATGACTTCCCGAGGCCTTTTCCGGGCAGATATGTTTAATCGCGAATATTCATAGCAAATCCTCTCATTAAAACATAGGGGATGACAAGTCTACTTCTCTACCCAAGGACTCTTATGTCGGTGAAACAAGTATGAAACAATAATGTTTCAGGAATACTTAAAATGAAAGGGTGAGCTCTCACATTCTGTATGGCCCCGCATGCACATGGAAATGATGCTTTTTTCTTGGTTAAGGCTGGGGTAAAAACAACTAATTCAGAGCAATTATTTCAAACTATGAGAAATAGAAGTACCAGAAGCCTGACAAGCACCATCAAAGGGTTTTACGATTCATCGAATAAAAATCATAATTTGACTTTTAGACAGTCAGTTGCCCTTGCATTTTTTCAAGTTCAGTTATTGTTGAGCTTACTCGAGTTATCTCTTTTTGCCAAGTACAGACAGCAAAATTTAAAGCCACAGCATATAGCAAAATAGATTTGAAGCTTAGCCTGGGCCACTTTGGATATTTCCAGAAAAATAAATACAAACTTTATTTTCGTTGGTGGGGCAGGGGAGGCATGCATAAAAGATAAATAAATGCATTTTCATGACAAACTATAATAGGCTGGCAGAGAAATAGTCTTTGGGATTTCAGAAGTTAGAAAGAGATGTAACTATGCCCCTTTCCTTTTACCTACCATCTTTTCTTTAAAAAGGAAGGGGAAAATGAAGGAAGAATAAATTTCCCTGGAGTCTAAAGGGATGAGCATCTGGAAAAGTTAATGTAACTATGGTGTTTTCCTTAGGAATCACTTTGAGGCTAGGGTGGCAGTTTTGATAAAGTTGACTAAAATTAAAGACTTCTTGGTCCAGAGTTAGTCTTTTCTTAACACGTGACACAATTATCTACAGTACCTTGAATTTCCCTTAAGGTTTTTGAGAAAGAACAGAAGAACACACAAACAGACTCAGAACACTTTCCCAATTTTGGGATATAATTTCACTTAACGCAATCGTGGTGCCAGTGGTATGGAGAGGATGGTCCGGTTCAAAATAATGTTTATATAACATGGCTGCATGGCTTCGCGATCTTTTAAATTCTTTCCTGAGAGCTTCAGTCACTCAACCTTCACTCATCCAAAGCCCTTTATATTCTCAAATATCTCAGTCCGTTTCACTGTAAAAGCCAAGCGTTGAGTAGAAGGAGAAAATAAATGTAGATACTTCAAAGTTTTTATTTTCTCTTCGACTCTTAAAAACTAAAGTGGAGAGATATTTAACACAAGGGTTCCGATATACCAAAATACATAGCTTTCAATTTTAGACTATCACCTCAAACCGTAGAGTTTGGTGCCTTGGAAATCACTCTTTTCTTTTTTTTTCTTTCTCTTTCTTTCTTTCTTTCTTTCTTTCTTTCTTTCTTTCTTTCTTGGCACTAGGAAAGACTTTGACTTCATCTGTATTTTGTCACTGAAGAAATTAGGACTCATAGCACTCAGGTTATTTATTTTACCCACAATCAGGTAGAACAATAATCTAGTCATTGTTATTTCAAGTTCAATGCTTTCTGTGCTACATGATGCTACCATTCTGTTTCCCTAGAAGTTCAGATCCGGCCCGGAGTCATAAATAAGAACATTTCTTGTCACTGAGATGTTCGACAAGTAATGTAAAATGAGTTATATTCTTCTGAGGTATTGAATGCATTCTGAAAATCATTCAATTGATAACAATTAGCAGTTTTAGATGAGTGGATGAGTATCATGGATTGAGGATTGAAGCTAATTAATGAGGAATTCTGGGTAGTCGTGTTCTTCCTTTCCTGTTGGATGGTTAGACATTAAACCTTGGAGTTGTCAAATGAGTAACACCTTTGCATCAGTATTAAATTCACACACAAAGAAAATTAATTACAGGAAAGCTGTCTCAAACCCACTTTGTCAACTCTCTCAACAGGAAATTCTCACTTAGGCAGGAAAAGTCAAGTACCGCTGTCTTAAAATATCCTTGTTTTTATAAGACTTTTTTTTTTTTTTTTTTTTTTTTGGTTCTGAAGGAGAGATGATGGTGTAGAAGTTCTTTTTTTTTTTTTTCTTTTTAATACAGAGAGACAAACACATCTGTCTGAAAGATTAAGGTTTAGTGAAACAACAAACCAGGTCTTGAGTTAATTCCTATCGTCAAGTAGTGTTCCCACTAATGCAAATTGTAAGAACTTGAAATGTTCTGCTTAGCACTGAATTCATACTCAGATGATTGCTAGGCTCTAGAAAGAGTCCTGTGTTTCTTATTTTAGAAAATGGCTAGCAAGGCAGCACCCATGTCCCAACTAAGAGTAGGGAAACCTAATAATTAGCTAAAGTCACCCTGGCTCATCTAATTTCCATTTAGAAGCTTCTATTATAACATAATTCCACTTAACTTGTCCTTTTCAAACAAATACATTGAAAGTTTTATTCTTAAATTCTAATTACTTTAAAAAGGATCCCTACTTTGTGTAAATCTAGATTATGAGTATTGAATTAAGATATGCTCATTTGAGAGTTTTGATAACCTTGGAAAGGGTATCTGTGACAATAATTCCCAAGGCCCTTGCTTCAGATTCTCATAATTTTCTGTGAATAGTGCCCTCAGGAATCTCTGTAATGACTCCGTAATGTCTTTTGTATTACACAGTGCACCCAATTTTCTAAGGTGGGCATTCTGTTATTCCTCACTTACTCCTGGGAGTTGAAGGCATTGATCATGGTTCCTTCAGGTTTCTGAGCAAAAAAATAACTTTTAAAAACCTACTACCCACTCAGAATTTCGTCTGAGATGTAGTTATCTTATTGGAAAATCACCGTGCATACTTCAGTCTTAGTAAAATAATACTGGCAATGCATGGACTTGACTGAGCATAAGTCACATGTCTATTAATATTTGAAGGCTATTTCAAATAGCAAATTTTGGTTTTAACCTGAGATTAATAGTGTTAAGCCAGTGGATCACACCAAGTCTTCTACCATTCGTCCCCCAAAAAACTCATTTAGATTTTGGAAGCAGCTCTTGCTTAAATCCACAGTACTATCTAATAACTATGTTGGTAAAGGGAAGACTGGTAAGATTATAATAAATTAAGGAACATAGATATGTATTAAAAATTTTTGCAGGTTAAATTTTAAGGCCCTATGCAACTTCATGTTAACACACATAAAATAATAGAATATGTTGTATAATGCATAAAATAATTGAGTTACTTGTTTTGCAAATGAAATAACATATATAAAGTTAAAAATTAAAAATTAGTTAAGGAAATTATTTTTCACATATTAATCTTTTGCTGATAAAGTATTATCCATTTGGATAAAGTATTAACACATTTTCTTTTACCATTCAGCAATAATTTCCTTCACCAGACATCTCTTGAATATGACTTTATGTAAGCCTGATGAATGGGATATAAAAATGAGCACTGAGGAGGAACAGGCAGAGTAAGGAAGGAATGGACAGGGAGGTTAGAAAGGTATGATGAGTTCTGTTTTCCAGAATACAATCCCCTGATGTGTTGAGAAATACCTTCCAACATAACACATATAAAACTGAAAGATAAAATCTATGAAACATCTTTTTCATAGCATGAATGAGGAAGAAGGAAGGAAGAGAGATAATCATAGATAAAAGGAGAAAGTGCTGTTCTCTGAAGTTAAAGTAGTGTTGAGTTGGGTTTGGCTTGAAAGATGTGCCAATTTCTGGTGGGCTTTAGGCTGAGTTTTAAGGGAGAACAGGAGAGAAAGCTTGAGTCCCAGAAAAAGTGAGAATTGAAATCAGAGGCCCCTCCATTAAGTAAGGACCTATAATGTGTGACAAGCTCATAGGGTAAACAAGAAAAATGCACCCATTAAGGAAAAGTTATGTGGATTAACCACTGCCCAGACAAGAGTAGAAAAAATCTTCCCCTGAAATTTGCCAATTATAAGCCCATACTCACAGCTGTGGGTGAAATTCACACTATTTGCATGGCCCACAAAATAGCAAGCTGAAAATTCAATTTAGTCATGCTGGGTTGGAAGCATCCCAAAGGACATGGAAGAAGTAAACACAAGCCTCTCCAGTGAAATATATTTTAAACTAGGCCTCAAATTACTTCTGATAAAATTCCAAGAAAATTAGCTCCTATTGAAAAAATTATTAAGTACACATGAAAATAAGATTTTGTGTCAGTAGGAACAATTCTTAACTATCAGATCTGCAAATATTTTAGACATTCAAATGATAACATTTAGAATATAAAATATTTTTAGCTTAATAAAGAAATAAAAGAAAGGTTTGAAAATAAAACATCATAAACAAGAGACCTAAACCCTTTCCAAACAGATCTGAAAAGATATCAAATTGAACATATGGATATTAAAAATATATTAAATGAAATTTTTAAAATCGATGAATGGATTTCTGTTTCCTAAAATATGGCAGACTAAGTTATTTGGACCAACCTTGCCACTGCAAATAATTTCAAATGGTCATTAAAATATTTTTTAAACCTTAAAATCTATGCAGCAAGAAATTATGTGATCAAAATCTAGGGGAAACCAGAGATGTAAGCAGAGAACTCAAGCTGCCTCACCCCTTAAATCATTTGATAATTTCAGAAAAGATGGACTTCATTTCAGATGGACCTTATGGGTATGGAATGAATAAGTTAAAGCCCAGAACTAATAGGAAATTCTTGTCATATTATTGGAAATCTCCATACAGCCACAGATTTAGAGAAAGGATGAGTCAGAAATAAATCTTCTAATCTCAGGGTCACAAAGAAAGTCATTTTTTCATTGAACATAACAGAACGAAAAAAATAATGTTTCTTAATTCTTGTGTGCATTTTCAATCCAAATTTGCATCACCTGAGTGGTCCAAAAAAATTCAACTATGAATTTAGTTTAAATTGTTCCCTGATTGGTTGGGGTGCCTGGGTGGCTCAATCAGTTAAGTGACTGACTCTTGATTTCAGCTCAGGTCATGATCTCAGGGTCATGAGATTTAGCCCTGCACTGGACTCTGTGCTGAGCTTAGAGCCTGCTTAAGATTTTCTCTCTCCCTCTGCTCACTCCCATACTTGCTCATGCTCTCCCTAAATATATATATATATATATTTTATATTTTTATATTTATATATATATACAGTAAATAAATAAATAAATAAATAAATAAAATTGTTCCCTGATTGGTAGATTTCCTAGGTGACTGACCAAAGGAAATGTTAGCCATCTATGGAAGAAATGCTCTCCCTAAATATATAAAATATATATATATATTTTATATTTTTATATTTATATATATATACAGTAAGTAAGTAAGTAAGTAAGTAAGTAAGTAAGTAAATAAATAAATAAATAAATAAATAAAATTGTTCCCTGATTGGTAAATTTCCTAGGTGACTGACCAAAGGAAATGCGAGCCATCTATAGAAGAAAGCATTTACTGTCACCACAGGCTTCATGGAGACCTCACAAATAATTTTTCAAGAACAATGACAGACACAATCAATAAATAAGTATAGAAGGACATTTGAAACCATGGCAATGAATCATCAGGTTAAGAAACCAAATAAGACAGAGAGCCTAAATAGACCTCTAAAGATGTCAAATGTTGGAACTATCAAATAAAGATTGCAAAACAACTATCCTTACTGTCTACAAAAACTCTAAGACAACACTGAAAATATCCATGTAATAAGCAACTATAAAGTGACAACATATTTGAAAAACAACCAAATTGATTTTCTATAAATAAAAATTTAATAATTGAAATTAAAAACTCAGTGGATGGGATTAGTGCCCTATTAAACATAGCCAAAGATATGTTAAGAAGATGTTATTTGAATGTAGCATGGAGAAACAAAAAGAAAAAAAAAAATAGTAAGAGATTATGAGACACGAATGGTAAGGAGAAAAGTTCTACAATGTATTTAATTGGAGCCCTAGAAGGACAGCAGAGAGAGATTAAGGAAGATGATTTTTTTTTCTTAGATAATGGTAAGAATCTTCCATAAATGATGAGAGGAATGAGTTATACTTTAAAGAAATCAAGCAAATCCCAAAACATAAATGCATGCATATATACCTGCACATATAAGTAGTTATATAAATAAATTCATACTTGGTAAACACATAAAATGAAATAAATAGAAGAAATTCTCACCTAGACATAGCATAGTGAAATTGTATTCAGGACTGGGGCTAGGAAAGGGATTATATTAAGGACTGGTAGTTAGAGGAATGGCTTACTTCTCATAGTAACAATAAAGCCAAAAGATAGTGAAATAATATCCTCAAAATCTTGAAAGAAAATAACTTTAAGCTTAGATTTCTATACCCAGCTAAACTATTTCAAGACTAAGAAAGAAATGAAGTCAAGATGGACAGTGGAAGCTGCCAGGCCTCCTAAAACCTAGACCTGGGATTGGCACAGTATTATTTCCATTGCATGCTACTGATCAAAGTAAGTCACAAGGCCAGCCTAGATTCTAGGAGAGGGAAGACAGACTCTACCTCCTGAAGCATGCAACAGTATTTGAAATAGGTAAAGATAGCACTGGTGGTAGCCCTCTTCAGAGGCTATCTTTCATAATGTAAAGAATTCTTCAGGATCATTATGACAATGACAAATTACAAGAAAAAAAATGAGCAAAAAACATGAATATGAAAAACTAGACCTAAGCCAATATAAATGAACAGTAGAGTGGTTCAATACTATTTATGAGTGAAATATCATAGAGCAGTGGAAAGAATTAACCTAAAGCTATACTCAACAACATGGATAAACTTAAAATACAATGTTGAGCAAAAGAAGCCAGGTATAAAATAATGCAAACTGTTATCTACCATTTATATGCAGTTCAAAAACAAACTAATAAAACAATGTATTGTTTATTTGTTCATAAATATATGGTGAAATTATAAAAAATGTAAGTGACTGATTAAACCAAATTGCGGAATAGTACAGCAGAGTGGGAAAGAGAGAGAAATGTGAAGTTCAGTTCCTTAATTGGTGTGTGGGTATACATGTTTATTTCATGTTACTATTATTATTATTATTTAAAATTGCGTATACATGACAGCAACATACAGAAGAATGAAACTGGACCACTTTCTAACACCATATATAAAAATAAATTAAAATATATGAAAGATCCAAGAGTGAGACAGGAAGGTGATCCAAGAGTGATCCAAGAGGAAGCCATCAAAATTCTAGAGGAGAACACAGGCAGAAACCTCTTTGACCCTGGCCATAACAACTTCTTACTACACACATCACCAGAGGCAAGGGAAACAAAAGCAAACATGAACTATTGGGACTTCATCTAGATAAAAAGCTTCTGCACAGTGAAGGAAACAATCAACAAAACTTAAAAGGCAGCCTATGGAATGGGAGAAGATATTTGCAAATGACATATATGATAAAGGGCTAATATCCAAGATCTATAAAGGACTTATCAAGCTCAACACCCCAAAACCAAAGAATACACTTAAGAAATGGGCCGAAGACATGAATAGATATTTTTCCAAAGAAGACATATAGATGGCTAACAGGCACATGAAAAGGTACTCAACATCACTCATCATCAGGGAAATACAAATCAAAACCATGATGAGATACCACTTCACACCTGTCAGAATGGCTAAAATTAACAACACAGGAAACAACAGATGTTGGGGAGGATGTGGAGAAAGGGGAACCCTCTTGCACTGCTGGTGGGAATGCAAACTTGTGCAGCCACTCTGGAGAACAGTATGGAGGTTCCTCAAAAAGTTAGAAATAGAACTACCCTACAACTCAGCAACTACACTACTAGGTATTTACCCAAAGAAGACAAAAATTCAGATTTGGAATATGCATCCCAATGTTAATAGCAGCATTATCAATAATAGCCAAACTATGGAAAGAGCCTAAACGTCCATTGACTGATGAATGGATAATGAAGAGATAATATATATACACACACACAATGGATATATTATATATCCATTGTGTATAAATATATCCATAATTATATATATATATCCATTGTATGTATATCATGTATATAAGATATTATATATATCCATTGTATATATAATCTATCCATAATTATATATATATCCATTATATATATAATCTATATATGTATATATATATACAATGGACACACACACATACACACACACAATGGACTATTACTCCACCATCGAAAAGAATGATATCTTGCCATTTACAACAATGTGGATGCAGCTAGAGTGTATCATGCTAAGTGAAGTAAGTCAGTCAGAGAAAGACGAATATCATATGTGGAATTTAAGAAACAAAACAGATGAACACAGGGGAAGGGAAAAAAAAAGAGAAAGGGAAGCAAACAATAGGAGACTCTTAATGATAGAAAACAGACTGAGGGTTATTGGAGGGAGGTGGGCTGGGGATGGACTAAATGGGCGATGGAGATTAAGGAGGGTACTTTGTGATGAACACTGGGTGTTAAATGTAAGTGATGAATCACTCGGTTTTACTCCTGAAAACAATATTACACTATATGTTAAATAAGTAGAATTTAAATAAAAATTTGAAAAAAAAAATTCCATGTATGTTTTATGCATCCTGTTGTATATAGCATATATTTCAGTAAAGGGGAAAGATAAAATTAAGGTATAAAAACACCAAATTTTGGGTGGACATGGGGAAAAGAGACAGATAGTTCTGGTGAAAGTGGAAGATGGCGTCATCCCATTTCAGAACAATTTATTAATATTTAGTGTCATTAACCCTGCAAATTGACTTTGATGCCGAAATTTAGCAGAGACTCTCACTCTAGTGTAAAGGAGACATAAGCAATGGTGCTTATTGCAGCATTGTTTATAATACTAAAGTCCCAATTAGAAGGGAAATGGATTTTAAAAATTGACATCATCATACCATTGTGTTAAAATTATGAAACTAGAGTTCACACCTCAACATAGATAAACTTGGGGAAACAAAATTTAGGCAGTAAAAAAATCCAGAATGATTTGGAGAGTATGCGATCAATTAAGTAGTTTTTAAAATATGTAAAACAGTTCTATATAATGCTGATAGATAAGAATGAATTAAACATATAAAAGAATACACAACTTTATAATAATGGCTAGCTCTTTGAGAACTCCTGTCTCAGAGACCTCAAATTAGAGTTTCCAGTTTACAGGGAGTTTTTATTTCGATGTCAGTGATCTTTAAAATAGAATAGTTGTGCAGTCAGGGCTAAAACAGGTAACCATGGAGTTGGGGGGAAGTGTTTATAGGATGTGGGGGACAGTCAAGAAAGGGAAGCAAAGGTGCGTATCATTCAGGACTGTCTGCCTTCCTGTACGCAACAGGAGGGAAAGTAAGAAGGTGAGAAGAGGAAACCGGTTTGACAACTTTGTCTACAGTCTTTGACAAGGTTACTAAAATACTCCAAGGCTTCCTACATTTTTGTATAATGTTTTATTCTTCTCAAAGCACTTTAACATATATTATTAACTACATGTAGAAATGGCCAGGCAGGAAGCATTCTTCTAGTGTTACCATTAGGAACTTGAGGACCTCCAAAGTTCAATGACTTATCCAAAGTAATACACCTAGCAAGGGATACAGTACAGGGTAGAATTCCTTTCCCTCTTAGAACTGCCGTTTTTCATGTGGCGATCCTCTCTCCCCAATTCTGTTAACCTACCTTTCAATTCAAAAAGAGTATCACATACATTTTTATCTCACACAGTTTACTTCCATGTTCCAGAAAAGTTTGAATGGAAAGAAAATAGGGTCATGCATTCTACTGATATCAGAATGGAGCAAAGGAAGTTCATAAATCAAGTTGGCAGTAAATCTTCAGCAGTATATAGGCTTGGGAGTGAGTAAAATACTGCCTCCTTTACTGGGATGATGACACCTTTAAAGAATGCTGCAGAGTAGTGTGGACTGTGGTAAGGCACACCTGTAAAGTGCCAGGTAAAAAAGCAGGAGCTGTTTGATCTTTGTTATTCCAGGGAAAAGCCCACCCTACACACCCGTGCTTGAAGCCTAGGAGTCCTAAGAAAAGAAGCCTCTTAAAATGCAATCCCTGTCCGTATCTCTTCCAGAGATCAAGCATTTGGCCACATGTGGTTGAAGTTTTATATTATAATTATACTCATTGTGATTTCATAAATACTCTATGGGTACATAAGGTCATGGGGAGATAAGTTCTTTGACAGCCATACTGAGCTTAAAGCTAGTCTGGGAAGTACACGGATTATATGTTTGTTTGTTTTTTCAAGATTTTATTTATTTATTTGACAGAGAGAGAGAGAGATCACAAGTAGGCAGAGAGGCAGGCAGAGAGGAGGGGGGAAGCAGGCTCCCTGCTGAGCAGAGAGCCCGATGCGGGGCTCGATCCCAGGAGCCCAAGATCATGACCTGAGCCTAAGGCAGAGGCTTTAACCCACTGAGCCACCCAGGAGCCCCTGATTATATGGTTTTTAAATTGTGAGATATATTTCCTTACTCAGTTACACAGTTGACGATACCAAAGAGACTGTTTTTATAGGAAGCTTTGTAGCACCGATTCCAGTTAAAAGGTAATCAGAGGTGAAGAGGATGACCACCCTAATCTCAGCAATTTTAGAAAAATTCTGTAGATGGCCTTTATTATTAAACATATGTAGAGCTTGAATTTTTCAGAGAATTATAGCTGCTTTATATAACTCAAGGAAGCTTCTCTTAGGGATTTTAGGGATTCCTTTGTACTTCTTACCTCTGGAGTCTAGTTGTACTCACTTTTATCATGACCTCCTGTCAAGAATTCTTCCAAGGATGAAGGAAAGGGGTGAGCAAATGGATGGTCGAGGTGAGAAAGCAGTGCAGGGAAGTTTGGGGATTCTCGGCTGGTCTAAGAGTAGCAACATAACTTTTCATCTCAGAGTTAAATTCTAAAATCCAGTACACTGGACTCAGATCGCAGCTCAACTGTCTATGTCATATGGGGCATTTCACAACTTGGTCTGCTTAGGACTCTACTAATTCATCTGTAAAATGGGAATAGAAAGACCTTCAGGAGATGTTGTAAATACTGAAGAGCACAACGCAGGTAGCAAATAGCAAAGTGCCTGGTACCTAGGAATCATCAAATAATCATTGGCTATTCATTCCTCCCCCCCTTTTTTTAAAGATTTTATTTATTTATTTATTTGGCAGAGAGAGAAAAAGAGAGCACAGGCAGGGGGAGCAGTAGAGGGAGAAGCAGGCTCCCCAATGAGAGACTCCATTCAAGGACCGTGGGATCATGATCTGAGCCCAAAGGCAGACGCTTAACCAACTGAGCCACCCAGGCGCCCCATCCATTCCCTTTCAATGTAAATTGTGTTATTGCCAGCGTGTTTTTATGGGGGCATCCACTCTTCATCACCAAATGACTCTTCTCTCTCCTTCTCCATTCCTAGGACACAGATTCAACATTAACTTGTAAGGAGACACTACCTGGTTATGGGACCAAACTGCATTAAGGGCGAGAGTAAGTGAGACCATATGATAATTGACTCTCTCTGCTTGACTTATTTCACTCAGCATAATCTCTTCCAGTCCAGTCCATGTTGAAACAAAAGTTGGGTTATGGTCTCACTTATGGTTGGAGCATAAGGAAAAACATGGAGGACATTGTGAGAGGGAAGGGAGGGGTGAATTGGAGGAAATCGGAGGGGTGATGAACCGTGAGAGACTGTGAACTCTGAGCAACAGACTGAGGGTTTTGGAGGGGTGGGGGTGGGGGTTGGGTGAGCCTGGTGGTGGGTATTGAGGAGGGCACGTATTGCATGGAGTACTGGGTGTGGTACATGAACAATGAATCTTGTAACACTGAAAAAATAAAATAAAAGTATTTGGGGAAAAAAAAAGGGCGAGAGTAACTTCAATCTTAACTAAGACTGTAAAACATCAGTTAAGGTTGAAAACGGTATTTAGGAAGCACATAATCATGGGTCTAATTCTTTCTGTCATCTGAGGGAATGTTTTATGATCAGGTGGAGAGAGGGGTGTGAACCAGTGGCAGTCCTATAACTTTGAAGCTCAATACTTTGGAGACTCAGACTTATTCCCACAATGCCTGACCACACCCTTCAGTACCACACCTTCAGTTCTCAAATGGAAAATTTCCATTATGAAATGCGTGCATTGCTTAAACTTCAGGGCATTCTTCTCAGAAAACACATATTTAATTGCATCTTTTCCACCACCATTTTTGAGAAAGCCACCTAGATGTTTTCCCCTAATCTTTGGTTTCTCCTTATCTTATATTCATCCCCACACATCCCTAAACAGTTCATTGTGGTTAAGGATAGGATAAGGCTGTGATAGGAGCATTTAAAGAACCAAGGGTGTTGCAGTTTGAAGAAAAGAAACAATGAATATATAAGTAGGTTGTTACCATTGTTGACTACTCCGACCATAATCAGAAGGATTCTCTGAGAGACCCCCTGAGCAGGAATTTTGAGGGAGTCCCTCTGCTTCTGCTTCAGGTATGCCCATTTGTTTTTTAAATTTTAGGGCTTTAACTCTTCTTTCAGTAAAGGCTGCCAATTTGCTCAAGAGTGACTGGCTGACTAGGTGGAAGGTTAGAGATGGCCACAAATTCTTTCTCCCCTGGAATCTGAGACACCTGCTGGGGTTCTCTTGTAATCAATAGAGTAGGTAGAAGCAAAACTATGTGACTTCGGAGGTTAGGGTAGAACTTGTTTGATGGCTTCTGCCTTGGCCCCTTGGGATATTCCCCCTCAAAAACTGGCTGCCATGCCTTGAGAAGCCCAAATCCTATGGGGTCGCTCAGGGTCACAGCTCCAAGTGAACACCTGGCATCCATTGCCAGCCAGGTTAGTATTCCATCGTGGTCATTCGGTTGCATTGGGTCTTCAGATTCCTGCAGCCTCAGCAGACATCTGGCAACAACTGCCTGAGAGACAGACCCCAGGCAATTACCACTCACTATGCTATGAGTAAATAAAGTGTTTTCTTTTAAAACCCCTCTAAAAAATAGCTTTACTGCAGTATAATTTCCATGCCATATTTATCCATTTAAAGTATACAATTCAACACATTTTAGTAAATTGAGAGTTGTGCAACCATCACCACAATCCTATTTTAGAACATTTCCATCACCTCATAAAGATCCCTCATACAATTTTCAGTAAAAGCCTGCTCTCACCCTCAGCCAAAGGCAACCAATAACCTATTTACCGTCTTTATAGATTTACATTTTTTGTACATTCCATATTAATGAAATTATACAATGTATAGTCTTTTGCCTATGGCTTATTTTACTTAAAAGAATATTTTTAGGTCCATCCATGCTGTAACAGGGAATATTGGACCAGCACTCATCCCAATCCAGAGGAGCCAAAACTGAGGTGGCCCAAAGAATGAATTCTTCCTCAAGCTGATAAGAGAAATCCTGTCTAAGTTTCCAGTCTGCTGACCTGCACTACAGATTTTCACTCGAGAATTGTATCAGCCAATCCCTTAAAATAAATCTGAATCTGTGTGTGTGTGTATATGTGTGTGTGTTTGTGTCCTGCTGGTTCTGTTTCCCTAGAAATCTCTAATACAATATTCAGTATGATGTTAGTTGTAGGTGTTTCATACATTCCTTTTAGGAGATTGAATGTCTCTTTATATCCCTAGATTTTTAGATATGGGTGTTGTCATTTTCCCCCCCCAGGAACTGGTGTTGGAATCTGTCAAACAATTTTCCTTTGTCTGTTGAGATGGTTATGTGATTTCTGTCATTTATTCTATTAATGTTGTAATTTATACTAATTTAATATTTACATGTAAATCAGCTTCGTTTTCCTGGGATAAATCCCACCTGCCTATAGATTATAGTGCTTTGTATATATTGCTTTATATATGTTCCATTAGCTAATATTTTGTTGATGATTTTTTTATGTTTGTATTCACAAGGGATTATTGTTCTGTAATTGTCACTCTTTGTGTGTCTCTATCTGGCTTTAGTATCAGAGTAACACTACATGGAATGAGTTGGGAACTGATCTAACATATTCTACTTTTCTGAAAGGGTTTCTGAGATATCAATATTGTTCTTTAAATTGGTAGAATTCACCAATGAAGTCATCCAGGCCTGAGCTTTTCTTGTGGGTGGGTTTTCCATTCTAATTTAATTTTTTTCACCCCCTACTGGTTTATTCAGATGATCTATTTCCTCTTGAGTCGCTTTTATTAATTTTTATCTTTCTAGGAATTTATTCATTTCACCTTAATCAATACATTTGTGGATACACAGTTGTTCATAGTATTATATTATAAACCTTTCAATTTCTGTAATGTTAGTCCAGATTTCTTCCCTTTCATTTCTGATTTTGTTCATTTGAGTCTTCTTTTTTGTGCCTGGTCTGTCAAGCTGAACCTTTGTCAATTTTACTCATCTTTAAAAAAATTAACTTTTGGTTTCTTCGATTATCTCAATTGTTCTTCTTTCAGTTTATTTCTTTTCACTTTAGTCTTCATTATTTTCTTCTCTCTACTTGATTCATGTGAATGTCTAGGATCCTCTCCAGTCTCTCCTTAGTGTGCATGCACGCTTACGCATGTGTGCAGGCTTCCAGACCACCAGGAATATGTGGGAGCTTATCAAGGCCCTTTGTTGTTTTATTATCCAGCTTTCACTGTTAAATTCCTTGGTATCCTGTCGGTCTGACAGTTTCCCCAGCCAGGTCTCAACCTCACACTTGCTGAGACACTAACATTCCTCATTCATCTGCCACCAAGATCATTACTCTCTCTGACAATGCCCAGGGGCACTGGATCTGCTCTGAATCCAGTTGGCCTCCTTCAGCAGCAAAGCTCTTGGTTTCCAGGACTTGTCTTACCCCAGGAGATCTAACATGTTGATCCAACTGCGGGAAAGGACAAAATCGGTCTTAGAGATATTCACTAGTTTTACCTGAGATTTTGTAGTTTTTCTTGAATAAATACTTCTCAATTTGTTGTGTATCTTTGGTTAATTTCCTAAGGACTGGTAGAGTGGTTTTTGATAATTTTGTCCGATTTAGCATTGCTTTTTGCGGAGAGGATTGTATGAGCCCTCATTCTGTAAGTCAAGATTATTGTTTTAAGCCACTAGGTTTGGGAGTCATTTTTTTTTTTAATTCTCATTTTTATTATCTTTTGGTTATTTTTTTTAAATTCGAGTATACTTGACACACAATGTTACATTAGTTTCAGGTGTACAACACAGTGATTTGACAAGTTTATACACTATGCTCTGCTCACCACAAGTGTAGCTACCATCTACCCCCATATTTCATTATTACGGTATCATTGGGTTTATTTTTTACGCTGTGACTTTTATTCCCATGACTTATTCATTCCATAACTGAAAGCCTGTATCTTCCACTCTCCTTCACTCACTGGGGATAATTTGTTACACAGCAACAGATAAAAAGAAACAGTGGGTTCTTAACAGGTACTAAGTCTACTAAGGTGAACATTTCAAATTCCTGTTTTGAAGGACAAAGCGCACAAAGGCAAAGTAATAAAGCTAATGCTATTAACAAGATGACCTGTTTCCCAGATAAGAAAATCATATTATTAAAGGCAATGCCACTTCTGTATTTGAGTTCTATTAACAGCACATCTGCATGAGTCTTCCATATGACTCTATATATAGATCCAAGAACTTTGTATGTCCTCTATGGTGGCATCATTCTCTAGCATTTATATGTTGAAACATATTTTACTAAACATTATTTTTCTTTATGTAACTTTAATGTTATAGTGAGCTTATTATATAGATCTTTGGAAATGATATGTGAGTACATTATACTATATTATATATAAATTCCATTTAGTAAAGAAAGAATTCTAAGGCATATATTATAAAAAGGGGTATTGAGGTCATAGTGTTGAGAAACACTAGAGTAAATAATCTCTATGTTAAGACAATATTAAATTCACTAAATTTTGCTAACTAATTTCTCTTAGATGCTTGATGAACCTAACCCTGTAGGATAATAGGAAAGTTCAAGGAACTTGTTTTAGGTTCTGGCTCGTGACTATAACCTCTTTCCTGTTGTAAGTATTGATTAGTTTACATGTTGATTCCCTGGCACAATTTAGATATAAAAGCAGTGATAGTAATTTTTCAACCAGCTTCAGGAGGCTTAATGAAACTGTCATTTGTAATACATCTCCTGTCTGAACACAAAGAAATATGAAGAATGCATACTCTGTGTGTGTGTGTGTGTGTGTGTGTGTGTGTGTGTGTGTGTTTCAAATGCCCCCAAAGTTTTGAGCTTTGTTATTTGGCTCTTTAATTTTTGTTATTTGGTTTAATTTATTTAGTAACAACAGTAAAAGAATTCATTCTCATTTAAATCAGCATAGGGTTTTTTTTTCCGTTGTTTGGAAGCATATGTATTAGACGCTAAGTACTGCTCTAGAAACTGGGTTCCAATGAATAAGACATGTGTATGAGACAGCTCATACATGTGTATGAGATCGAGTCCTGCATCAGGCTCCCTGCTCAGCGGGAAGCCTGCTTCTCCCTCTCCCACTCCCCCTGCTTGTGTTTCTTCTCTTACTGTGTCTCTCTCTGTCAAATAAATAAAATCTTAAAAAAAAAAATCAAACCCTGTGGCAAGCAGTAGGGATCTAAGACATGATTGTTATATTCAAAGGATTTGTATCTTTTTTTTTTTTTTCCTTTTTTAAGAGAGAGAGAGAGCAGGGTTGGGAGAGTCAGAGGGAGAGGCAAAGAGAGAATCCCAAGCAGGCTCCAAGCCCAGCACAGAGCCCAACGCAGGGCTTGATTCCACAACCCTGAGATCATGACCTGAACTGAAACCAAGAGTCAGATGCTCAACCACCTGAGCCACCCAGGCACCCCTGGATTGATATCATTTTTATATTCAGGATTGTTAGAATACTGACTCAAAGAAATATAAAATAGAATTAAATGATATTATTTTTATTACAATTTAATACTCGTTTGACTCACCATGTTTTATATCAGAGTTTCCAAAAGGTATTCTGAAGAACATCACTTCTTATATAAAACTTCTTAAGAAATAGGTTTTGTAATTGGACATATTGGAAAGAAGCTGGGTTAAAAAAAAGTTGAACAGGCACCTTTAGAGCATGATGTCTTGGTCTTTATTACACTTGTACGCATAACACTTGATACAACTACATACAGTTAAGCATCTTCCAAACTTCTTTGAACACAGAAACCACTGATCAAGCAGCACGTGTTGGGTCTAGTGTTCTGAGGAACATAATTCCAATATGTGGCAGCTATCTTTCCCAAATTAAGAAAAAAAATTATCCAATTATAAGATGATTGAAATTAGTAGTCAACCCCCAATATTTAAAGGATGCCAATATTTTCTGTTTATGGGGCGTAAGAGTCATTCATTTTTATTTCTACGCATCTGGATTTTTTTTCAGGTTCCGTTTTCAAGGCATTATGCTGTGACCTTCGAGGACTGAAAGACAGACCTGAAACAGAAGGCAGAGCTGCCTGCAGAGACAGGGAGAGTGTTGGGGGGCTTTGACCTCTTATGTCATTTTCTTTTTTTTTTTTTTAAGATTTTATTTATTTATTTGACAGAGAGAGAGAGAGATCACAAGTAGGCAGAGAGGCAGGCAGAGAGAGAGGGGGAAGCAGACTCCCCACTGAGCAGAGAGCCCGATGTGGGGCTCGATCCCAGGACCCTGAGACCATGACCTGAGCCAAAGGCAGAGGCTTTAACCCACTGAGCCACCCAGGCGCCCCTCTCTTATGTCATTTTCAACATCATCGGACACCCTAGTAGAAAAGGTGCCAATGAAAGTTAGAGGAGTTTGTTGTTATTGTTGTTGTTTTGTCCTCAATTGCTATGTATCTATTTTGAAGTCTGGGGTTAACCAGGAATGACTACCATTGTTTTCTACTTTTCAAAATAATAAAAACTCACTGCATGTTGATCTCAACTCTAACATCATGTAAAAAAGTCAAAGAAGGTGAATGCATTGAGCAGAAATATCAGCATTAGAAGATCTGCTTGCTCTTTTTTTTTTTTTTTTTAAGATTTATTTATGTATTTGAGAGAGAGATGGGAGGATGGGGTAGAGGGACAGGGAGAGAAGCAGACTCCCCGCTGAGCATGGAGGTGAGGCGGGGCTGGATCTCACAACCCTGAGATCATGACCTGAGCTGAAATCAGGAGTCAGATGCTTAACCTTTAACTGACCGAGTCACCCAGGCAGCCCTTTTTCTATTTAATAAACTTTCCAAAATGTATCTTCCTCTATTTGACTGTGTAGATTTTCCATTTGATAAAGTACGATATGTAAAGTAGGGCCCTTTAAGTGTGTAAAGCATTTCTCTATTTGATACACCAAGCTTTTTTCCTGCTCCCGATCTCCTTGGTATGAGGACATGGCAAAGAAGTAGAAAAGATAAATATATGTTTTTCTGTAACGTTCAGCACATACAGCCTGGTGAAGCAAGATGTACTAAATTTTGGATGAAATGTGGTGTCTGCCCCCACAATAACTGGAGTGAAAGTGTTATGGGTTGATGCAAATAGACTCAGTGTGCCAAAGAAATCATAAGGAGAGAGGGATGGATAAAGATGCAGTCACATATATAACCACACTGTGCTGTATTATACTGTCCTTCTAAGTAAGATCGTGAGACAAAAACCTCCTCAACTCAAAGAGCTGGATAAAACCGGCCCCTAGTCCTGGACAGCCCTATCAGCGACTTGCTATTCAAGTTTTGTCTGGGTTATTTGGATTTAGTCTTTTATACCGTAAAAAATGCAGGGGTGGGGGAAAGAGGGAGCGTGGTGTTGGAGGAAGACTAATTTTCCCTCGGTAGAAGTTCAGAGCAAAACTGCTTGCTGACTGTAAAACGCTTTCAAAAGGCAAGTGCTTCTCCATAAATGTGCATCTTTATTCATTTTTATGTAAAACAGATCACATCAAAAGAGACAATTATTCCCTGAAACTAGATGTTGCTTTCTTGATCACCTCTAAATTGAAATCCTCCTGTGAGTGGAGGGTAGACAGTGGAGGGAAGATGAAAGGATCAGACTTCTATGGGGCGCGAATTCAATCAGAAGGAGAATCATCACTGGGTCTGTTGCTTTAAAACCACTGGGGAGGGGGGGATCAAAAACCGGTGCAGCAGACCCGTCGGAACAATGACTCTGCATTTTGATGGCCGTGTAATTTTCTCCGTTACTGATTGGTGTGAATCACTCTGACGAAGTCCTGGATGATACCACCACTGGAAACGAGTAATGAGGTCCGCGGAGATCACAGGAATGGGAAATCCCTCCGTGATGATGTGTCTTCATCATGGTACAGATCTCATCAACAGCGCAAAGTGACCTTTAGTGAAGGAAGCGTAGGGTGGAATCCTAGTCTTCTTTGATTCTTTTGTTTTTTCCTGATTTGAGTGATGAGGCCGCAACAGCCAGCCGCAGCATGTAGAAGTTGGGTCGGTAAAGTTTCCTCGGAACGGTCTTGGTCCATCTGGAGAGGACAGTCTGCACAATTATTCAGTGTCTGAAGCCCACTCACCAAGCACCATAGGAACCCACAGAACTAAATCAGAACTCTAACCTGTTTTGAATAAAATACGTGGAACCTCAGATGAAATCAATCTTTTCGGGCAGTTTTAGACTGGTGACATAAAAGGTAGACATGCTATTTTTCTGAGAATTCATCGAGTTTTGCCAATGAACTGAGAACTTGGGAAACATTTATTCTTCTAGTTGATATGTTTTGCTTGCATTTGGATCTTTTTTGAGGTTTTTTTTACTACCTGTTATTGAAGTATAACATACATACAAAAAAGTAGACAAATCAGCAGTGCACAGTGCCATGAATTTTCATAATGTGACCAAATTGTGTGACCTGCACCCAGATAAAAAAATGGAATTTACTAGAATTCCAGAAGACTCCTTCTCTCCTTCCCAGTCACTGTTCCCTTCACAGGATAATCATGATCTGATTTCTGATACCATATATTTGTGACTGAACTTTGTATATAAATGAGTTATATAGTATGTATATCTTGTGTCTGGTTTCCTTTGCTTAATATTGTGATTAATCCATATTATTGTGTTAATTCTCACTGCTGGATAATATTCCATTGCATGAACATACCACAGCTTATTTATTCATTTTACTAATGAAAGACACTGGATTTTTTTTTTTTTTTCTTATTTTGGGCAGTTACTAATAGTAACCTTGCAAATATTCTTCTTGTTTGGGCACATACTGAGGATCAGAATTTCTGGGACATAGGTTAAATGAACGAAATACTGTAGGAAATACTGACACAGCCAGTGCAAGAAGGAAAATCAGAGGAATGAATGGTACAGCTCACATTGACTCAAATGCAGGAATTAAACATGGATATAAAGTGAAGGTCAGGTTTTGCTTTATAGCAGGTCTGTGAATTTATGTTTTACATGGTGCCAAACTGAGGAGCACCGTTGTTCCCATATCCTGGTGTTTCTCACACTATTCTAGAAACTGGTTTGCTTTCCTGAAATCACTGAGTATCTACAGTACAATGAAATGTTGCCAGAGACAGCTTTTAATATACTTAATAGTTGATAGTTGAAGTCTCATTGCTATTATGTATACATTTTCATTGTTGAAACTTAGTCCAGACAGATATCGAGGAGTCTCTAACTGGAAAAACCTTCCCAGCTTTGCAGACAGAAAAGGAGGTAGGATGGCACTCAGATGGAATATTCCAGAAGGATATTGAATTTTGTTGAAATATTCCAGAAGAATCATGATATAGTTATAGTCAAATCAAATCTAAAGACAACCCCTAATGTCATATCAGAAAAAGAATTTCAATTTACATGAAAAAAATGAAGAGCTAAGGGTAAAACTCTGCCATCAAATGGATAAATAAGTGGTGGACCTGGGACCTCATCAGAAAATTGTACAAAGCAAAATGCCTTCTATATACTGGCCTTTTCCAAAGGGAAACTGGAGGACAGTTTTTTGGTATAATGAAATTGCATTGATTTGGATGCTAAGTAAATTTCTAGATTGTGTAAAGTTTTGCAATCACCTGGGAGGATGTTGAAACATGCCAGTGAATGAAACTACCTCTTCTGTATGAGGAATGTAGCACATGTGGGGTCTCCTTCATACCCCGTGTCTGTAAGGTGCACCTTGCATAATTTATTACAGACGATTTACAGACTGCAAAGCTCCAATGCACAACTTCAGGAAATGAATAATTTATCAATCTTTGAAAGATATTCTGGAGCATTTCTAAAGGCAGATGGGAGAATCTGCAGTGTACTACACATAATTTTTCAACAATAGTAGTATAAAATTAAATGACCATTGACAAAAATATAGGCATGGGATTGTGAAAATGTACGCTACGATAGAAGGATTCCCTTCTCTATTTGATAAAATGGATTTTTATTGGCTGTAAAAATATCCATTGCACTTAGAAAGATTTCCTTAGCAGATGAGTATAACAGTTATATTTGTAGTACCCTTTTAATAATATTGAATTTAATTGACTTATATTTATTTGATTTATATTCCTACCTAACTCTTCCTAGAACATATGCTACAAATTGACTTAGATTGATTTTTTTAATTTATTGCCTTGTTTAAATTGTCTGGAAAAAAGAAAAGATCATTTTTTACATTTCAAAATTTTTGAAAAGAAATGCTTTTTTAAAAGGGGCAGATTTATCACTTGATGTGCTTGTGGTTATGAATGAATGAATGATCATATTTAACTGGAACACATGAGAGAAAACATTTCTTATAAGTTGTACAAAGACTTAAAAGTATGAACCTATTTAATTTGTGGTTAGGTTTATTTTTAATTTTTAAAAGATCTTATTTGTTTATTAGAGAGAGGTAGCACAAGTGGGGGGAGGGGCAAAGGGAGAGGGAGAAGCAGACTCCCTCTGAGCAGGGAGCCCAACTCGGGGCTCGATCTCAGGACCCCAACTCGGGGCTCGATCTCAGGACCCCAGGACCATGACCTGAGCCGAAGGCAGATACTCAACTGACTGAGCCACCCAGGCGCCCCCCTGATTGAGTATTTTATTATTTACTGTTAATTGCTAGTAGGTATAAGCCCAACTAGAGTCTCCAAACACAACACATATATTTTGTCTCCGTAAATAAGATACCATATTTATTACAATCAGGTCAAATCATCCCAAATTTGGCAAATGGAGCCTGAAAAAGGTGAAATACGTTGTTTAAACCTTAAACCTTATTGAGTCCATAAGAATTAAATAGGAATGACAAGCCACTATTCTTTGTGCTTTACCAAAAAAAATAACAAAAAGTAAAACTACTATTATTAGCATTTTAAAATGGTTAACATCTCATTATTCCTAGGAATAAAAATGTGGTAAACATTCCGTTAATAGTAGCACTTAGCTTTTTCATTAACTCATAAAATTTGCACTGGTAATATTTATATTTACTGTCATAATGCTAATATTACCTAAATTCATGTAAAGAAATGATTGTAATTTATTGAGCCTCTACTAAATTTCAAATGTTATGAGAATATATGTGCGTGTGTGTAAGTACACAGATACATCAATAAAAATACTGTAGATTTTCAGTTATACTTGGTAAAATTTATTTTAAATCTCAGGTATGGGGTTCAAAATAAGAATTTGAGAGTTATATTAGATCTTATTCTTATATATAAGGAAGAACTAAAGAAGAGTATGTTCTAGGATATTATTTTGCTTTTATCTTAGTTTTGTACATAATAATAATAATAATAATAATAATAATAATAATAAAAGTTATCATTTTACCAAATACCTATTATGTTAAGTCTCGTACTTGGCATCCTATATACCTTATTAATGATGCTCGCAAATGCTCTTCTCTAACAGTATTTCAAACGGGACGCCTACTCTGTGCCAAGAACTTTGTTACTTTGGTGCCAGCCATGAATAGTTCTGAAACAGACCCTACTCTCTGGGAGATGGTATTCTGATCAGAGAGACTAGAAATCAACACACACCAAGTAAATAACACATTATAAAGTACCACGAATGATAATAAATAATAAAATGAAATAAGTAACTAACAAGTCATGGAAGAAGAGAAGGCGAACAGAGCAGGTATTCCAGAGGGTGGTAGGAGAAGGCTTGTCTGAGGAGGTGACATCAGAGCAGAGACCCCAAGGGATGGAGGTAATAAGCTGTGTGAAAATCTGGGGCAGGGAGTCCTCCCGTGAAAAGCCTGGGGTTGGTAGAGGCCTGAGCATTTTCACACCAACATCAGGAAGGCAAGGATAGAGAGAGAGAGAGAGAGAGACAAAGAGAGAGAGAATGACATGGGCCCAACCTTGTCAGGTCACTGGAGTCATTTGAAATTTGCTCTGAATGCCTAAGGGGTTTTAATCAGAAAAAGTGGCATGATCTGATCAGCATTTGAAACACGCCTCCCTGAGACTCTGTGGGTGACTGAGTGGAGAAGGAAAGAAACAGGGAGGTGATGGGGTGCCTGGGTGGCTCAGTCAGTTAAGTGTCTGGCTCTTGGTTTCGGCTCAGGTCATGATCTCGGGGCTGTGAGACCCACCCCCACGATGGGCTTCCCCCTCAGCATGGAGTCTGTTTGGGATTCTCTCCCTCTGCCCCTCTCCCCTCCCTGGTCCCCGCAATAAATAAATAAATATTTAAAAACAGAAGCAGGGAGAGGGGAGAGTAGCCACGGCTGAAGTGGGGGATGACAGTGGTCAGGATGAGAGAGCTAGTCTTGAAGAAGGTGGGAAGTGATCCAATTCTGGATATATGCTTGCATCAGTTAGTCTCAATAAGAAACAGATGGTATACCCAAATCTGGATAATTCAAGTGGAATCTATTAACAAGAGGATCATTTACAGAGGTGTGGGGATAGGGACACTCTACTACCCCTTATTTCGTACCTCCACTTTCTCACACTTTGGTAAATTACTATGTATATTACATTCTCTCCAGATGACCCAATTTGAATTTACATTCAATTTCCTGCCAGATCCTCTTGGATACATTACTGAACCCCCAGTTTTTGCCTGATACACGATAGGTTCTCAGTAACTATTTGAAGAATAAATGAATGAATCTATAGAAAAGCTTGTGGTAAGATAAAACAAATATAATTTACCAAAGTACTTGGCACATAGTAGTCTCTAAAAGTGTTGTATTTTCTAGTTGTCAAAATTACTACCCCTGACATTTGCATTCATCCAGTCAAAAAGTTTATCAAGCAAAAGGCACGATATGAGTCCCTAGGAAAGATAAAGATAAATACACAATCCTACCCTCAAAAAGCTTATACTACTCAAGGGTTCTACTGTGAGACACACTTACTATGTTTACTATCATGGGATTATGTGCCAAAGGCTATGGGTGTAGGAAGATAATTTCCCATAGCATTGGGGTGCCCTCGGACATTACCAGGGAGGATCCGAAGAGGTTAGATCTGTGATGGGTCCTGAAAAATAAGTGGGAGTTAACTACTCCATCAATGGACTAAATGGCCAGGGTCAAGAGTGGTATGTAGGGGGCTAGACGGAAAATTTTTCATAAGGAAATGGCACATAAGTAACTAAGGAGCTTTGCTGACAGGAGCTATTCCGGGGACTCTAGTTAGTTGGGTTTTGGCTGGAGTATTTGGCTAGTGGTGAGAGATGAGTTGAGAAAGGTAGTCAGTTATCTGATATTAAGGGTCTTAGAATCTTCATTAAACATCTGCACTTTATCCATTTGTATTAGGCAGTCATTAAAAGATATTAAGTGAAGAAACATCATATTATAATACACTGCTAGGACAAAACAGGATTGGGGTTCAGTAAGGCTTTAGCAAATTGTTGTAGTAATCTGGATGAGAAATGATGAAGGTCTAAACTAGAGTGTTTGGGATGGGAATGGAGCCAAAAAAGAAAAAAAAGAAAAAAAAATTCCCAAAGGAACCAACAGGGCTTCATTACTGAATAGATGAGGGAAAGGGGGATATCTCTGAAATCTAATTAAAATAATTCATAGTAAGCCCCGCATCATTCTCCAGTCTTTAACACTTTCAATAAATACCTCATCTTTAAAATACACATCACACTAGCTAATTAACATGATTTTCCAATTGGTGGATTGTAGGAAATTATATGACTAGCTTGTTAAGAATTTGTTAAAATGGTTGGTGGTATTTGATTGCTCTTAAATCACACTAAGTACTTTCAACTTCTAAGATGAGCCCTGGGGAAGGTCTTGGCTGGGTTAAAATAATGACTATTGGTATACGATTAAATTTGTTTAATGTCTGAGAAGGCTTAGGCTTCATTTTCACTTGGTGGTTTTAAAAAATAATTTGCATAGAGCTATTGAAATGAATGATTATTTTTTTCTTTGCATTTGCATCGAGCAACTTTTATGTGGAAACAATGGGACGTATAGCACTTATTAGACAAATAGGTTCTCATAGTGAGAATTCAGTGGTTACTGATCATTTATCTGTTGGATTATATGTTCCCTTAGGTATTCTTCTTTGAGGACTGCATTTCTCTCACCAACTTATTCTTTTAGGTTGACGTATGCAAACATCAAGTTTTTCATTTTCCAGGGTGGTGGTGGGGAAACTGGACAGTATTATTTCCTCAAAATCCCCCACAAAGCTCCTGAGATGTAAAAATACCTTTCCAGTTCACAGAATTTGATGATCAAATCTACCATTCTAGGTATGGTAAAATCAGACGATTTTACCGGGTATCTTTTTCTTCCTCCAGAAGTTGGTGAGTCCACGAAGCAGGAGGTCCTACCTTTGGTCCTGGCTTTGTTGTTCCTACTGTTGTATTCTTAGGCAGGAATAGGAAGCTAGATAATATGCACCCGGATCATCATTTTGTGGTTTAGTTACTATATGCGTGTTAAGTAGAGATAAAAATATTAGACCAAATTTTAAGGATGCTTGTGAACAACAGCTACGCACTTTCTCATGTGTGTGTTTTTTTAAATTACTATTGTTTTCAAGATATAGGGTTTTTATATCACCATTTGACATGTTACTGAAAGTATCTTGCATGCAGTGAATTTTAAACAAAGGTAGGAATAACTATAAACATGTATTTAGAACCTGTGAATGCACATTTATATTTAGTTCTTGAGACTTATTAGATGCACCATTTAGCTGGAAGACTGCAGTGATCTTCTGAAAAATAACTCCAACTATCACTGCTCATGTTATAATGTTTAGCATTGAGTCATTGTACTCCTGATTCTATTGTTCAGGATAAATTAAGTGTGATTGTTCAGAGTTTATACTGGGGTTTTGTCCATTTTTCAACTCTGCTTTCTTCTCATCCCCCATGCCATTCTCATAAGCCATTTCCCATAAAGACCTCCCTCAAATTTTGGCTGAAATTCTCAATTTTTCTGAAACAAAAGACTACATAATTATAGTTGAGGAAGAAAATGCAAACACCTTAAAAGTTAATGTACTGAATTAAACGCACACTATAAACATCCATATCCTATAAGAGATTTGCAAGAGAGGAGTTTCTAATAGTTTTGATTTGCACTCAAAGGAGAGATGGAAAGAAAGGGCACAGAACTGAATGCACAATATGGTGGCCTATTATATTGCATGACAATTTTTGCCTCATACTTTGTATTTTAAGTACAAATTATTGGCCAAAGTCCTGCTCTTTTCTGCCGACACCCCTTAAGTCATATGTATTACTTGCCTGGCCTTTGTAGGTTTTTTAGTATGTGGTCCTTGAATTTATGAATACTGGGTGCCTACAACTACTACTTGGTTCTATAATCAGATAACAGGACTTGAATTTACCCTTATGCATTACATAAGCAGAAAACCAGGCAGAATATGTGAACAATGAGTTTCATTTATTGGAAAACAAGCAGCACAGAACACTGATTCCCAGAAGGAAAATGAACAAGATGAGCCCTACGAGTGCTTCGGCTCACAGCAGGGTGAGAATTTCCAGCATGTAGATCAGGAAGGGGAAACCCAAAGAGCAACGGGCAGTCTCACTGAGTTGAGGAGATAAAGAGTTCAGAGTTATGGGGAGAATTTGCAGGACATAGTACCAGAGAGAAGGTTGATGCTTGAATAAGGAGAGTACGCTTTAGAAATCCGCAGAATGTCTCTTGAGTCTTTGGCTCTGGGTTCATCTATATACATGTGTAAGGAGATAGAGGAGGGAAAGATTCGCTGGAAAGAAATTGTTGAGACAATCACGTGAGACAGAGCGGGTAACAATTTGTATTCCTGCCAGATAGGATGAGAAGATCTCCTAATACATGAGAAAATTGCATGGTGTCCTCAGAAAAGTCCTGCCTTAGGAGTGGTGCCAAATGAGCTAAAGGTTGTACTGGAGCAGTCTTAGCACAGTTTAAAGGCGATCTTGGAAAGAATTAAACTAATTCCAAGTAACATAACTGCACACAGCAAGAAGCCCAAAAATAATTGAAAAGAAAATCCAGCATCCAACAATGTAAAACTCATAATTTCTAGTATTTGATCAAAAATGAACAAGCCTGCATAAAAGTAGAAAACGTAACCCATAGCCAAGATAAAAAAAACAATAGAGCCAAAAATAAAAGAAACAGAGCCAAAAATAAAAGAGATGACAATCAGTAGACCAGAATGTGAAAATAGCAATTATAAATGTACTTCACATGTTCAGGAAGGTAGAGGAAGGAAAGAATATAATGAAGAGAAAAGACGATATAAAAAAGATGCATATTTAATACCTAAGATGAAAAATAAAATATCTGAAATGAAAATAAAATTAGATGGGATTGCTAGCAGGGTAGACACTAAAGAAGAAATCAGTCAACTTGACGACATAGTAATATACACCATCCAGTTTTATTTTAAGTTTTATTCTAGATGCACTACAGGAAGAAAAAATAGACTGAAAAATAACTCATCAGCGAGTTTTGAGGCAGCATCAAGTAGCCAAAAGATATGTATAATTAGAGTCTCAAAAGGAGAAGAAAGACATAAAGGGATAGAAAAAATATTTGAAGAAATGATGGAAAAAATTCAGATCTGGTTAAGAAAACTATACATCCAGAAAAAGAAGCTCAGTGAACTATAAGCAGAAAAAAAAAAAAAATGAAGAAACTGTGCCAAGAGACATTCTAATCCAATTGTTGAAAAACAGTGATAAAGAGACTATCTTAAATAGGGAGGGGAAGGGATATTTCTGTGTTAGTTTTCTAATGCTGTGTAACAAATCACCACAAACTTACTGTCTTAAAACAAACCCATTTATGATCTCATGGTTATGTAGGTCAGAAATCCAGTTAGGCTCAGAGGGAATCTCTGCTTAGGGTCTCACAAAGATAAATTCAAGATGGCAGCCTGATCTCTTACTTGGAGGCTCTGGGGAAGGGTCCTCTTTCAAGCTCATTCAGGTTGTTGGTTGGATTTAATTCCTTGTGGTTTAGGACTGAGGTCCCTGTTTTCTTGCTGACTACCAGCAGGCCTGTTCTCTGCTCCTAGGGTTCTGCTGCATTTCTTCTCACCCTTAAAATCTGTGATTTCTATCAGCAGCTTGAGAAAACTTTCCACTTTTTCTTTTTTTTTTTGTAAGATTTATTTATTTTTTTGAGAGACAGAGCACACATGTGTGAGTGTGAGTGGGGGGAGGGGCAGAGAGGGAGAAGAGAGAGAGAGAGAGAATCCCAAGCAGACTCCCCTCTGAGCTCAGAGCCTGACACGGGGCTCATCCCAAGACCATGAGATCCTGACCTGAGCTGAAATCAAGAATCTGATGCTTAACCCACTGAGCCATCCAGGTGCCCCTTTTTTCTTTTCATTTTTTTTAAGATGTATTTATTTATTGGGGCATCTATGTTGCTCAGTCGGATGAGCTTCCAACTCTTGATTTTGGCTTAAGTCAAGATCTCATGGTTGTGGGATCGAGCCCCGTGTCAGGCTCTGGGCTCAGTGGGGTGCCTTCTTGAGATTCTCCCTCCTCTATCCCTCTGCCCCTCCCCTTGTTTTCACCCTCTCTCGTCTCTCTCTAAAATAAATAAATAAAATCTTTAAAAAAATATTTCTTTATTTTGGAGGTGGGAATGTTCCACTTTTAAATGGTTCCTATGATGATGTTAGACTCATCCAGATAATTTCCCTTTTGCTCAACTCAAAGTCAGCTGATTAGTAGGCTCAATGCCTCTCAAATCATATCATATAACACGATCAAGGGAGTGATATATCTCCTTGTATTCATACTCCTGGAGACTAAGGCAGAAAAATCTTGGAGAACCATCTTAGAATTACAAAAACAAAAACACGTTGAGATTGTTAGGCGACAAAACGTGTCCTGAGTGCCTGAAGGATGGAAGCTATGGAGTCTTGTCAGGTGCGCTACAGTGGACAGGAGAGAGAAGGCGCATATGTCGCTCGGGCTCAGATAGACCCTGGGTAGAAGGACAGACGCGGTGGAGTGGGATGTGGTCTGGCAGGTGATAGGGAACTGCACGTAGTTGCCAAAACCAATACCTGAAGAAATGACCAGCCAGCAGAAGTTCATATCAGGGTTTCCAGGACTTTCGGAGGAAACAGTCCATGAGGACAGTCCATTCCTTTGCAGAGAAGGCATGTCATTAGTTTGGGAATAAAAAAAATGAGTGGAGGTGAACTGATAGTAAGACAACACGCACAAATGGAGGATTGATAAGAGGTGACTGTTATATACCCAGGAAGGCAGGCAGTGAAGTTTAATGTCTGGGTCGGGATGGCTTCCTTGGAGGGCAGTCTCAAGGGGACGTGGTAGGGAAGTAACCACAGCAATATCTAGTTGGGCACTATGCTAGGTAGTTTTTAGACTCATATATTCGTTTGATTCTTGCATCGACTGTGCGACATAAGCATTCTTTTACTCTCCCTTTGTAGTTGCAGGAAAAAGTAAGTTTTGACCAGCATCAATAAGTAAATTTTCCAGGAGCTCATATTCATCCCTCAGAAGAGCTAGGATTCATGCTGCCTGAACTCCAAACTGCATATTCTCCTATGCCCCCTTGACGTCTTCCAGTAAAGCAAAGCCCCAGTCCTCAGCAGGCATTAGCTAGTCAACGTATTGGACTGCCGATTTGGTCAAAACAGCTTTCCTGCTCGTTTGTGTCAGGTGCTCTTCTGGGGGCTGTTAGTTAAAGTGCTTCCCATCAAGTGCAACTCAGATGGTGGTAAGATAACACTCGTCTTTCCCCCTTACTGCGTTGAGGCTGCCTACCGCTATTGAGAGACTTTTCCCTTCACATTCATTGCATTCTTCTGGATGCCATGTGCTGGGCACACTGGATACTGCAGTCTGGAACGTGCCTTCTCATTGTATTAGGTGCAGTAGCCCATTCTTCAGACTTGCTCTTCTCCAAAAGCACCCCAAGACAGTATGAGCTAGAGGGGAAAGTACCGGCAGGGCGTGGGGGGGTGGGGGGGTCTGGGGCACACAGAAACACTCATGCTGCTCTTGAGTTCAGTACAGGCAGGTAGATAGCCTTTTTCCCCAGGGACAGAGAACCTGCTTTATCACGTCAAGCCAGATAGGCACACTGCATTCACATTTGCTGGAACAATTATGATGTGAAGAGTGAGGGCAAGGTCTTTTTTTTAAAGATTTTATTTATTTATTTGAGACAGAGAGGGAGAACATGCAGGGAGAGTGGCAGAGGGAGAGGGAGAAGGAGGCTCCCTGCTCAGCGGGCTCTGGGCTCAATCCCAGGACCCTGGGATCATGACGTGAGCTGAAGGCAGACGCTAGACTGACTGAGCCACCCAAGCGCCCCAAGGTTGAGGCTTTAATCATAACAGAGGAGTTGAGTATGCAAGGGAAAGGTCACAACTATTGGGTCTTCTGAATTTTCTAAAAATGTCTGGGTTTTTGTGGTTGCAGAAGGACAAGTTTCACCAACAGCAAGTTTATCATGTTTGGGAGACTTGAAATGGGAAGGTGGTTGTGTTGGGCAGTTGGAGCTATCTAGGGAGGTCATGAGGGAGTGAGAGAAAAGAATAGTTCATTTGTGACAAAAGGAACATTGTGGTAGGACGTCATGAGAGCTGAGAAACAGGCTTCAAAATGAAATCGTCTGACTTATCCTTTCTGATACACTTTTTCCTTGTGGTTAGAAATTCTTCCCGAAATGAATGGAAATCATGATACATGTTGCTGCATCATGGATTACCATTACTGCCAACGTGAATTTATGTCCCACACATATTCACACACATTTTTGGAACACAGAATAAACACCCAACAGATTATAAAGTGTTGTGAATAAATCAGTTTACCTACTAAGTGTTCATTGAGGTAGGCGCCAACATTAGCCTTCGCGTTAGCTCGCACCCAGCCACAAACTGGAGTGTGGGATTTGCAGGGTTGTTGCTACATTTCTGTTCCAGCTAGACCCGCTCTAATGTCAGACAGTAAGAAAAGGACATGAGTACCAACTACCACAAAGTAAACCAGACAGATGGGAAACCATAGTAGTTGAATTGACTGATGGTCTAGAATATTCCTTTCCCTATTTTTACTGTGGACTCATGATGGATGATGGCAGACTGATAGGACTCTGGATGGGACAAGTAGCTGCCTGTGAAATTGAGAGTGCATCCATCATACACATACTAATTGATTCATTAATATGAGTTACATAGCATTTTTTTCCTTCTCCTTGCTGTGTTTAGACCTGTTGTCACTAACAGAAATAGAATGCCTTGTTTTTAAAAGCTGGGAGGAAATGGCCTTAAGCACAAGCAAAGAGTCTGGAAAATTATAGCAAATATTGTTCCCACACTCCTATTTTTTACGTAAACAAACTCCAATATTTCTTCCCTCTTTTTACGTATGTAAAAATGTTTTCATGTAAATACATATGTAAGATACAAAATCAGGGACATTATGGATTTACACGGCTTTCCGCAGCACTGTTTCTAAGTAAAACAAGGTGTTGTGCTTGGTACCCTGGAGATGAAGTAACAACTCTATTGTTCTGGTTGAATCCTCCCCTGAGGCACGAAATACTCTGCCTATCAGACATATATTACATGTTTAGCATGTGTCAGACCATCCGTGGGATATAGAAGGAGCAAAAGACAAGGTCCCCATCTGCAAGTTCTTGCGATGTAGTTGGAGGGACCAAGGAAACACATGAAATAGTCACAAAGACTAAAGAATGAGACATATAAAAGAATAGAATGATAAATTCTGTGTTGTGCTAAGGGATGGAATGGGGCGATTTCATGGGAACCCTGGTGAAGAGGAGACTGTGTTCTATGTAGAGATTCACCAGCAGCAAAGACACTGTGAGCAAAGGACTGTGAGACCAACATACTCTGGGAACAATGATGAGAGCCCAGAAGCCAATATAAATATTGGAATAAGGGAGACGCGGACAAGTTAATGGCAAGGCAAAAACCCAATTCTTTGTTAAAAAGATAGCTATTTAGCATCTTATGGATTGGTAGAATAAAAGAGGAAAAAATATAGGAAATAAGCAGACTTTGTGAAAACTAAAATCCCTTCACCTATCAAGGTAGTTTTATCCTAGCATTATTAATCAAATGCCAAATTGAAGCCTAGCCACTTCAAGAAATTTTCAGTTTTATCTAAATTGTGTGCCTTTTATACATAGGTTTTAAAATTGCATTAAAGATGTAAAAGTTTGCAAAAGAGCCTTAAACTCCACACTGTCTAGAATCACCAAAACTTGTAAACATTTTGCTTTTCTTGAATAAGAGTGGGATTCTGATTTGTCTTGCATGTACCCATGTATGGCCATTCCCTAAGAGTGTAAAGTCTTCAACAATATAAAATAACAATCGTACAACTTTCTCTATATGTTGCCTATCAGACCCCAGTTCATCTATCCCTACAATCCCTCTTTCCACCATAATTTATTCACATGCTGCCACTGTGCACCGAGGGTAAATATTCAGATATACCGAATTCTGATAAACTGGTTAAATGCTTTGGTTTATGTTGGATCCAGGACAGCAAAGCATGGTTGAGGCTGTGTTGCTATTCTTCTATCATTTAAAAAGTTCCCTGCAAAGCAAAGGGGATACCTTCAGATTTATCTCTATTACGTGCATGGCATAATGAGTGCACTTTCACGTGAATGGGTATTCGCTATTTTCCATCCTTTTAAAGTTGAAGAAATAAACTAAATGTGTTTCCCAACTTTTATGTTGATGTGGCCACATGGATTTCATTAATCCATAGAAAAAGGACTTATTAGAAATGAGTTAGAGGGATTGTTTTTTTAATGGAAATCCGATTAGTATATTAGGAAAGTAAAATTTATAGCAAAACAAAAGCAATGAGAATCTCAATATGATCCCTACCCTCCCTCAAAAAAACTAGCAAACTGGAAAAGCTTCCCCCTTCTGAGTTATATCAAACTTGGATGCATGTATTGAACCTGAATACAGTTTATCTTAAGTTCTTTTTGGCTTAGAAATGATTCTAGGGGAGCATGAACAGGGTGCAAATATATTTGCTGCAATTCAATAAAAATCGGGGTAATTATACTGGATGTTGAACAACATCTGACTTGTTAAAATATGCCAGCTTAAGGTTATTTTAATAATTATCTTCATATTTTTTAGTAATTATTATGAGGAGAAGGCTAATTAGCTGTTTTGGATATTCAAGCAGAACTTGAATTGGGGCAAACACAAAATAAAGAATAATCTTTCCTTAGGCTCCAGGTATAACTACTTGGCTTCAGTGATAAGGTGGCAGAGGTAGTTAAGATGACTGTGAAGAAACCTTGTATAATCATCTGTAAAGTTTACTCTGAATGATTTGCATGTGGACCAAATGTCTATGAAACTCCTTTCGAGATTGACTTATGCAAAAAAAATTAGGATAAGTCCAATTATTGAACTTTATGGGAACCAAAAGCTGTTGCCAAATCTAAAACATTAAGATTTTAATAACATATTCAGGCTCAACATCATTCTTAGGGTTAATACTGGTCTCTGGACCTGAAGATTAAATCAATCCAGAGACACGACAGTAAAAGCTTTATTACGAGTGTGAGTGCTTTTCTTTTCAGAGGCCATTAGTCATCCTGTTTGGTGTGCATTATTATAGAAAGATACATCAGCCACTGGGAGGGGGACCCTCTATGTTGGGGAGCCCGAGTCATCACAATTCATGGTGAAATGCACTACAAGTTCTATTTCCTTGGCAATATTGAATAGATAATTTTATGCTACTTGTTGACCATATCTCTATCATTCTCATCTTAAAAATAAGAAAAAAATGTATGTCAAAATACAATTTTAGATTGCCCTCTATAGATAGAAAAACTCAGAAGGAAAGCATCACAAAAATATTGAGCAGATACATTATAAACATAAGTATGGTTCCTTGTCTTTGAGGGATTTACTGTATGTTGAAGGAAGGAAAATCTCTTTCACACTGTCTCTATATCCATCCATCTATCTACCTATATGCATGTTTATCCATTCACCTATCACTTATCATACATGCAGTAGGAGGTCCCCAAAAGGTACACAGATTGTACTTTAGGAGTTCGGAGAAAGGAGAGGCTGCTAGAGGTTGGAAGACTAATTCTTACTCTCAGAGATGTCAGAGCAGAGGTTATTTGGGTCTGAGAGCTCTAACGAGAATTGACGTGAACACAAAAGGTGGAATTCTTGGATTTTTCATTCTTTATTATTGTCTAGTTCTGTCATTCAGTTGTGTGACCTTACACAAGCCACATAACTTTTCTCAATTCGAACTTCATCATCCATAAAACGTGAACAATTACAGATTTCCATTTCCTACACACCAATAGCCATAGCAACTCTCCACAGTGAATACTATTTATTACAGTGTAAATATTAGGATATGGAGGTTTACAAAGGCTAGGTAATTTCCCCAAATTTACAAAGATAATAATGGATTCAAACCCAGGCTTTATGCATTTCATCTCAACCTTGTTTCTTTTTTTCCACTCCGCCTTGCCTGTTTTGCTCCCAGAATGATTCTGAGGATTAAATAAACTATAAAATGCTACAGACAAGTGATGTGTGCATCTATTGCTGTGGAGAAGACTATGATGATGATAATTCTGCAGCAGGGTTGGGGGGAAGGCATTCCATCCAGCGCAAATCAAACTGCAGAGACCCCATTTAACTTACCACGTGGTCATAGTGTTCGTAGCGTTCTACTAGGAAAGCAATGAAATCACAAAAATACTTGTAATTTCTATCTTTTTGGTTATAGCTATGACTATTTAGCAACTTACTGTCAACTTATCACAAGTGTGTTGTGCTTCAAATGTCTAGAAATGTGCCTCCTGTTTATCAACAGTGTTGAGGCATCTCCTTGGAAGAGCCTATTTCGTAGACCCTGGCCCTCACCACCAAATCCTTTTGAGTGAATTTTTCCTTCAACTTCATGAGGTTTAAAGACACTATATCCCTCTAGCTGGAGCTTTGCAGACGCCGGTGCGTGTCTAAATGCAGACCAGGTCTGTTAATAGCACAGTGTTTACCTACTGTTGAACCTCAAATCAATCACTAAAGAGTCCAAAAGGAAGGTCAGTTGTAAACATTTATGAAAGGTACTGGGTTGCTACCATTTATTCTGGATAAAGATATTCAACATTTTAATTTCGTTTCTGCTGGAGTTTGGGAGAGAATACTGATTTGTTATCCTGGGGTATCGTGCACAATGTTCTTAAATATGTACTTCTTCTCTTTGAGCTGGAAGATTTAAAAAATACCAGAAATACAATTTTTATGTTTCCATAACTTTTCCAGCATTTGCTTGGATTAATTCTAAATGGCCCACTGAAAATAAGTATATGAGAGCTAATGATAGCCCTTTGGTCAGTAGCCTAAATATATACCACGCTTTTCTGTACATGTAGATTGTATTGCTGGAAGAAAAAAAAAATCCTCTTCCTCTAGGGCTGTCTGCGTAAAGATGGAAAAGGCCTTTTGTCACTTTAAGGGAGTTCCACTAAGGAACTCGTTATGGCAGTTCGGGTGAAGACGGGAACAATGATGTTTACGTGCGAGCTCCGCTCTACTTAATGGATCATAGTTACAAGAATGAGACAAATCCTAGAACCATCAGGTCATGGGACTGAGTGAAAGATTCTCTAATTCTGCATCTCAAACCTGGTAGACAGTTGGTCTTCCCTTGAATTCTGACAAAGGTACACCATCCTCTTAGGAACAAATTTGTTTCTTATTTAAACACAATTACCTAAAGACCCTTTTGTCTAAACATTCCCTTTAAAATGGACTCCTGGTAGAAGCACAATGCCCACCTTGGAAGCTGTTTCACTCGGGACCTGGGACCTGACTCGTAATACAGAATAATGGGGACCCTGAGCCCTTTTCAGTAGTAACAAATACGAATGGCATGTAGCATTTTTACAGAAAATTGTATTTTTGTCATCCCCTAATTCAGGGAAGAAAATGCTTTCAAATTGATGAAATATTGCTACGTCCTTAAAGCAATTTCAAAAATTGCATTGAAGTCAGTGTTGTTCGTTTTAACCCTATGGTCTTAGCTGGCAGTGGCAGTAGACAATTTCTCTGTGTAAGGAAGATGGGTCATAAAAATTGCCTTTTCTGAAAAGATGATCAGTCTTTGTGTGTGTTTTTCTTATGCTCTATGTTATAAATTTGTCCAGAACTTACATGACATAATGATACCTAAAGAGGGTCAGTGTCTTGGATTTCTCTTCTTCAGGACCTCTCTCTGTCTTCTTCTGTCTCTCCCTTTCTCTGTCTTTTTCTTATTTTAAAGACCATAGGTTATAAATAAAACTAAATCCAAGCATAAAATAAATCAACTTATTTGCAGCTCTTTTTTCCCAATGGAAAGAATATTAGCAACTAGCTGCATTCTTTGTAAGGGGTAAATGGATAAAATATTTAACGAATAGTTAATTTCTTTAATTCTGTAATTTTTAAAAAAGTAGTTTTGCTAGTCATATAATCTGGTATTTTTTAGTATCTTATTCTGGTGATTTACGGAATGATCATCTTAATGATTTGGGGATATTAGAGGTCACCTAGCCCATCCCCTTATGTTTACCAAGTAGTAAGACTCTAAATTGCTGTTTTCCCAAGGTGACCTAGGAGTAGATGTAGGGGCTCATCACTCCCGACATCCTATTTATAATTTCTGTTGTCTTAGTGTGTTCTACACGTATACTTAAGATGTGTCTACAGTTTTGTTATATTACTGAAAATTAACACAGAGCATGTCTTCAGAGTACATCTTTTCCCCTTTACTCTTCCTTAACTAGCCATCGACTCATCACTTAGCTATTTTGATGCAATTCTTACTCACAGATGCTTGACCCTAGAGAATTATGGCACATAGAAGCTCACCTGAGAGATGGGAGGCTGACTCTCTGCCACATTTTGCATAAATTTCTCTACCCTTTTACTATTTCAGTTTGAATGGTTGAGTTTGCTGGTGAAAAAATATATATTCAGGTAGAAAAACCTGACTTCAGTCTGGATTTCAAATAATTTTTCTCTCTCCCAACTGCTCTTGAAACAGTGATATTTTTTATTAAGTTTCCTAGTTTTCAGTCACTAAAGTTCATCACTGGGCAATTTATAACATTATTACTTCTTCAGGTGACTGAATTTTAGGACACAGATGCACCATTGTTCTGGCCAAGGTAATTGTGTGCAATGCTGGGAAAAACATTTGCAGATGAGTACATTTTGGGAAACTCTGTGTAACATGCAAGTATAAATAAGCTTCCTATGCATGACTCACTGCCGTATCTGTGCAGACAGACCGAGGAGAGGAAATAAAAACTCTGCATTTTGGTAATTCTTTTCTTGCAGAGCAGCTTGTTAATACACAGAAAGGCATTTCAACCTTCAATTTAAATGGGAATAGGTTAAATCAAATGAATAATTGGAGTGCCATGTTCACATATTAACAGGTATAGACTATTTGATACTTTACAAAATGGTTCCTAACGTTTAAGCTCGTGACGCCAACGCTACTAATCTGTCAGGCAGGTGAGTGCTATTAAGTTGAACTGAATAGAGCATAAACTGAGGCTTAAGAGGTTGGAGATTTGACTGACAGACACATTTATCATGATGCTGGTCAAAGATAATGCATCAATCAACTCTACTTGATGAAATCACATCCATGTCTTGCTTTCTGCAAATGAAGAGGTGCTTTTTTTGTAGTTACCCTTCCATTCTCAAACAGGATGTTTATTTATGTCATTCAACAACCAGTCTGAAAAATTTTTTAAGTTTCACCTTTTCTTTCCTGGATCTTACATTCATATTGGTATTTTCAGGATATTGGAGGGCTAAAAGAAACATGTTCTGTTCTCAATCCTTTGGTTGCTAGGCAACTCTGTAAACTATAAGCTACATAGTTAATGCTTTTAACTCTAGCTGCTTTCCTCATAGGTATTCATTCATAGAGAGTTCAGATAAAATTTCACCAAAGGATATGAAAAATATTTCAATACTCAAAACTCACTTGTTTAAGGCAAGATTTAATTCATGCTACTTACCAAATTGCATAATGTCTGCTAATTATAGAACAATCTACATAATTAAGTGCAGGGTAATTTAAAAAAAAAAGAGCAAACGTAAGAAGCATACATTTCCTACTGCTACATCCCTACAATGTGTTGGAGCTCATACACGGAAAGGGGCAAGATTTCTGCATCTATTGAACACTATTGTGGGAAAATGTCCTTTCCTTTCTATTTAAACTGGAAGATGCAATTTAAAGAGTGTCAATCCAGGAGATCACACTCCTTCTTTGAAAAAAGAAAAAAAAAAAGGCTGATGAGGCTCTTGCTTGCTTCCAGAATTTAAAGAATAGAATGTGTAGACAAGGAATAAGAAACAAAGTCGCATAGCTAGGAGGACAGCAACTGTGGTCTAGGTAAATAGAGTTTAGTTATTGTAGTATCTAAATATTGTTTCAAATATTTTCCTCACAGAATTGTTTCACTCAGTCATTGCAAAAGGTCTTGAAATTATTAAGATGGGATTCTGTTTCCAGAGTGACTCAGTTGAAACTTGCAGGTGTATAGCTCGGCAAAGATCATACTCTCTCCTCTTTTTTCCTCCATTCTTGTTATTTGAGTCACCAATTTGAAATGCACCATTACCACCAAATAACTATTTAGCAGTATACAATCACACAATTGTGTGAAGAGACAAACATAATGAGGGACACTAGGGAAATAGGATCCTTTATTCAGGGCACCTATCCCGCACTGAAATGATTGAGAGTTCTGTAGCTTTTGTAACAGAGTATCCTCTCAACAATTACCTTCAACTAATGGTATGCTAAACTGAACAGGAAATCAAGTCTTGGAATGAATAGATCCATTGGTCCAAGCGACAGAGAGCCCAGCACTGTTTTCAAATTATTTCAAAAGAGCCAATGTTCTCATTATATAATTATAGCTCAACTAAATTAAAGGATTGATACCTTCTCTGATTTTATATTACTGCTTTTTAAATTCAGCATTAATGATGTATCTTATTGCTTGCATTGGTGAAGCTGGACATCTAGCATTTATTTTCTCATTCTGGCACCCTTCTGTTTTATGGCTAACATTATGTTTGTGAGCTAAAAGTCACATATAAAACTTAGGGTGGCTGTTCACGAAATATTGCCATTGTTGCATAAAAATTATTTTTCAAATCTGAAATCATCTTCTGTACATGCTTCTAGAAGTAATTTCGATGAATCTTACGAAGGGAGTCAAGAAAATGGTAGCGTTAAGTAATGAAGGTCAAGGGCACAAGGAATTCATATCTAAGACATTATTTTTCAGTTAATCAGTTTTTAACCACATTTAGCCTTCAGAAAGATGTTTTTAATTGTGTGTTCGTGTGAGATAATTTCCTCTCTCTTTAGATCAGTAGTTGGAATCTTCTGCTACCCTGCCTCCAGGTGAAATGAAACGGGACATTTGGACTGCATGACCCAGAGACCCTTACAGCATTTCCTAATAAATTTAGAATGGTCAAATTCGACAAGTCATGAAAAATAATCATTCCTACAAAACTCCCCTGTACTGAAATATAATTCATAATACAAATAAAAAGCCGTTCTTTCAGAAATTAGAATTCAGGAAACCTTTTCAATTCTAGGTAGAAAGATTTAGAGAAAAAAATCATAAATTATTTTGAGGCATGATGTCATTATTATTTTCCTTGATCTCTCATGAAGATATGCGCTGTAAAGAAGACTAGAAATGGCATGAAATTCTAAAGAAAGCAATTGAGGATCAAGTTAGAGGCAATGAGTTGGCAACATAAGAATTTAATAATATTAAATATAATTTCCTAAAACCTTTTTTTAAAAAAGATTTTATTAATTTAGTTGACAGAGAGAGAGAGATCACAAGTAGGCAGAGAGGCAGGCAGAGAGAGAGAGGGGGAAGCAGGCTCCCCGCTGAACAGAGAGCCCGATGTGGGACTCAATCCCAGGACCCTGAGATCATGACCTGAGCCAAAGGCAGAAGCTTTAACCCACTGAGCCACCCAGGTGCTCCTAATTTCCTAAAACCTTATAAAATCCCACGTATCCATCAACAAAATGATATATAACATTTTCTATATCCATTCTATGGAATGTCATCCAGTTATTGAAAAGAAGTGAGTTAGATCAATGTGCCCCAAAGAATATTCATAACGTATTAAGAAAAACAGGTTGTGGTACATTACATAAATTAAGATCCATTTAAAAAAATTAGCACTACAGGGGCGCCTGGGTGGCACAGTCGGTCGGGTGGCTTGTGTTTGGCTTGGGTCATGATTTCAGGGTCATGGGATCGAGCCCCATGTCTGACTCTGGGCTCCACACTCAGCACGGAGTCTGCCTCAAATTCTCTCTCCCTCTCCCCCTCCCATTCATGTTCTCTCTCTCTCTCAGATTAATAAATCAATCTTCAAAAAAATAAATATAACCCCCCCGAATTGGCACTACCTATGTATCTTTGTGAACGTTTACTCAAGCCTAGGAAAAGGTTCAGAAGGCTAGAAACAGACTTTTAATCTTGGTATTTCACTGGCTGTGACAAGTTAGAGTTTCAGAATTGCAAAAAGTAATTTTTTTTAAAAAAGGATTTTTTTTAAACTGTCAAAATCACTTTTTCAAACATTTCTGTGAAAGTGTTTTTGTGAGTGAATGCATCTTCTCTTTAACAGGTTTAATTAAATCTGATTGGCAGGTTTCTCAACTTCTGTGGGATTGTTTCTCTACCCAAAGGGATAACAGAATCTACCTCAGATGGTTGGTGCAGCAATGACTAATACCTACGGTTGCCAGGCAACAGGCTACATTCACAGTTTGATGTACCTAGTTATACTCCAAATACCTAGTGATGATAGCTACAGTATATTTTAAAAGAAAGAAATGATAAATGTCATAGCCAGGTGACTAAAAAGTTAACTACTTCCCCAGACCATAAGTGGAACTAAAATGCAAAATGATGAGTGGGGCTGAGGCCAGGGCTTACAAATTGGTTTTTATAGTTCCGGTGTACTGTGCTACTTTTAAGCACCACTCCCATGGGATGATAAAAAACTAAGAGATCTCTATGATAAAAACTAAGAGGTCTCTGCAGAAGAAAGAGGACAGAAGCTAGTTTCTTGGTTGGAAGCGAGGTGCTGAGGTAGCTTTCCTTGCTTAACGAAAGCTGAAAAACACTGCTGCCCCATATGCAGAGTATGTGGGGTAGCTGGTCTAGAAAGACAGAGTAACACATATATTCTTACATCAAGACACTGACTCTAACGGATTATAATGAAAATAAATGTGAAATTAACAACAAAAAAAGACAACCTTAGACATTTTGGAGCTAAATAATGCATTCCTACATAACCCATGAGTTCAAAGGAAAATTTTAATGGAATTTATAAAAAGTCTTTATTAAATGAGGAAGTACTATTTAACAGAACTTACTGCATGCAGTTGAAGTATCTGTCCTTTTAAAGGTAGTTATGTAACCTTAAATAGATCTAAAAGATTGAAAATGAGTTTGTTCAATTAGAGAAATTCACCCGATTGAATATAAAGAACGTAGAGTATGGGGAATTTAAAAAAATAAGACGAGAAATGCATAAAGTAGACAACAAAATAAGATTAGAATATTTCAAGCAAATCAAACTGGGTTTTTTTGCATTAAATATATACTGGAAATAAATAAATACATATCATGTTCACTAATGAGAAAACTCTACATCACAAAGATGGATATTCCAACCAAATTAATCTACAAGTCAAGTAAAACCACTGACCAGAAGTTTCCATGATATTTAATGAGGTGACTGAACTCATATGGTAAATGGTTAGGACACCCTTCAAGGAGAAGAATAAAAATTAAGGATGACTTTCTCTCCGAAATATCAAGACTTTCTATAATACTATAATGAATAAAATGAGACAATGTTGTAATAAGAATAGACAAACAAGTATAAACACCTAGAAATAAGCTTCAGCATATGTGAAAAATCCATATACAACTGATGTAGAATTAGCAACGTAGTACTGATCTCTCACGATGTTCTGAGGATGCCTTAATGAGGTAGGAAAACTCATGAATGATTATCCACTCTACCTTCCCATGTTTTAAAAGGTGCTGATTGACCTAAGGCTCTAGAGAGAATGACGATGATGGAAATTTCCCTTTGGACAAAGAAGAAAGTGAGAAGGATATAAACTTGACTTCTTATCTCTGGTCATTGTGGTCCTTCTTTGCCAACAGCACAATGTAGAAGAAAGACAAGTGAACCCAGTTACATAACCACCTTCTTCTTTTCCCTCTTCATTGAAATCAGTGGTCCTATATCTTCCTCAGGATGAACTGACTGTCAAGTGAGAAAAATTGGATATAAAGACCAGTACCAATAAGTGCGTAACTTTCTCCCTATGTATGTTCTTCCTTTTGGAGATTCTGAGACACAGAAATGATGAGATTGAGAAAAGCAAAAACATAGCTAATATTTCTAACTCCTTGTTGACACTTTCACCCTCTAGCTCACATGATTGATAAATTGACTTCGAGTTCCTCATGGCTAAAAATTATTCTTGAATTGCTTTAGAAATCAAACGATAAGAAACTTCTTTCTTTAGTTTAAGCTATCCCTCCCTCTGGGACAAATCTCCAGCAAATTGTATATATCCCTACACTCACAGCCTTTCTTGCTTAAACCAGAGCTTTTTTCAAGGTACTCTTTTACAAAGCTCCTAAAAATGTAGTGTAGTGACTACGTTGTTTCTTAGTGCCACTGTGAAAAGAAGGGAGATCCTTCAGTACTAAGTGAGTCTTAAGACTGTTAAACCCTGGGAACTGATGGATTAGATCATTAGGTAAAATGCCTCTATAATAAGATTTGCCAAGTTTCTAATGTTACTAATCTTTAACGTACCGTAAAAATTGCTGTGGATTTACATGGAGCAATTATTTTGAGTACAAGGAAGAAAACCTCATTACTCAGAGTTATTACTAATAATCACCATCATTAACATTACTGGCAAGAGGGCAGTTATATGGCAAGTTAGACTAGGTTAGTACCAGAGACAGAAAACAGAAAAACCCTCCCCTGAGGGCCTATAGTAAGTTTACAATTTGCATAGAGAGTCTATAGTAATTAGCTGTCTGTTAAGAAGGTCTGGCGCTCTGTTATGAGTCTCTTCAAAGAGGTGCATCTCCCATGAATTACACAGTCGCTGTCTTTAAGCACCTCTGAAGTTTTAGCTCTGTAAATGCATTTGTTGCCTTGACTGGTGTTTTTAAGCTAAGTGAAATTCTCAATATGGGAAAACTTTGCTTGTTCTCAAGGGAAATGCGTTGTGAAGAGAGCAAATACGAGGCGAGAGTTAACCTCACTCGCAAATACATGAATGAGACCATTTTTCCAGAAGACTGTACTCTACCTAAATTTCATTGCTTATAGACTTGTTAATCCGAAATCCTTCTTGAGAGAGCCCAATAACCAAGAAATGTTGTACTCGGACGGCATGTAAAATGAAGTATGAATGGTACTTTAAATTTACAGGATAATCTGTCAGAAAATTCCTGTCTCTTTCCTGCCTCTCAGTAGACAATCCATTCAATTTCCACTATAATTTTTAAAGTAATATTTTGCCATGGATCCGACTAGAAGTTTAACTCATCGAGATTTGATACGCTATTTTATCATTTTAAAATTTTCTTGTTAACACTGAATGCTAAACCTTGAAGGATTTGACACACCGGCTAGAACCTAAGACTGATATGTCAGAAGACTTCAGTTTTGACATCTTAGCATGTACATGATCAGATGAAAGAAAAGAAATGTACTAAACACAAAGATGTTACACTGAGATTAAAACCACCAAAGGCTAGAGCCTACTCTGTGCATGATAACTATCTTTGTAAGAATCCCAAGAAAAGAAATGCCTACGTCAGAAAGATGGGTTTGATAAAATATAAATAAGAGGTACAACCAATTTGTGGGGTAATTTCAAAGAATTGTACTGTGAACCAAAAATTATCTAAAATCTCTTACATATTTGGTAATGCATTTAGGAACACTGATGACATAGAGTTTCTTACTAGAATCATATGTAACCCAGGCCTTTAAAATATAGACACATATTTTTTTTTTTTTAGACACATATTTTATATTTATTTTATTTTAAAGTTATTTTGGTTTTGCTAAGGGGTTAGGGTACTTATATTCTCTTCTTTTTGGGTTGACATCCCTAGAAAATAGTTCTTGGATAACTATACCAATTGAAAATGTAAGGGCCCTTTTCCAGAAAGACATTTAAATAACTATTCTAGTACTAGAGAATGTGAGATGAGAAGTACTTACTACATGTCCTCCTCTAATAAAATACTCACAGATTTTCACTGGCCTCTTTTATTTTTTTTTAAATCCATGATCTTTCATTAATCCCATATATTTGCCAGGGTTTAAACATTGGTTTATTAAATTATTTACCTTGCACTATTTATATTATTTTTAAATGTTTGTTTAGATTTCTGTCTCAAAAGAGATGCAGCAAAGCACAGTGGTTTAGAAGCTAAATGTAAGAGACCTATGGTGGAATTCTAGTGTTGTCATTTTGCTAGCCAAAAAACTGGTTTAATAATACAACTTATCTCGCAAGTTTGGTGAAGGGATGGGTTGAAGTAATGCACATGAGGCGGGTACTAAACACAATTATTCCAGCAATCGTTAGTAGCAATAAGAGAATGATTTTCTTTACTAAGATGGTCTAAGTGAGGAGTCTTTCCAACTATGTGCCATGACTTACACGTATGCAGGTGTTCCCTGGTGTTAATCCATTTATCCTCCTCCATACACAGACAGAGGCATCAGGAGCCCTGGATGACCATATCTTGGCACAAGCTGCCTTATGATTCCCCCTAAATGTTAGGATTTTTAAATTTCTGTCATCATATGAAAGTGACTGGAAATTATTGGCTAAAGACTCAGAGAAGATAAATTTCTACATTACAAAGAAGTTTCTTTAAAAGAAAATAGGTAGAGAAATAATCACTACTTAAGAATTATTATTCTGTAGAGAGTTCATTCTAAACTCCTAGGTGGCTTGATTTCCCTTGTTATATTAGCCCCTCTCTGGTTTTCTGCCTAAATAATAAACTTTGTAAACATAATTGAGGTTATTTTGTGTGACTAATTTTGAAATCTTAAAAAAGAATTCCAACCTAAGATTTTCAATATTTTGGATGGTAAAAAGCATTATTTAATCTGATTTCTGCTCCGATCTATGTATTTTTTCATCGATAAATGTAGTATTAGAAATACTGTGAAATACTTTCCTCTTAGTATCTCAAAAATTTTACTAAGGCATTTAGACTTAAAAGATAAAAGGCTATGGAAAGAGCTGAATTTGGCAATTTTGCTTCCTGGTCTACCTCTCACCCAAAGCATGTTTTCTAGATCCTGGTGCTTTGGGGAGAGGAGTTGAAATATTGACACAATTAATTTAAAATAACTAAATGTATATCTTGCGTTAAGACAGATTCATTTATACTAGAGTCTGATGCATACATACCAAAGGTTGAAGAAAAACTTGTGAAAATTGGAAAATCATATCTTTTTCTTTCTCTCTGTCTTTGTCTCTCTCTCTCTCTTTCTTACACAATAAGGGAGGTATTGTCACTCTGGGCAGACTGTTTCAGTCCAATGGGTTAAACATAGACATTCCCTTGAAGTAGAGCCAGAAAACATCTGAATTAGAAAATGTATTAAATGGCACGGTCAGAAAACCAGTTTGCCATCATTACCTTTTTTGGTGTGTGAAAATAATGTTAGAGAGTTTGAAAAATGAATCACTTATATAATTTATTTAGTGATCATTATTTTAGGGGGTAGATTTAGCCATAGTCTCAATATATCCTTTCTTCAACCCCTCTGTAGTGTTTTGGTTTGATTTTTGAGTGGGTTTTTGTTTGTTTGTTTGTTTTGTTTTGTTTTGTTTTGTTTTTTTGGTCTCAATGAAACACATACACAAAGGTAGGTAACTGAATTTTTCTGTGGGAACAGTTTCAAGGCATAGCCTTGAGTACTTTGGTGGTTCTAAAACCATGTTTCTGAAATTCAGATGAGCTTCTATATTCCTGAGGATATTTTACCCATCGTAGATCACTGTGTCAAGCATGAAACATATATAGCTAAAGACAAACTACGTAAGAAAGTACAAGTCATAATTGCAACAGTGTGGGGAATTTCCAACATGTGGAAATATAATTCTAGAAATCTCAAGTGCTAGAAAATAAAGGGAATTGCACTGTTTTGCCCCCTGTCACCAGAAGAAAATGTCGCCAAGGTAAACGGTTATATCACCTACTTCCTGTTAGTTCTATTTACATTTATACACTAAATTGGGAATTTCAGAGCTCAAGAGCTTTTCCTCTTCCTGTGGTCACTGCTAATGCTCAGCCTACTGCGTGATGTTCTTTATATAGGTCTAACGTAAATTATCTTAAGGCAATTAAGGCATTTTTATTTATTTATTTATTTATTTTTAAAGATTTTAATTTATTTGACAGAGAGAGATCACAAGTAGGCAGAGAGTCAGGCAGAGAGAGAGGGGGAACCAGGCTCCCCGCTGAGCAGAGAGCCCGACGCGGGACTCGATCCCAGGACCCTGAGATCATGACCTGAGCTGAAGGCAGAGGTTTTAACCCACTGAGCCACCCAGGCGCCCCAAGGCATTTTTAAAAATGCAAATGAAAACTTGCCAGCCTCCTCCTGACAATACACATGAATTGATCTGAAGACTTTCTCAGCAACCATTTGTGTTTCATTTGCCCAAATGGCTCTAACTATAATCCTCTTCTCATGGTCCCTGTTTCTATACTCTCATTTGTTACTGGAGGGACTTGCTAGGTTTCCTCAAATGTCACTACATCTAGGAAGTGCTTCCCCATGGAAAAGGGCTGAGTGTGTGATTTTGACTGAGCTGCTCCCATAATTACTGTTAATCCTATATTTTATTGTTTGGTTATTTTAAAAAATATCTCATTTACATATCCACATAGAATACATCCTTCTGTCTTGCCTTAATATTCCTTAGGTTCCTTCATGGTCCTCCCATCACCTTGGATTCCTTTCTAGTTCTTGATGTTTTTGCCCATATTTCCAATTGTTTTTGCCCATATATTCAATTGTTTAAATATCTATCAGCATTTTTGAAAGCTCAAAGGAAGAACAAGAGGAGAGGAGTAAAACTGGGTATTTCTCACCTCCCGATTAGTTCCTCTTATTAAGAATGACTAAAATTAAGTTTAAGTTGGTCATTGCTATGCTCAAAATAAATAGTCATTGCTTCAAATCCCTGTATCATAGTTAAAATAGACATGTGCTCATTAGGAGATTATTTAAGATTATTTATCTTGTACCTTGAGTTGTTAAAATAATGTCACCCAGTGACTAAAGTGCAATAGCACAAGGATTAAGGGTCTAATAGATTTTTAAAGTAATGATGGATGCTTCATTATTGTTTACTTGCTAGTTCATAATGTTCTTTCTGGACTGCTCATGCCCTTGAATTGTGCATTATGTAATGAACTTCTAAACAATCCCTATTTGTCCATTAATATCCAGGTTAATACCTTCTATAATACCCTGTTTCATCACTGGAAAGTTATTTAACCTCCTGGATGCCAAGTATCCACATCTCCAGAAATGAAGATGATGAGACAGATTTTATGGTTTTCGTGAAGTTTAAATTAAGTAGGGGGCATTTGCAAGATTCTCAGTAGATAAAAGGTAGTCATAGGCAACAGAATAGTTTACAATAAGTTTGCTCCCATGTTGCTAAAGGTGAAGGAGGAGAACATAAAAGAGAAAAGGAGCAAAATGTTGCAAGTGGTTAGTTGGGTTTGGTGCCTTTGGCTTTCCTTCACTGGGTTTTCTTTTTTGGAGGGGTACCCCTCATTCAGATCTTAGTTCTTTCCCCCTGCAGGTGCTCTAACCTCATTATCAGCCTTTGCCTGGAAGGAAGTGGTCTTAGGTTAGTGGAGGACATCGATGAGAGGCCAAATCAGAGTAAGCATTTTTCACAAGATACGACGAGTGAAGCAGAACTGAACCCCTAACAGGGCAGGATGATGGAGAAAGGTATGATGAGTAAGACGTGGAGAAGACATATAACCTAGGAGTTTGGTCATTAATAGTCCTTGCCAGTTTCTTTTTCTTTTTTTTTCCACACTGTGGATCATGAAACCAATTCAGTTCGTTATAACCAGAACGTTTTCTTTCCAATAAAGGAAAGAGAAAAGAAAATATCATGGGGTTGATTTTTTTATTCTAGTTATGTGTATGTTTACTATTTCAGTTACCATAGATTATCGTAAAATAAATAAATAAAAATATTGAGAATATTCTTAGCTTCATTCTCTTCATAATGCCAGGCCTTAATCACACAGGAATATGAAACAACATTTTGGCTGAGGTATGACTCTTGATGCATTTAAATACTGAGTTTGCATAAACCACAGTCAATCACTCAATAATATTAGTTCAAAGGTTTTTTGTGGGATCTTATTAATGTTCCCAGTGACTGCTTCTGAAAGTAGGGATGATATATTCTTTTTTTAAAAGATTTTACTTATTTATTTATTTGAGAGAGAGAGAGAGTTAGCCTGGCAGGGGGTTGGAATGGGGAGGAGCAGAGTTAAAGGGACAAGCAGATTCTGCACTGAGCATGGAGACCCACACAAGGCTCTCCATTCACAATCTGAGCTGAAATCAAGAGTTGGATGCTTAACCGACTGAATCACCCAGGTACCCTGGGATGCTATATTCCTTATGAAAGTTGGACATTTGGTAATTCAACCAAGTGTGAAATAATATATCATGATTCTACCAAAAAGAAAAATCAAAATCCATTTGCTTTAATAGAAGGACCAAGTAGGCCCAGGAAATCTGCTAGGTAGGCTTGGTCAGCTGATAGCTGTGGTCTGAGATGAGCACCTTGGATAGCTCCAAAATAACCAGTGGCTTTGGCCAAAGGGAAACAGGCTATTTCATCTGAAGTTTGTTGAGAGTCACAAGATCTGAACTACTCTCAAATTAAACCCCATTAACCTTAAAGTGGCAGAACCCACTCATTTAGAGCTTTGTCTTCATCCCTGGAAGTCACCTTAGATTTATTTTCTATGGGTGGTAATCTGTATTTTCTGTGGAAAATAATCTAAATATCTAAGGAGATATAGACCCACAGTTGGATAAATAGAGATGTTGCTGTCATCCATTGAGTTCCTTGAGTTGACCTTCAAAAGGTTTCTCTCTCGTCTCGAGCACTATGAGGAATCAAATTCTATACCCAGATACCTCCCTGCCTTCAGAATAGGAACAACCTACTTCTGGTCATAGAACTGTCTTAAGTCAGTGAGACATAGTATGAGAAAAATAGATTTAAAGTATGGAAATGGTGTATGGTCTCAGCTCTGTCCATTTCTAGCTGTGTAACCTTGAGATAATAACTTAAATTGCCTGGTCTTACATTCTCAATTATGCACTAGAGCTTTTAATACTGTCCTATTTAATTTGTAGACCACTGGTAAAAATGAGATGATGTATGTATAAGAATTTAGTAAGAGTTAAAGATACTCAGAAACATAAAATAGTAGCATCTCCTATACATGTATTTAGAAGTTTTTTTTTCTTATATCTAATTATGGAATTTCAAGCTCAATTAGATTTAGGATTATCAGGTGTAGTGGGGTAATATTTTGAAATATTACCTCTAATTCTTCTTTCTTATTTTCTATGGCATCTCCTTCCTAGAAACTTCATGGTATTTCCAAGTAGGAAACAAGCTATAACACGATCTCATTTTTACCTTTAGGAAAATTATTTCTGTAAGATTCTGGGATAAATGGTGAATGGAGACTGGGCCTAGGCATTGTTAGCTAGCCATATATCTGATTCTAGAATCCTGTCCTATCTGCTCTCAGGATAATCCTTTAGACTCTTCACATGGTTTTTATATTCTTCTTCTCTCCCTAAGTTCACATGTGGCCTTTCCTTAATTCCCTTCCCATTTCCAAAGGACATTATGGCTGGGGTCTAGGTCTGACTTTCTTTATACCCTTCCCATCATTTTCTATTGCTTTTGGAGAACTTCCTTCTAACTACTCTATAGGATATTGATGGTTTCTACTGTCTAACATCACAATTTCAGTCTTATATGGCTCACAAGATAAAAGCTCAGGTTTAGTTCTTCTATATTCACAGTTTCTGTGTTAAATAGCTAGAGCTCTGAGCCTTGGACTATTTAGCACTATTTAGCACTGGACCAGGTAGTCTTTCCATACTTTTCCCCTGGTATTTTTCCTGTCAATTACTAGGTAATTTCTCCAGTATGGTTGTCTTTTTCTATCTTCTAGTTGATATTCTTAACAGTATCTAGTTCTCATCTTTTTTTTTTCTTTTCAGTCTTTTGGGTTTAAATCCTCCTAATCAAACAGGCAGTATCTGTGTGATTTCCAATCTCACAACCCACATCCACGCAGAGACGATCAGTTGCAGTTTGTTCTTAGACATTAAGATGCCTATATGAGTCCTGTGCATTCCTGGTCTTTGCAAAGACTATTTCATTAAGTTTATTTTAATACTGGACCCTATCCCCAGTCTGAAGGGACATGTTTTAGAGGCCTTTGTTTATAGATCTGTATCTGTTCCATAAATAGATTCTGGCATTTTCTGATTCTTTTTTATTTTATAATAAGAGACTTCAAAATATTCTTTTACTTCCTTCTATACATAAGAAAGAAAATATTGAATAATGTTTCAGAAACGCTAAATCTCCCATTTATAAGGGGAATGTGGGGCCTCTGTTCATATTGTCCATGACAAAGGGCCAGAGAAAATAGTAAGTAGATAGTTTTCTGTTCTTGTAAATGTTAATTTATGGTGGATGAGAGAGAATGTAGAAGACCCAACAGCAGAGTAAGAAGATCCATTGTTCCACAGACATTTCTGAAAAGAGGACATTCAAATGGTCAACAGACACATGAAAAAGTGCTCAACATCATTCGGCATCAGAGAAATACAAATCAAAACCACAGTGAGATACCACCTCACACCAGTCAGAATGGCTAAAATTAGCAGGTCAGGAAATGACAGATGTTGGCGAGGATGCAG
>CM052897.1:116467899-116527123 GCA_028534135.1 Potos flavus | reverse complement strand
TGTCTCTGGGTTTACATGTTATAATTCTGCACAGAGAAAAGCCTTAAAATCCAGAAGCCTGGTCCCGAATGTTCTGCATTCCCACAACACAGAAAGAGACAAAACCTCAGAACAGAGGTGGGATCATGATATCCCTCTCTCATTCATTATATACAATATCTGTGCTCCAGCCTTTAGATTTCCCTGAACACCTTAGGAAAACGTGGGGAGATAGATTTGAACCAGCGTCTAGAAGTAAATGATGCCACATTCCATTACCTGAGTAACTATCTCCCCAACAGCCTTTTTTTTTTCTTCTCTCTCTCTGTCCTTTTTTTTTTTTCCCAAAAGAGTATATCTTTGGAAATTGAGAATATTCAGTGAACAGAACTCATAAATCAAATCATTATCATTAATAATCAAAGTGAGACGTTGTAAGAAATAGCAAATTAATCACAACTGGCAGGTGAAGCTACTTCCTGAGTGTGCGTTCTGCATACTAAAGCCGACAGAATTTTCCCCAGTGGGCTTTTATTTTTTTTTTTATTATGTCCTTATTGAACACGGAACTTTTTTGTTGACTGAGAACTATATCCAAACCCAAATTTTCATACGAATCATGTGACTGATTCTGTGTAATGACGCTTTATTTTCAGAGCCCTTTTTAATAAGATATAATAATGTAATAAGATACATTATGATTCAATGCACTTCATTAATACTGATGTCTATTTAAAATCGAAGGCATTTTTCTAGAGGAGAAAAAGTACCGATGATATCACAGTTTGGATTTAGACTTATTTACTTTCCACATTTCGGGTCTTAATTATTTGACAGTTTGTAATCTCAGTTTAAATGCCTTTTTGGTGGCAATAGAAGAAAAATCTAAGTGTAATATTTTCTACTGTCACAACAGTTTCATGAGCACGGATAATAATGATACCTTGAATTTTGACAACACCTTATTTCTCCAAGGAATAAACAAATCTCATCTATCATCATGTTTGCCTTTCCAGCTTTCCTGTGAAGTTAAGAACTACTTTCTTTAATAGGGAGAAAGTGAGTCAAGAACAGTTAAAGATCTGCCCATGCCACATAGCAATTCTGGGTTTGAATTTAAAGTAGAACTCATATGCCTGACCCAGCCCTAGACAGTGCTGTCAGAATTTCCAGTTTTGATTGACATTTGGAAATTCATGGAAATTTAAAAAAAGAGTAGAAAATACATGCTAATTTCTGGCTTATATTTTGACTTGTGTATTTAATTAAAACTCCCTGAGTGAGAAAAATGCATTAGAGATTTCAGAAGGTATAGACACAGGCTCTACTCTGCACCTAGTGAGAAAGACAAACAAAATATGTAGGGATTACAAGGAAATAGAAGAGGGAAGCAGAGTGTACTTGAGGGTTGAGAAACATAATATTTCAGTAAAGCCCATGTGGTTACAAGAGTCTGTGCTTTCACTGGGCATAACTTAGCTAAGAAATGAAGGGGAAACACTGAAACTCATTTTCTTTTACTCAGAATCATTTTTCCCTTCCATGACTGTTACCAATTACCTTAGCTCAATTCAATAATCCTCATCAGTACTCTACGAGTTGAACTAGAAAACAACACTAAGCGTCTAAATGTTGAGGTTTTGTCAAAGCAGAATTCTCAAAATCTTTTCAGCAGATTCCTGAATTATTCAAGAGTGTCAGTGTCTATTTCTTTCATAATACTTATATATGGGTATTTCCTTCCATATGAAAGCATCTCTTTTTGGTCAAAAAGCAAACTTAAAATGATTCTCTGATGTATATTATGTTGGAGACAGACTAGGAAAGTGGTTTAAAAATAGACAGATGTATTTTCTTTCTTAAACATTATACATGTTGGTTACTCTTTCCTGGCAATTTCTGGATTTTTTTTTTTTTTTCAGTTTCTGTTTGTTGCATGATTTGTCACTCTCCTTGTATTTCTTTCTCTATTGACCTTCTGCAGGGAGACGTTGATAGGATGAGGTTAATTTCTGGACCTGATGAGCTCTTCACTGGGGGTCCCATCCTGCCTGTGAGCATCCTGATACCCTTAAAATCCCACAGGTACTCTGAAGAGATGAAATCCCAACTCAGTGATGTAGAGAATAGGTTTCTCAGGAAATGTGATTTTCTATTTGAATGGATTATTATGTTAGTTACCTGTGAGCAAGAGATTTGCTCCTTTTAGGAGGGAATGTGTAATGATATTAATTCAATACTCAACTTCAAGGAAAAAAAATGCAGAGTAGGAATTGTGGTATAAATTTGTCTTTGTTGTCTGTTTTGCAGTATCTGAGACAACTTGTTAGAAAGTAGAATGTCTCTCTTATTGGGTGCAGAATATGCTAGAAACGAGAGAAAAATACAGTGTTCCATAACATCTCCCCTTTGGATCTTCCAAAGCATGTCATTTATACTCGCTTGAACTTGGAGAGCTGCTTATGTGGTTTGAAACCCAAGGAAAACCATTTCCTGACAGTCAATAAAGGGGTCAATCAGTTATAACTTCCAAGGATGACACAGGCGGGTTTCTTCACTGTTAGTATGTTTATTCTTATCATCCCTGACTTGTGAACAAGGAAACTGGTCATGAAAAAAATCCCTAAATAAGATGGCAAACCACAGGCGAGCAAGAAGTAAAACATTCTCTAACACGACTGATTAGCTAATATGAATCTTCCTTCCTCCTTTTCCTCCCTCGTCCCTGACTCCTTTTCTTCCCTTCCCTCTCCATGCACATCCTCCAGTTCTGTTTTCCATAACTCCCACAATGCTTCAGCATAAAGTTAGACTTTTGTGGCTTACTACTTGCGATTTAGCGGCATGGATGTAAAACGCGCCTGAGCAATAATGCACGATAGGTTATTCAATAACACAAGGAATGTAAAGCGATTTCATATCTCCTTGAATCAGGAACATTAATTAATCATAGGATGGAATGCAACGTTCTATTTACCAATGCAAGAGGCTGCCAAGATCTTTCTGACTTTAATAATTGCACATGCTGTTGTGGGAGGAAAAAATTAATTTAGTTATTAAATTGGAGGGTGCTTTTTTTTCTATCATGGAGAAGCTGGAAAGTAGCCAGGCCATAACGTTAATGTTATAAAGGTTGGGATCTGGGTTATTTTTACTAAAAGCTATCTCCACCTTTATTTTAAGAAAAGGATAAAAAGTAAAGTATTAGAATGGTATACAAAGCTTGTTTCTCATGAATGCTGATAACACAGCAATCAAAGTTTGTATTTTTTTTCCCCTCTCAGTCACAAATGGATTGCAATGGAATGGTGCAGGGAAGGTTGATGGTCTCTCAAGCCCTAGATCAGCTGCAGCCCTTTGATGGAACAAGGCAAGTCTTCCCAGAGGTGTGACGTTGCAGGTGGCACAGCTCTTGCAAAAGAGGCAATATGGCAGAAGGGAAAGGGGGGCCTTGCCATTGGACTTTCTTGCCTCCTCATCTTTATACATTTTTCCCTCCAGTAGAAATGTTTTTTGATTCCTTTTCCTTTTCTACCCTCAGTTTTCCAGGGCCCTCTTTCAAGGATTATCTCAAGTGACTCTCCTTCCAAGAGTTTTTTACTGGTTGGCTCAACCGAAAGAGATCTTGCTTTTATTTTCTCCCTCATCCTTCTCCTTCCTCTTCCTCTTCCTTTTCTTTTCCTCCCATTCATTGAATTAGTTTAATTGATGGCCCTACATGTATAGTCTATTTTTATGTGTATACCTCCTTTTATTTCCTGCTAAACTAATGAAGGGTGGGGATAGATTTTCATGGGTCTTTGCAATCTTAAGCATTAAGTATGGTCATTTTGATGCATTGGTTTTGAACAATTACTGATGGCCTTCAATTGGAAAGAAAACAACATTGGTGCAGAAGTAGAGCTACTAGTCCCAGCAGCTTATTAGCTATATGTATCCTTTGTCTAGTCACTTAATGATCTTGATTTTCAGTGCTTTCATTGTAAAGATATGATCTTTATGTTACTAATGTTGTCTGATTTAATATTGCATGCCAATTTTTATTTGGTCCATTCAAACTATAGTGTTTTCCCCAAGATACTGGAAAGCTTTAAGAGAAATAGTTTAATAGAAATAGAAAACAAGAGCTGGAATTTGGGGCGGAGCAAGGCACTATGTATTTTTGGCATATGATTTGTTATATGCACCTTGAATTTATATTTAGAGTTGAATATAATTTTTCTAGGTTTTCTTTGTATTTAATAATCCCTTAACTAACAAAATTTGAGAGTGACTTGTTAAGTATACATGCTAATGCATGCTTAATTAATAGAGATGCAATAAGCAGCATTCATAAAAAAAATTATGTATAGAATCTAACTGGCTTTTCTTGAGAAAATATGATGTTCAGAGCTTCATTGTGAATGATTTTCCAAAGTTGACACAACCTTAAACATTACTTGAGATTCTAACATTTAGTCTGTTACCTGTTAAATGATGTTGCTCCAAATTTCCTTCCTATTCCTCAATTCTACTTGAATGTCCATCTTTACCTCGTGCTGAACTTGGAAGGAATTAAAAGAACATAAGCATTTACCTGAAGCCCAAATCACCACACTTCCTTCTCTTGACACAAGTTTCTAGACTTGCTTCTAGGGGACAGATGAAGATGAAAGAGATTCACGGTGCTTGCTGAGCGTCAGCAATATCAAGCATCTAATACATGAATGAATTTTAAAAATCCAGACCCTGGGGCTAAAACAAGTTTATTGGGGTTACCTATGGGAGACCAGAATCGTTGCTTTGGCTTGGGGAATACTGTTATGTTCATTAAAAACTGACTACCATTATCCTGATATTTTGACAGACTGGTAGGTCACAGGAACAGTCTAGGCAGCCAAGAATTAGACTCGCCTATTTAGGGACAACTGAAGTCTGATGATCGTGTAAAGTCAATTCAGTGAAGGAAGGACAGTCTTTCAACAAATGGTACTGGAAAAATTGAATATTCATGTGCACAAAATGTGAACTTTCATTCATACCTTGTACCATATGTAATATATTGACTATAAATGTATAAATCCTCCAAAAAAACCCGAAAAAGAAACCCATTCTATCAGCCAGCCCTTTACCAACTGACTATTTTAAGAGTAGAACTGGGGAAATGATCAAGCTGACAGTCATGGTACTACCAACTTATAATAAAATAAGGAGGTAGGGCTTTGGCTGAAGGGAACTGAGAATCTGGAGAGTCTGAAAGAGGTCAAGAAAAGTGTGTTTGCAGAGATAGGACAGCCCCGATGGGGCAATTTTGTAAAGGTGATCACAACCCGGGCTGGTGAGCTGTTGGCATTACTTGCTATCGGTCAAGATCCATGATGACACAGTCAGGACCGAATAGGAGTCAACATTAGTAAGTCTCTATTAACTAATATAACCAGCATCAGAAATACATCATAAAATGAAGACTTCTGTAATACATAGAGACAAATATTTTATCAGGTAGAATTCGCTTAAGATGCCGAGAATCAGATGGTTATAGTTCAACTACCCTAAAAGTTGGTAATTCGTCAACCCCTTATATCTGGGATACAGAGCAGCACGGTAAATTGAGTTAAAAATGGTCACCAAGTAGCCAAATCCAATTCACAAAGTCCGGGAATTATAATTCACTTGCTACTTAAAAGAAAGCCCTCAGGTTTCAGAACCTATTTATATACACTTTACACACAATTCTAACAAATGTGACTGACTAATTGCATCTTAGAGTGAAGAAATTAAAGAGAGGGAATATATGTCCAAGGGTAGTTACGCTGACAGCGGCAAGTGATAGCTGCCATCTTAGTTCAAGGGAAGAGAAATAATTAAAAAAAAAAAAACAACAAAAATAACTACTGGGCCTTTTATTGAGAACAGTAAATTCCACTTAGAATTCCTCTGATAATATCCAGCAATGTATAATGTATTTCAAAATATTTTAATTCCACTGACTTTCTTAAATATTGCTTACAAGGGATAAATGATTATTTGGAAAGCCTTAGATTGAAAGATTATTCTCTCAGAATTCTAGATAGCAATTACTTTATACCATTTACTTTCTTATGCAACCATTGTTTCCTAGTGCAAATAAATGTTAACCAAAATACTTAGAAATATACAGGTTATTAATTTCAAACACAGGGAGAATTTTTTGTTTTTCATTTTTTGGTTTTTTGTTGTTGTTGTTGTTGTTGTTTTGCAAATGAGTGTTAAGCAAAATCACTTTTGATTTCTATTTAATTCCTTATAGTCATTTTAGTATTTTTAAAGGGTACTAACTCTAAATATTTTGAGAACTGAGTATCTAATTCTAAATTCAATATCATATGTAACAACTTTTTATCAACTTCTTAATCAATAAAACCCACTATAAGCATCTTTATGTACAAAGTATTATGTCAGTAGGGGTAATTCAGGTTTATTTATTGCTCTGTGCTTAGACACAGAGACTCACATTCTAGTTTGAAAGACAGGACAGGATACCAAGGAAAAAATGGGTGGTTCATGAATGGAGTATACAATATATGCTGGAGAAATAAGAAAGAAATCACTACATTCAGAGATGCAGAACTCAAAAACCATCAAACCCATCCACTTCTATCCACATTGTCACCTCTTTTCCTGTTTAAATCCCATTTCAAATTTATACATAGAGTAAGGGGAAAAGCACCCAAATGGAAATCAAAAGACCTTGTTTTTTTTTTTTATTTCATATAATTTTGGACAAGCTATTTAACATATATTTCAGTTCTGCAGATGAAGAGAGTTAAGTCAGATGCCTGTTTCATGCTGAAGATATACACTGACTTTTCCTAGAATTAATAGTTTGTTGACATGAACACCTCTTTATTCATATAAACCAAATCAGAATTGAAAGTTATTTGGGGAGCCTGTAAAAGCCATTTACATGCATGATTTTTCAGTCATGTTTTCTTCACTATGGATATTAAAGACAGGAGTTCTGCATGGTTTCAAGGTCCCTTCCAGGTCAAGAGCCTGTGGGTCTATGGAAATCATTAACTTTATGATCACGCACAAGATTTTTGTTCAGATGTATGGCATGGAAAAATATATTCTCAAAATGCTGTTTAAAAAGCCGCTGCTTCCATTGCTGGTAATAAACTTCTGCTTTTCTTAGCTTGAAATGAAATACCAAAATAGTGACAAATTTCTTAAAAGAAATTTGTCATAGAATACATTTAGGGACAACATACCAAGTACACCTAAAACCAAAATTCCATATCTTAAAATTTTTTCCCTTTCCTTCCTTTCCTTCCCCTTAGCTCCTCCTCCCTTCCATACCTTTCCTTCTCCACTTTCACTGTACCTATAGTCAATCAGTATCTTGTCAATTACATTAAAAGGATCTAGGTGCCAACAGAGAGAGTACAATGACACATCAACCCAAATTTGTAACCATAGTCTAAGATTAAAAAGAAATAGTGACTACTGTCAAAAAAGATACAATTGTACTCTGCTTTATGCAAAGAACCACAAAATGAAGCATAAAAGTTCTGTAAATCAAATTCCATTTCAAATTTACTAGTCTTCTGGAAAGGTAAATAAATCCTACTGAAAACACTGTTTAAAAACTACTTAAAATTAAGTAAAAAGTGCTTTTTTTTTTATTCTTTAGGAAATTCTGGATTTAAAAATATTAGATTTGTTTAAGAATTTTTAAAAAGCCAGAACCAGTTATCAATCACATGTATCAAACTCCAAAATATCTGGAATATGCTGTTTTGGTTAACAGGCCTAAAAGAAAAGGAGCAGAGCTAAAAAAAATAGTCCCAAACTACACAATTTCAATTATCACATGATTGTAAAGTTGCCCCTAAATGTACTTTGTATCCTAATAATAAATTCATATGACAAAGCAACATTTGAATGGCGTGAGACAAAGGGAAAGATGATTGGCACAAGGAACATTTCGTAATTAATCAGAGTGTTATTATAGATCTCTGAGATTTTAATTAAGGAAAGACACGATGGACTCAAAATAAATTACTTAAAAATTTATGTCATCATCCTTAAAATCAAACCCCAAAGACACCACCAGAAAGGAATCTTTTTTTGTTTGTTTGCTTTTTTAGGTAGGCTCCCATGGGGCTTAAACTCACAACCCTGAGATCAAGACATGAGCTGAGATCAAGACAGAGTCCAATGCTGAATGGACTGAGCCACCCAGATGCCCCCAGAATCTTATACTGATACATTATGGCTTAGGAAACAGACCATGATATTGTGAAATTAAACATGTAGCTTTCCTTCCGCTGAACTCCAACTACCTCAGAGATTTTCTGATTCACTTTCTTCACCTGTAAAATGGGACAACTGTGCAGGATTGTTGGGAGTATTCGCTGCTGTGAGACATAAGCTGTAGGGTCTTCCTTGAGGTCTCTTTACCACCTAACTCAAAAACTTCCATAAGTACAAAGTCATCGGGTCTTAACACTAACTCTAATCTCAGGGATAATGATGGAGGAACGGCCCCCCATATTGCCATGCATACATTTTACTTTTCTCATCAACCGGTGGATTAAAGAAAAATTACAATGTACTTTGTCTCTCACCTTCTTACTTGCCTTTTATTCTCTTTTTTTATTTCTCCTTAAGAATTGGAGTCTGGAAGAAATGTTCAAATTTTAATGTTGCAGACAGAAACTTGTGGTCTAAGAGTGAACTGTTTTCTTGGCAATAATTTCTTGATTAGGCATAACGTTTTCTGAGTTCTATGAATCTTGTATGTCAATAGGATATACTGTCAAACAACCACTAGGTTTAAAAACTTGGAAATGTGTGTGAAATAACCTAGTGATAAAACAGTCTGATGGTAGACCGAAAAATTTGAGTTCTAGCCTCAGTTCTGCCATTAACATTCTCTAAGACCCTGAGCAAGTCTTAGTGATTCTGCTTATATTTTCCTCAACAGAAAATCCTGGTTGGTCTGTTAACTGCAGGGTCTTTAAAGGATCTCTGGTTTGGAAAGTCTAGGAGTATATAAAAAGCATTACAAGAAGGGACTTCTGGAGTCAACAAAACTGAAAAGTATTTGGGGAGCAATGGCTTGTTTGAATTACTTCTATAAATTCTAAACTTCTCTTTTTATGTATAAATACAAAGCCAGTAAGTGGGATTATCCACCTGACATTTATGCCACTTTTAGGAGCACACAGGATAGGTACCCTTTTTGAAATTTCAGTATTATTCAGATACATTGACATTAATAATTAACTTAATCATGCTACCTCCATATAATTCATTATGTCAGTACTTTCTTAAGGCATCACCAAAGTAGATCGACATAGTAGCTGAGCCAAACAAACTGATGACTTCTACTGGGAAATAGTCAATAAGTATTCATAGCTTTGTTCTCATCTAGTCACTGGGTATTACTTTTTTCAGAGCTTTTTATCTATCATGTGCATGAAGGTAAGATCATACCATCAATTGTCTTTGACACTGAAGTGTTGGAAATGGTCACCTCTGTGGTAAGTTAGGGCCCCTGAGCAGTTACTGGAGGACCCACTAGATTGGTTTTATGCCTTCCTGTCATTTCAATAAGACCGACAGTAAGACTGACAATGAGATTGACATTTCAGTGAGACTGACATCTCTATGATGTCAAACAAATATTCTAGCAGAGAGCAACTCTCTCCTTGTAGTTATGTATTTTGGCTGGTCTCATATCACAAATTTTGTATGGTATTTGTTTTCAATGTTTTCATGTGTCTCTATTTTCATATTTTTCTAGTTATTATGTTAATAAGAGTATTGGAAAATTAAAAGTTTCGAAGGCTTTTCCCCCCCGCTTTATTGAGGTATAATTGGTCTATAAAAACTGCACATAATTAATATATAAAATTTGGTGAGTTTGGACATAGACATACACTCATGTTACCATAACCATAATCCAGGTAATAAACATCCTGTAGTCTTAAGAAAGAGAAGGAGAATATGGGCCAACCAGAGAGAGACACTCAGGATGAACCCATTCTTTGGGGAAGGTTGCTGATTGCCATATTCCTGGTGGTAGAGACATGTGGATTTTATCAGCCTGAGGGCATTGCCACAAAGGAGGAAGCTGACTGCAGAGTACTTGATCCCCAGTGTGAGGTCCCCTGAAGATAAACTTGACCATGCATTCTTAGAAAACTAAAATTATCATTTAGATATCTTACTTTCGACAGTCAGGATTTTTATCCTCTTCCATAGAAGCCAGAATTTCTGATTTCAATTCCTACCCTTTATATCCTAGCCCTAGAATCTTAGGAAAGGTTCACTTCTCAATTTGTAAAATGACTATAATAGCTATAAGGTATACTTGAAAATCAAATGCTATAGCAGACATATGAATACATTGTAAACACTCTAAAGGCAATATTAAAACAGGGAGGTATTATCTTCCTGGGCTGGTTCCTTGCCATAGCTAAATGAAGGCATTAGTGTAAATCATTGCCGGGCTAAGATTTGCTCCTTTAAAATACTGTGACTGTCATCCTTAGGTAAGTCACAATGTGCACATTACTTTTGCAATGATCTGCCTTTGTAGAGTAGACATTGCTTGCCTCCATTAGAACAGACCATAACTTGAATTTAAGAAGCTTAGGAAGATAGAGAGTTGGTGAAACTATAGGGCATTTTTTTTGACCCACTATCCTTGTCACTACAAAGACAATGACCTTGGTAGCCCAAAGGCCTATGAGGGGGGTGTATTTATAAATTGTAGGGAAATTCAACTTTATAGCCCATGTGTTCCAAATCCTCGCTGTGAGACAGGACATATCACTATCTTATAGGGCTGACCGAATTGTTGGATTAGTTCTGCCCAGAAATCCAGTTTGAGGGCAAGAGGCCCACTGCTTTCCTGAGGCTCTGAGTGGACAAGAACTGTAAATCAGGGAAAGATTCCCTGAAAAAAGGCGCAGCGCCAAAGCTCTCCATCTGCAAGGGAGATTTTACAAAGCAGCCGGTTACATAAGTAACGCTCACAGGATTTGTCGACAGTGATTAACAACAGAAACAGACAAAAATGATTCTGACATTTGGAGAATATAGTCGAGAAGATCCCACTTTAAATGTGATTTTGAAAGACACTTTGTGTAATCTCAACATTATTTAGGAAAACTTTAGAAAGATGGCTTTGGCATCCCCGCTCCCCTCCTAGGTTGTTTGTTTTTCACACAGGAAAACACATTGTCCCTTCTAGTTTGTCCTGAGAACAAATTATTCCAAAATGGCTTAGCGAATATGAGAGATCGCTTATCTTGCTATATTTAATGGAATAATACAAAATTGTAAGCTTTGACTACTTAATAAGGAAAAGATCTTCTGCCATCATGTGGAATGTTGGAGAATCTTCCCTTGTTTGATGTTTTTGTTCCGTTGCTAGCTTCTCCATGAAATACATTCAATTTCCTGACGGAGGGGGCATTATTTCTGCCACCAACAAATGTGTAAAAACCATGACGGAAACCAAGTGAAGATATTTCCAAAAGTGAAATCTTGAGAATTTAGACTCTCCCTTTTCCATGAGACAGAAACTGAAGGAAAAAAAGAAAGCTTCCAACTCAAGAAAAAAAATCACAACGAATTAGAGATGCAAAGTACCTTTTGTCTAGTATCGCTTTGTTCCACTGTGGGATTTTTTTTTTAAATTGGGAAACATATTTGCCAGGTTGTCTCAAAAGATCAAATGGTTACACTTTATTTTGCTTCTTTCTTGGGTTAGGATTTCCCAGCCTTGTAAGTATTTGTTGCAGAATCATTTACTGTTACCAGTACTCCTTTTTCGGAGTCTTCCTCCTTCCTGCCTCGTTGTTAAATACATCTTTCCCTTTTCCTCACCCAGATCTCTCTTTTCATCCCATCAATTATTTTCAGGGGGCAGAGGAGTGACCCACTTCTTTCTAATAAAGGTTAGAGACGTCAGCTAGCGTGGAAAAGGCTCCTGCCGATACAATGATAACACTTGATTTCGTACCTGCCACACAGGGACCACTTTCAAAGGCAATTTCGGACCAAGCTGCCATTCAAGCTTAATTTATATGCTAGAAAGGGCCTTCACCAGATGCCACATATTTCTCGTTGAAGTGATTCATCATATTCTACAAGAAATGCAGTCACCTCTCGTGTGGGAAGAGCAGTGGGGGAAATGCAGTAAGGCAAAGAATAGCATTAAATGAAAAGAAGAATGGGTCCAAATTATCCCTTATTATTGGAGTAAAAAAAATATGATGTCAGCAGCAGGAAAGACATTGTTAAAGAATTGCTGCTGACTTTGCAGGCACCATTTGTAAATGAAATTTCCAGTTTTTCATGGAGGAATATATCTATATGGAGTAGGACTTATATGGCAGATGCAATTTTCCACTCCTTCATCGAATTTTCCACATAGATTCATCTCTCTTTCCTCCTTTAAACACCTTATGGAAAACTCACTTTCCCCTCACATTTCAGAATGTTAGGAATGAAGGAGTTAAACCTATTTCTTTAAGTGAGAGGAAAGTTGTTTCCTGCAAATATATCTCAGTAGCCTAGGAGAAATGCTCTGCTAGATTAGGTTGATTGAAAAACTCCACTGATAAAGAAGGAAATGAAGAAGTACCTGGAACCGTCTCCCTCATCCTCTCTAGGAGACTGTGGTCTATCCGTCATTTTAAACTATTGCTCAAAACTCACATTTTCAATGGGGTCTTCTCCAACTAAATTATATATGATCCACATTATAAATACCCAAATCCCCTTACCTTTTTCAAATACATGCAATTTATTTTTTTAAGCACATCTGTGGATGTATGTGTGTGTGGATGTGTGTGCATACAGATGTTTTCATGTAGAAATGACCGTGCCAAATTTATGACAAGTGAAATGATTGGAAGATGGCACGGTCATTCAAATTTCACTCAGTGTAGTGTATTGTACACCTTCTATGTGTTCGGTACATTGTTAGTCTCTGGCCCACAGAAATACTTGCTGTGATATCTAGTCAGCAAGGATTTATCAATCAGCTGGAAATTTAGGACTAATTAATGTGAAACAATGGGTTGGTAAGCTTGTTGAGGGCTTTTCTTCTTGGCATGTTTACAGGATCAAGTTCAATGTGTGTTATATAATGAGGGATGGAGGATAACAGCTTATCAAATAGAGGGGACTTTCTCCCCACTGAGTTCTTACAATTATTTCCCATCGTTGTGTTTTGACCACCAGGCATGCTGGCATGAAGTTGATCAGTGCTGGGAATATATCCTGTTGCTTCAGTTCCTATTAGTGATTTTTACTGGAATCTTTAGTTATGAGCCAACTTTTTAGGAGTCAAGGGTGAAATCCTCTTTTTTTCAGTTATAGATCTGTAGTGTTCAGTAAAGTGTTATGTCTACTGGAGATACTTGGTATGTGTTTATGACAACCACTGTGGGAGAAAGAGCTAAAAAAGAAGTGTGTGTGTGTGTGTGTGTGTGTGTGTGTGTGTGTGTGTGTGTGTGTGTGTGTAGCATGCACGCTACAGAAATGCTTGGGTCAAGGGGAGAAAGATTGGAGAAGAAAAAAATAAAAAATAAAAAGAAATGACATCAGAAAGGGCAAATTGTTGCTATCTGTTGTCACTGCTATCACAGTGAGACCTATTTAAATAGAAGGTTACAGATAGGAATTCAGTAGGAAGTCAGTTCAGTCTGGGTTCCAAAGTCATTCTTTGATAATGAAGTATTTGAAGGCACCCTCCACGTTTGATATATGGCTTTCCGACTTGAACTGATAAGGTCCCGGAGGACGAAGATTTTACCAATTCCTTTCTTCAGTTCACCAAAGAACATGATGGCCCTGTCTACTAATGGCACAATGATGTCAAATTGTCCTGGCTTCTTGGTGGGTTGGTGGGTGTGGTAACTGGACAGTTCTACCTTTTTTCAGTTCAAGCATTGACAAGCTGTCAATGCACAGCCTTTAAAGTAAAAACATAATTTTACGTTTCTGCTTCATAAATCAGAACATAACTGTTAGAGGACATTCAGGATGCACAATTAGCCTCTCTGGAAATTTTAAGAATTACACAGCACTCAGGACAATAAGGACTTGGTCATTTAAAACATCATCAACTTTAGATTATAGATATCTATGAATCTTTTCCTGATGTCAACAAAAATAAATCCCTATTGTGATACCAAAAAAATCCCCAGAACCCCAAAACCCAAACTATAAATATGAGTTATTTGTAGATTTTCATAGACCAAAGGAAAACAAAAAGAGAGCGAGAGAGAGAGAAAGAAAGAAAAGATAGAAACCAGATGAGCCTCCATCGGACAACTGTCATTACTATGACAGGAAAAAAGGAAAATGGCATCATTTTTTAATGGTGAGTTAGAATGAGTTTAAATAAATAAAATTGTGAATTATTTTGAACAACAATAGGACAAAATTTAATTGTAAAAAGTAACACAATCTTTGTGGACGTCGTTTCGAGATACTCAGTGCTTATGACTCTGGATATTTTTTCTGTTACGAGCTGGTAGGGCAGTTACAGTAATGTAGAGATTTTCACATGTGACATTGATGACAAAGGGAGATCTGACCAACTTTTCTTAGATAAGCTCTGCAAGAAATATACTCTGCTGGATTTTTACTTTTTGAAATACAACGTAAAAAATTCCTATGGATTTCCATGGGGCTATTCACTTCAGAGAATTTGTAAAAGTGTCTCAATTCAGTAAAACCACGGCAATCACACACACACACACACACACACGTACACACAAACACACATGGGAAGAATTGTGTCTGAGCAAAACAGAAATGGAAATGAAGTATAAAAGATTTCTATTGCTGTTGGTTTTCTTTGTAATGCCATTAAGTCATGCAGTAAAGACTTAGAATTTCCTCATTATTCGTTCTTAAGAAGAGGCACAGAAAGGAAATTAATTACAAATAAAATTTTCCTCCTAGTTTTCTGTAGACGTTAACCTGATGAGTAAGGTTGTCTAGGCTCTGTGTCAAAGGTTTTCTAGTTTAAATCAATAAACAAGCTGAACTATTTCCTCTGTGGTGGGACTAAGTAGCACGAACATTTCCCGATGGGCAGTCACAGATCCAGCAAGGGAAGCTGTTGTTTAACTCCTGCATTGTGTCTTCTTATTTGCTATCTCGCAAATGTTACATAAAAAGTCCAAAAAGAGGCATGTTTATTAGGTGGTACAAAAATGCCTCAGGGCTATTCCATTTTCCCAAACTACTGTCTAAATGTTTTTGAAGGCTTCAGATGGAGTTGTTGTGGCAAAGTTCAAAGGCAAAATTTACCATTAGCAAAGTAAGAATTACATAGTGACCTGGAATCAGTACAGGAATGTTCTAGAATCTATGTTGTAGCAAGTCCTTGGCAATGTGTGGGGCTGTGTGTATATTTGGAGTGAATGCTAACACAGGTGTTTTGAGAACACTGTGTGCTTAGGCTCAGAATTGCTAAGTAACTGTAGCCAAGTAGCATAGATGATTTGAATTTTGAGTGATCTTTTTAAACAGATTATGATTGTCCCAAATAGAAACAAACAATTATCTTGGAGGCTGTATACAAAGACAAGTCTTTGTGAAAAATCAAAGTCAAATCCCCCGTATTTGAGATTTGAGAGAGATGATATTGATGTGATGAATCACTGACTTAATATAAAAATTTATATTAATTAATTAGTTAATTTTCAGTAAGAATTTGTTAGGTGCTGGAAGAGTAAGGATGAATAAGATTAAAAAGCTCACAATCAAATGGGGAAGAGAACTATGCAAACCAATAGCTGCTATAAAAGATATGTATAAGGAATATGGAGAGGCAAAGAGGGAGCTGTTGATTCTGCCTAGAAACAGTGTTATGGGCTGGGCTGGTCGAAGAAAGCTGTGTCTTGAACAAACTAGTCTATGAGTATTCTATATGTATCAGTTAGGGTTCTACCTGAGAACTGAAACCAGTAGGAAATACATATTAGGAGATTTATCACATGATGCTAAGTGAAAAAAGCCAGACACCAAAGGACAAATACTGCACAATTACACTTATATGTGATATCTAGAATAGCCTAACTTCATAGAGAAGAATGTAGAACAGAGGTTAGCAGGGGCTGAGGGCGGAGGGGGGCTAGTGGGAAGTTAGTGCTTAACAGATACACAGTTTCTGTTTGGCATGAGGAAAGGTCGGGAGAGGGATGGTGGTAATGGTTATACAACATTGTGAATGTGCTTGATGCCACTGAATTGTATACTAAGAAGAGTTAAAATGATATTTAATATTATATATCCTTTACCACAATACAAAAAAGCATGGTTTTTCTCCTTCAAAAAAAATTATTGCAAGGAATTCGTTTATGCTATTGCCGGGATGGCTAGGTAAGTCCAAAGCCCACAGTGCGGGTAGTCAGGAAGGATGAGCTCGAATCTAGGTATGGGCTGAAGCTGAGATCCACAAGTGAAATTTATTCTTCAGGGAAACCTCAGTACAGCTCTTATGGCTTTCAACTGATTTAGTCAGGTCCACCCAGCTTATTTAAAATAATCTGCCTCACTTAAAATCAATAAACATCGAAATCAAAAAACAATCAATTGCAGTTATAACATATTTTCACAGCAACACCCAGATTAATGTTTGATTTATTAACTAGAATATCATAGCATATAGTCAGCTGACAAATCAAAAGACCAGCACATCATACTTCTAAAAAGATATGAATGTCACCTAAAGCAAAAGAGCTACTTTCTGTGTTGCTCTCTCTCTTTATCTGAATGTTACAGAATTCAAATAAAAAGTAAACCAAAAAATCAATTATTCGTATGTTATATCAAAACCATGCTAAGTCTGTTTTCCAATGGCCATCTGAGCTAGGTAATTGTGCATCTTTCTCTGAGCTATGCTTGTTTGTGTTTGAGTTTGTGTTTACATCCATGTATGGCCTTTTTATAAGTTATGAAACATTTGAAACCAGTGATTACTTTTGTTTTCTTTTGTAACCATATACAATGTATTAATATGTTCTTCACAAGGCATTTTAAAAGGAGTTTCACAGACGGCACTACGTTCAGGGATAATTTTCCTAACGAAAGCCAAAAATAGTTAAGGTTTTTGTGTCTTATCTAAGATACCTTTGTTTAACTTAAAGTCACAAATCTTGTCTCCTAGCGGTTTTTAGTTTTTGGTTTTAAATTTAGATGTATGATCCATTTTGAGTTAATTTTCATACATGGTTCAAAGAATGGATTAAAGGTGTTTTGTTTGTTTTATTCTGCACAAAGATATTCAATTATTCCAAAACTTTTATTGAGAGACTATTTTTTCCTCACTGAATTGCCTTTACATAGTTGTCAAAAATCAGTTGTCCCCATATATATGGGTCTATTTCTGGGCTCTGTGCCATACCTCATATTCTGTTCCCTGATCTCCCATTCTGTCTTGACACCAGCAGCACAATTTCTTGATTACTGTAGTTTGGAAATATATCTTGAAATTAAGTAGTAGTATTCCTCCAACTTTGTTCATTTTCAAAGTTGTTTTGGCTATTCTAAGTTATGAGCATTATCTTATGAATTAAAATTAGCTTATCAATTTCTATTAAAAGAAACACTTTTGGTTTTTTATTGTAATTGCATTTAATTTATGGATCAATTTGTTGAGAAGTGAAATCTAAACAATATTGCATCTTCTGGCATCTGAATATATCTCTTTTAATATTTTAGGGTTCTTTAATTTTATACAGCAATGCTTAATTGTTTTTAGTATATAATGTTATAAATTGTCAAGTTTGTCCCCAAATATTTCATATCTTTTATGATTTTATAAATTTTATTTTTACTATGTTAATTTCTGACTTCTGGTATCAGCTCTGATAATTAGAGAGCTCGGGAGTACCCCTCCCATACTCAATACAAGAAAAGGCTGAAGAAACTGAAAATCAAGCATGCTTCTTAGACCCAGCAGAGAACTGAGGTCTCTGGACAAACTGCCTTGTGGAAAGCTGGAGTGTCAGGTCAATCCAGATCCATCCTAGTAGAGATCTGCATGTTGGTAGCAAAAGCCACTGTAGCCATATAATGATAGGAGCAATTAAATAATTTTGACAAACTGCTAGAGGCTAACTGTGTATTAGTTTGAGAGTGAGAAAGCCTTTAGGCCTCAATTTTGTGAGTTTCACCTCTAGAAACCCAGGAACCCCACTAGGTTTTCATGATGACAATCTATGCTCGTGGCTCTAGCAGGAGGAGGAGAAGGGTAATCATTGTGAAATATGCCCTAAATATTCTCCCTAACTCAAGGAGATAACCAGGATCTTCCTGGGTTTCCTACTCATCTAGGAAACTAGGAAGACAGTGAGCTGGAGCAGCCATAAGGCTCACTTTGCTTGTTTCCAGTCTCTTATGGATCACCACCCTTCACTGCCCGAGATCCAGTGCCTTGAAAACTGCTATTTCACATGTCCATTACATTTTTAAGTTGTTCTTAGTTGGGGGTAAATGTAGTCTTAATTATTTCATCTTAGTCATACGCAGAAGTCCTAAATACACATTTAAAGGAAGCAATTCGGGAATTTCCTTCATTTGCTCTTTCCTACCTCTATGTGACTAGCAATTTAAAACAGACTTTGTACTAACACAAGAGAAAACAATTTGTGAAGTTTGTTGTCTGTTCCTAGTTACAATATCTCAGTGGTTGATCTTTGTTTCCATTTCATTTATAGATTTTGCTTGCTGCTTATTCATAGCTCTTCTCAACAATCTTTGTTTCATAAAGCCTGGAACTAAGAGAACCCTTGAGAATGTTAAGGAGGTATATTTGATCCAGGTGAGCCAACCTCACATTTATAATCATTGTTGCCCCATCTTTGTTATATTCTCTGAACTCTGATGTCACTTAGTGTATGTAATATAATTAATATTTATCATAATCTATTGGGATTATCTGATTATCTTTCAGTTTTCCTAACTAGACTCTAAAGTCATCAAGGGTAGTGATCATATTTTATTAATCTTTAACCCTTGGTGTCTAACCCAATGCCTGGCATTCAATAAACCTTAATGCATATTTATTGAACTAAATTGAATTATTCTGGGTCCTGCGTGAGTATAGTAGGCTAGTGTACTCCTTTCAAATGTTAATGTTTTACCTTTTACATTAAGAATAAAAACCTGTTTCAAAAACTGTCTACTCTGTTATTCAAAAAAAGTGGAATTTTTCCAAATTATTATCCTTTGACATTAAAACCCTGCTTTGCTGTGGTTTTTCTTTTCTATTTTGGCTTCTAATTGGTATTCACTTGATGTATAAATCCCGTTGGCATTATTCTTCTTAAATAAAGGCATTTTGTCTATCTAAATTAAATCTCATTCATTTGATTTTCTTTTACATCTTAAACTCTCAAGATCCATCTGCAATTTTTCTGTTTTTAACTTTCTAGTCTTGAGTATGTAATCTCCTCATTTGCAATCATCTCTTGGGTTTACTCAAGATTTTTTTTTTCTCCTTCTTCTAGTTAACATATTAGAGGGATATTGACCATAGGATTAGTTACCTTTTGAAATCTCCCTTTAATTTTTGGGTTATTCTTGACTATTATCATCAGTGTTCACTATTTTCTTTCTTTTTTTTTTTTCAGTGTTCATTATTTTCAATACTGAAGCATCATTAATGTGCTTCATGGCTATAACAAAGTAAAAATCTCCTTGCTTGTTTGTATTTCGGAAAGATGATTAATTCAGCCTAAGTTTGGCTGGATCTAGGATACCACCAGGGATGACCCTGCCATCCAAAGAAGCACTACCTTCAACCTTCAAGAAGCTTTAGACTTACAATGACACCTAAGTAACTAGATTAGAAAAAACAAAAACACGGTGTCCTTTAGTACCAATTGTACATTTTGAAGAAGATAAACTTTCTTGAGGAACTTATAAGGGTAATTATTATTTCTAGGTCATGGTGATTATTTAGAAATTGCTACAATATATATTGTTATATAAAATATACTAAGTATATTAAAATGTATAAATATAAGATAAATATATTAAAATAAATTTTAATACTGGCTTTGTAGGCACTTATTTAAATCATTGTTAAATTTGTTCATGGATGATGCTTTTTACTACATAGCAAACCAAGAGACAAATAAGCCCTACAGGGAATATCAAATCTCATGTAATATTCTCATGCAACAGATAATTTTTTAATCTAAATTTTTGCAATTCAGTTGCAATTTTTAATTTAAATATTTTCAATGATGGCTTTAATTATCCATATCATTTCTAATGTTTGGAGGGATAGTTATGTGGGGTTAATAGTGCCCCCCTATTGTAATAAAGGTTCCCTAGTTGCTATGAAATCATGACACTTCTTCATAGGCTCAACTCATTACTCATTTTTTTCCCAATATGGCAATAAAGGCTGAAATTTATAGAGGAAAGGAAGTAAATCATCTAATAAAATATACCTGTGAGAGAAAGAAAGAGCAAATGGCTTCTGTGGGACCTTAATGGAACCATGTGTGCTAAACCATTCACAAAATTACAAATAATAGGCAAATGTAAAGAATTATTACTAGTCATGCTTACTCTTAGTTTCTAGTCCAAGCCCCCAACTAGAGGCAAATACCCCAAACTCTTATTTTCCACGAGGGCCATTCAGCAAATTAAAATTATATTAATGATATATTAATGTAACAGTTACAATGCACAAAGTAATAATTAAAAGTATATGCTATTAAGAAGGTTGTTTGTATAAATGTATTACTATTCTTATTGCAGCAATAATTCAGTTTAATATATACATATTGAATTGTGTCAGACACTGTACCTGACATTGTGACTTAGATATACAGATAAATGGACTTATTTTGTGGAAATTTGAGTCTGTTGGATGTAGAGAGACAATGATAGTTGTAAATAGATAATAACATCCTGTGGTGACACATTTTTCTCACTTAACAGATTTGTGCGGTACTTACAAAATAATTATTGAGCACTAGCAAAATGTCAGTTCCTCCAATAGGCTCTGTGAATATATAACATTGAACAAAAGTCAAGTTCTTCGGGCAAAAGGAAGTAATTTAGGTAAGAAACTAGGATCTAGATGAATAAGAGCAGAGAGAAAGGATAAATAAAGGCAAAATAAAACATCATATTTTTTATTCTTAATTGAACTGAAAGATAATTGCTAAAGGTTATAATAGTAACAAGGTATTGTGTGATTATAGCACATGAATAAGGGAAAGGGATGCTGAAACAGATAGGAATGGGGAATTGGAAGAGTCTGGTAAGTCACTGTCTCTACACATGAAACAGTGTAGTGCTATTTGAAGGTGGACTTTGATTAGACAAAATGCTGAATTATAAACTCTAGACCAATCACTAAATTCTTTCGAGAAGTATATTTAATATCATAAGAAAGGAGATATGATGGAGTGATATAAAATGCTCAATTAAACCAGGGAAGATGGAGAAAGAGGGAAAAAAAGAAACAAAGAACAAATACAACATATAGAAAAGAGATATGAACATGATAGGTTATTAATCCAACTGTATTAATAACCACTTCAAATGTGAATGGTCTAAATATACCAATTACGAGACAAAGACTGCCAGAGTAAATTAAAAAACAAACAAACAAAAAAACCAAGACCTACTGACTTTAAATTAAAAAAGACTTAGGTTAAATGTAAAGGCAAGGACAAAGATATATCAAACTAACACCAATCAAAAGGAAGCTAGAGTAGCTATGCTAATTGCCAACAAAGCAGACTTCAGATGATCATGGATAAAGAAGGAGATTACTTAGTAATTAAGGTGTCAATTTTCCAAGAAGACATAGCATCTTAAACCTGAACATGCCTAACAAGAACTACTAGAGGAAAGAGACAAAGGCACTCTTATAGTTGAAGACTCCAACTCTCCTCCCTCAATAACTTACAGATAAGACAGAAAAATTGGAAAAGATGTAGATGATCAATCACTTGATCTAATTGACACTTATATGCCTCCATCCAAAGCAGCATAAAACACATTCTTCTCAAGCTCACATGGGAACATTCACCTAGATGGACCATATTCTGGGGCACAGTACTCCTTAACAACATTAATAGAATGCAAGATCATACAAAGTGTGTTATCATACTACAATGGAATTAAACTAGAAATTAAAACAGAAAGATAGAAACCCCTAAATATCTAAAAATTTTAAAAGCACACTTCTAAATAACCCATGGATCAAAGAAGTAGTCTCAAGAGAAATTTAAAAATATTTTAACTAAATAAAAATAAATACAAAACAGCAAAATTTGTGAATGCAGCACTGATAGCAGTGCTTAGAGGGAGACTTATGGCATTAAATATTTATAGAACAAAAGAAGACTTAAAAAATCAATAACCATAGCTCTTACCTGAGAAAACTAGAGGAAGAAGAGTCATTTCGGTTGAAAACGAGGAGAAGAAAGGATATAATAAAATTAGAGAAGAAATAAATGAAATTGAAAACAGAAAAATAATAAAGAAAACCAAAGAAACCAGAAATTGTTTCTTTGAAAAGATTTTTTAAATGATTTTTAAAAAAATTCTGATAAACCCCTGATATACCTCCAGCCAAGCTAACCATGAAAACAGACTAATATCTCTCATGAGCATAGATGGAATATTATTAAGTTATTAGTAAGTAATTATTAAAATATTAGTAAGTTGAATCCAGCAATGAAAAAAAATTATATACTGTGATCAATTAGAATTTATTCTAGATATATGAGATTGGTTCAACATTTGAACATCAGTCAATGTAATCTACCATATCAACAGACTAAAGAAGAAAAATCATATGATTACATCAATTGCTGCTAAAAAAGCACTTGATAAAATCCAACACATTTTAACTATTATAAACTCTCAGCAAACTAGAAATAAAGTGAAACTTTCTCAGCTTGAAAAAGACATATACCAAAAATCTATAGCTAACGTACTACTTCATAGTGAAATGCTTTCCCCCTAAGGTAAAGAAAAAGGCAAGGATGTTCTCTCTCACCATTCCTAAACAACATTGTACTGGAAACCCTAGCCAGTACAGTAAGAAAACAATAAAAACAAACTGAGGGTTTTGGAGGGGAGAGGGTTGGGGGATGGGTGAGCCTGGTGGTGGGTATTAAGGAGGGCACATATTGCATGGAGCACTGGGTGTGGTGCATAAACAATGAATCTTGGAACACTGAAAAAATTAAATTAAGTTAAAAAAGATATCACATTAAAAAAAACAATAAAATGTATACAAAATGGAAGGGAAGAAATAAAACTATCTTCATTGACAGACAGCAAGATTGTTTATGCAAAAGAAATCCCCAAGAATCTACAAAAGATTCTTGGAATTAGTAAGTGAACACAGGAAGACTGCAGGATAAAAGGTTATTATACATAGGCAATAGATTTCCTATATGCCAGCAATAAACAATTGGACTTTTAAAATATGCTATTTATAATAGCACTAAAAGAATGGAATACTTTGGTATAAATCTAAGAAACAACACCCAAGATCTGTAGGAAGAAACTATAAAACACCAATGACAGGAGTGAGAAAGGTCCAGATAAATGGAAAGATAGTCCATGTTCATGAGTTGGAAGACTCAATATTGTTAAGATGTTAATTCTTCCCAATTTGATCTATATATTCAATGCAATTCCAATAAAAATATTAGCAACCTATTTAGATATCAACACGCTGACTCTAAAGCTTATATCAAGAGGAAGAAGTCCAGAATAGCCAACACAATCGGAAGGAAATTAAAGTTGGAGGACTCACACTACCCAACTTCAAGACTTACTATAAACCAACGTTAATCAAGAAAGTTTGATATTGGTGAAAGAGTAGACACATAGATCAATATACAAACATTGTCTAATGATCTTTGACAAAGGAGTAAAAAAAAATTCACTAGAGAAAGGAGAAAGGATAGTATTTTCAGCAAATGGTGCTAAAACAATTAGGTGTCCATACATACATAAAGAAACCTAGATACACACCTTGCACTCTTCAAAACTTAAATAAAAATATATCACAGACTTACATGTAAAATGCAAAACTATAAAACTTGTAGAAGAAATCATGGAAGAAAATCTATGTGATCTTGGGTTTGATGATGAGTTAACATATGATACAAAAAGCGCAATCCATGAAAGAAAAAAAATTGGTAAATTGGACTTTTAAATTAGAAACTTCTGGAAAACTCATATATGATGAAGGACTTGTATCCAAAATAAACAAAGAACTTATAAAACTCAAGAACTAGAAAAATAAACAAAAAATATCTAAATAGGTAATACCTCACCAAAAAGATATACAGATGGTAAATAAGCATATGAAATGATACTTACCATTATTTGCCATTTGAGAAATGACATCACTTGCCATTGAGAAAGACAACATTATACCCCTATTAGAATAGCTAACTCTTAACCCCTCTTGCCGCAATGTCAATATCAATTGGTGACAAGGATACAGAGGAAAAGAAAGTTTCATGCATTGCTTGTGGGAATGCAAAGGGGTAGAACCATATTGAAAGAGGGTCTGACAATTTTTAACAAAGCTAAATATTGTCTTATCTGGCAGTCCTGCCCCTAAGTATTTAACGAACTGATTTGAAAACTTATGTCCACACAAAAACATGCCTGCAAATGTTTATAGCAACTTCATTCATAATTGCTCAAAACCAGCAGCAACCAAAATATCCTTTAATATATGGTTATATAAGCAAACTGTGGAACATTGGATGAATTGCAAATGCATATTACTAAGTGAAAGAAACCAGTCTGAAAAGGCTGTATAATACTATTTTTATGATATTGTGGAAAAGGCAAAACAGTAAAGATGATACAGATGATGAGTTTCCAGGGGCTTTTGGGTAGGTGGGTTGAACTGGTGAAGCACAGGAGATATTTTAAAGTGCTGAAACTATTGTGCATGATACTGAAATGGCCAACACATGACAACGAATTTGTCAAAACTCAGAGAACTTTACCACAAAAAGAAAGAACCAAAATGTACACTAATTTTAAAAAATCATTCAAAAGGTCAGGAGATTTCAGGATAAAATGTGGCATGTCACGATGACTCAAACCATATTGGAAAAGTACAAAACAAACAAACAAACAAAAAGAAACGTATAAAACAATATCTCTGAAGAGGGAGAGGAGAGGGTACTGACCTAAGTAACTTTGGGAATGAGTAGAGTCTGTAAAAAGTTAAGGCGAAGGAACTGTACATAAGAACTGTACTCTAGTTGATAAATTTCTTTCCCAATGGATCAACAATTCTGAAACCACTGTACCTGTATACTGCAACTGAACAATCAAGTAAAGGGATGATATGTCGTGGAAGCCAAATTTCTTACTGTTGGAGTGGAACATTACAAATTAGCAAGGGAAGAAGTCTAGAATAATCCACGTGATGATGGATTAGAATTATGGACATGAGTATGAACATATGCTTAGCTTAGTATAGATACAGATGATTACATATTGGAAAAACTGCATGTATATATGAGATATGTGTATATACACAGATTAGCATAGATGCATATATTTCCTTGCTTTGATAGCTCAGGACGAGAGGTCATGACACAGCAGTAGCAACGAGGGGACCTACTGCCTAAATCTGGGTTTCTAATTCCATTCTCCAATATAGGGAACAAGGGCTTGTTGGACAAATGACAGATGCTAGGATAAACATACAAGATGAGCCTGGAACATCGCATTGTGTTAGAATATAAAACAGTGCTAAAAATAAAACTCCCACCATGATGATGAGGAAGCTGGAGATACTGCCACAACCAGAGGAGGTATGGACAAATGATAATCAAATGTTATGTGATATCTTGGATGGGACCATGAAACACAAAAAGGACATTAGAGAAAGACTAGGGAAATCTGAACAAACTATGGATTTTAGTGAATGACAATGTATCAATATAGCTTCATTAAATGTGATAAAATGTACCATATACTAAAATAAAATAAAATATTAATAATAAAATAAAATAATGATAAAGGTAACATGGTATAGGGTATATGGGAAGTCTCTCTGCTATCTTCGTAATTTTTCTGCAGATCTAAAATTACTCTAAAAACACAGTTGATTAAAAATAAAAATAACAGGGGCACCTGGGTGGCTCACTGGGTTAAAGCCTCTGCCTTCGGCTCAGGTCATGATCTCAGAGTCCTGGGATCGAGCCCCACGTCAGGCTCTCCGCTCAGCGGGGAGGCTGCTTCCCCCTGTCTCTCTGCCTGCCTCTCTGCCTACTTGTGATCTCTCTCACTGTCAAATAAATAAATAAAATCTTTAAAAAAAAAAAAAAGAAAGAAAAAAATAAATAAAAATAACAGGTGTGCCTGGTTGGCCCAGTCAGTGGCGCATACAGCTCCTGATCTCGGGGTGGGAGTTCGAGTCCCACACTGGGTGTAGAGATTACTTTAAAAAATCTTTTAAAAAATAAAAAATAATAATAATTAGAAAAAATTACAGGAGGGAGAAGGCATATCTCAGGGAACAAAAGTCCAAATGGAGCAGAATGGGATCAAAGAGTGAAGATGGAAGTTTTGATCTTGTACAGGAAGAAAAATACCTCAAACAGTAAAGAGGAAGCAATGATGGCTGAATTAATGCAGCTTGTCAGTTCCTTAATGAACTATCATGCAAGCAAATTTCCAAGATCCAATGGAGACTGAGGAATGGAGAGGAGTGTTGTCATTTTGGAATTGTAATAGTGTGGAGGAGAGTTAAACCAAGTGTTAAGGACAAAAAATTGTGGGTATCTGGCACCACGTGGTCAGTTAGGATCAGAGATCATGAATTCATGGCTTTATCCATTGAGTTTAGGTCTTCAGTCTAGGGGTCTGACTGTTCCACTGTAAGAGTAAAAGACAAATGGTCCTACTGATCTAGAAGATAAGTGTACCATGCAAACAGTTGGCAAAGCCTGGGCACAATGCAGTGACAGACTTGGTGAAATGTACTGAGGTGATCAACCATGGGGCTTGGGTTTGAGATGTAAGAAAATTACAGAATTATGGAATGACAGACTCCAAGAAAATGGAAAGATAAAGGGGCCATCAGGTAAAATTCAAGGGCATTGCAAGTAAGGATGTGAGACAAGATGTAGGAGGGAGAAATACATTTTCATTCACAGCAAAGACCATAGGATAACATGAAGGGGAACATTAGAAAGATCTGTGTCCTGGGGCACCTAGGGACTCAGTCAGCTAAGCAGGTGCCTTTGGCTCAGGTCATGATCTCAGGGTCCTGGGGTCGAGCCCCATGTCGGGCTCCCTGCTCAGTGGGGAGTCTGCTTCTCCCTCTGCCCCTGCCCCTGCTCGTGTGCTATCTGGCTCTCTCTCAAATAAATAAGTATAATCTTAAAAAAAAAAAAAAAAAAAGGAAAGAAAGAGCTGTGACCTTATTAAGAATAATAGAATTGTTCTATGCTGGGTTAAACAAAGAAAGAAAAAAGAAAAAGAACCAGAAGTCCCCCTGTATTGGTAAAGATCGGACTACAACACTTTTCATACCATACATGCCAAGTCTGTATTAAATGCTTGAAAGCAAAATGTGTATCTTCACTCTTCATTGACTGGACAGTAAAAAGATCTGCGTTTTAAGAAAAACACCCAGAAGAGAAGAGTTAGCCATTGCCTGGCTCTACTACTAATTGTTTCTTAATTCCTTGCTTGGGAGCTTTTTTCCCCCTCTTTTTCAGATTTCAGATAGATAAAATAACTTTGGTTTCGGGAATACTGGAAGAATTAGTGATATGAATTGTCTAATGGGTTTCAAACTCAATGTTCTTTGAATACCCCTTCCTTGAAGTAGCATCCTATAGCACTTCCCTCATCCCAGGTCTCCTCCTCACTCATTTTGTGCCCTTTTGAGTGAAGTAAGTGCTGCTCTCAGCCTATTTTCTTATCATTGAAATGAGGATAAGAGTAGTGCTGTTTTGCTGGATCGTGATGAGGATCGCATGAGATAATGCATGGGAAGGCTTGGCTCTTCGCCTGGCACATGGAAAGCAGTCAAGAATATTAGTTGTGATGATAATGATAGTGATGGTGATGATCAAGATGACAGTTTTATGGCTATATCCTTCAAATTTTCCACCTTCAAAAAGATTTATAACCAGTGGAAGGAACTTTCCATCCTGCTAGTCTGTGTGCGTTCGCTTCCTCTTTAAATAAAATCCAAGATCTTCATCCCAGTCATCGAGGGTCACCCAACCTTCTTCTAGTGTGATTTCTCTAATTCTTCATCTCTCTTACCCATTCTGTTTCCCATGTCCCAGGCGACTTTCGAATTCCTGTCTGCTTTCTTAGTCCCTTTACTCAGATGGCAGTCCAAGACTCCGTTTACTTGAATAATTTATATTCGTTCACATCCTTCAGGGCCCAATTTCTCCTAGACATTATGTTCAGGGCTTCATTTTCCCAAAGCCCATGGATTGCTAGCATTATTATGCCTATTTTATAAACGGGAGACCAGAAGGTCTCAAAACAATGTGTGGAAGTAAACCACAGATGACTAGTGTGTGAAGAGTTGAGATTTAAAATCAAACCCAGTGCTTTACCTACAAGGTTATATTGTCTGTCCTTATATGCTTAGAAAGGATTTCCCCTACTGACATAGTAATTCTAGTAACAGTAATGTTTTTCCATTTTAAAATTATTTAAATAGCTTTAAATTAAGTCTCGTCTCCCCAGGAGATTTTATCTGTTTCTGGCAAGATTCATTTTCTTCCAAAGATTCTGCTATTCCATTAATTTTTGCCAACGTCATTGACATCCATGTTGTTGCTAAGGTCAATGAATTGTTTTTAGCATTTATCAAGTCGTAGCTCTCAAATTACATTTCTTCTTAAACTATAATTCTTTCTTATTTTGCTTTTAATAATCTCCTAATTTCACTGTTACCTCCTGGCTTTTTTGATGGCCCCTATTTCTCTGTTCATGGTTGTTTTTTGAATATTTTATTTATTTATTTTAGAGAGAGAAGGGAGAGAGAGAGAGAGAGAATGAGTGGGAGGGGCAGAGGGAGAAAGAATCCCAAACAGACTCCACACTGAGCACAAAGTCTGATGCGAGGCTCAATCCCAGGACCCTGAGATCATGACCTGAGCCGGAACCAAGAGTTGGATGATTAACCAACTATGCCACCCAGGTGCCCCGCTCTGTTCATGTTTTATGTGTAAATATTTATAGATTATATCCTAGGCCATTTTTTCCCCTTGCACTGTCCACGCCCCCTAGGAGATCACATTTGCTTTCATGGTTTCGATGATTTTCCATAAGCAGGTGACTACCAACTATATTTGAGATCCATATACCCAGCTGCACATTGACCAGCTCCACACAAATGTTCCCTGGGTATGTAGATTAATACATGCTAAACCGAACTCATCAACTCTCCTCCCTGCTAACTACACAGCATGCTTTTCTTATTTTTCCTCATTTTAGTGACTACTGGCACTACTGTTTACTCAATTAGGAATGCAAATGTCATTTTGTACTTTTCTCTCACTTACATGCTTATCTAATCCTGTTCATTCTACCTTCTAAACGTATAGAGAACCCAGTCATTCCTATCCCACCCAAATTGCTGAAATAGCTTGCCTCATTCTTGTCTAAATTCCACTCAGTGATAGACCGATGGCTAGACATTAGAAGTACAGATATTCCATAATTTGGGTAGATATTTTCACTTCTTTTTATACCTCTCAACTATATTCTGAAGATGTGCTCATTTTTGTTTATGCTTTTTTGACATATAAATTGCATGATAAAAAACACCACGTGTCCTATTTACAATTTTGGTCCTGCACAGGTTAATGTAGTACACTGAACACTTGACAAAAATGGGTTAGATAAATGGATAAATGTGTTTAACAACTGCATAAAAATTAGCATGATGCAAAATTTCCTAATTCTACTTCTTAAGAATGCTTAAGCATCTCTGATTACAGAAGATTTTAATGAAGGTAGAACATCAAAAATCAATACCACTCTACTGGTATAAGATTTGTAGATGTGTACTTATCAAAGGAAAAATGGAATGCAATACTGAGAAGAGCTGATGTATTAATGTATCAGACATAGGGGCAGGACATGGTGTGGGGAGAATGGGCTCATCTTCTATACCACTGTTGGTAATACTAATGATGTTACATCTAATAAAATATGTGATTACATTCCTTCATTGAGCATTTATACCTTCTATATTCTGGGCTTGGTGGGTGTCCTTCAAGGGTTCACAGCCCTGTGGAAAAGGTATATTTTAACCCAGCAATTTCACTTCAATTTATCATGGAGTTTATGATGATACTAATTTAAAATTTGGCTTTCCGCCATCATTCATTAATTCACTTAAAAAGATTTAAATGAGCCCCATTGGTACCTTAGGAGTTTACAGTCTAATAAGTAATATTATGTTGTGATTGGTGCTGTGACAGGATTATGGCAGGAGATAAACTTCTATACTGTTTGCTCAAAGGTTTCCTTGAGGAGGCATTTTGGGGAAATTTTCAAGGACTAATACGAATTAACAAAATGGAGGAAAAGAAAGGGTACTCTAGGTAAGTGGTGGTAATAGCAGGTACAAAGGCGTAGAAGAGAAAGCAGGGCCTCTCTGGAAACCACAACTTGACACCTGGAGAATGGGGAAGATGGAAGAGATCTTAGGGGGAAGGCAAGAAGAGGCAGCTGGAGATGCAAGGAGAGAGCCAATTGGGCTGATTCTCGAATTCTATAGTAGCTATCAGTCCTTGTCCACGGTATTTAATCATAAAAATTCAGGGCATTTGGTATAATTTGGTATCAGGAAGCTAATTATTGACCCTCCTCCTTACATATTAGAGTCAGAGCTGGTCACAGGTTCTGGGAAGAAGCAAAAGTGGTCAGCTGAATCTGGCAAAATGAAAATGATTGGCGCAATATTTTTAGATTCAGTTCAGCGTTTGAATCTTTTACATCTGTGCTCCCAACCGAAACATTTTAGAATTGGTTCTCAGAACAAACTGAGCAGCTTATAGAATTTCCTTAGTTCAAGGACTTGTTGCTAAAGTGGAAACGAGTCAATTTCGAAGAGTGACCTACTGCATTTCGTGTGCTGGTAAATTTCTCTAACTAGAAATAATATAGAAAAAAAGCAACTGAGTGTTTCCTACTCCATAAATAAGTATCTGGAAGTAAAGCATTCATCATTCTCTTGGCATAGCAATACTTTAGCATTTGTACTATTTTTCTTCCAAGTAGACTGAAAACCTGATATTTATAAGTTCATCAATCCCATGTTATCATTTGCTGGAATGTTCTCATTCATTTTATAGAGTTGGGAAGTAAATACATTTAAATTCTAAAGCCCTGGATTTAGAATGTAAGATCAAAGAATTTTTGTCTACTACACATTCCTAAGGAAATTGCTTTATCATTTTTTTTTTTTTGCTTTCAGTACAAATTACGTGCAATATTACTAATAGCATTAATTGATATATTAGGGCCTGCATTCAGTATTGTGCTATCCAAGTACAGGGCTTATTCGATTGGGTTTATTTTAATTTGTTTATCACTTCCAGCACTGGGCTGGCAGGGCCATTTGGAAGTACACTTTAAAGGAGGAATTCACTTTCACTCTTAGCAACTCTCTCCATTGGCAATGTATTCCTTGAGCATCCTTCGTCTGAGATTTATTTTCTTTGCACCTCGAAGGGGAACAGAATATGCATCTCCAAAATATGTCCCTAGCATAAGGATTATGCTAGGCTAATTATCATGTTAGGCTGATTATTTTTAGGCAACAGCAGATATAAGAAAAGCTCTGACTATTGAGTTGAAGTTATCTTTTTATAAGAGACCTTTAAATCTATAAGGGAAATATTCATTTGTAAGGGTATAACCCTTTCTGTACCAAGAAGAGAAAAATGACTAAATCTCTAAGAAACTCTTATCAATGAGGAAGGCAAAGACCTAAATCTGCATGACAACCTTACCCTTGTTTGCTGTGCTTTTCCTGATAGCCTCCCATAACGCCCATAGCCCATCTTCTTTGGTCTTTAGCTGGAGATGGTATTTAAGGTTGGTGGTTTGAGCCATTTTAGGGAGTTACTCAGTTTTCCTGGTCTCTCCCATGCATACAGGAGGTATACATGTTATTAAATTTGTTTGTTTTTCTCCTGTTAATCTGTTTTTTATTAAAGAGGGTCTCAACCAACAACCTAGAAAGGTAAAAGGAAAATTATTTTTCCTCCCCTACAACCTGATGCCTCTTGGATAGGGAGAACCATTGGAGCTGCCCATGAAACCTTGCCCCACTTGGAAAGTCCCGTGGTGTCAATCACTCACCACATAAATTTTATTATCCCCGGATGTCACCAATATCAGCAACTCTGTATTCGTTTGTGAATAAAAATAGCTTTGCTTTCTATTTCAGGAGATAGACATTGAAACAGGAGGTGGATAATATGCTTTTTCACAAATGTACCGTAATTTAGCTATATCCTTGTTTTTAAATATTTAAGTTGTTTCATTTGGTTTTAATTTACATTACCCTAAGACTAATGATGTTCTGCATCTTTTATGTGTTTATATGCCATCCTTATTTCTTCTTTAGTGAAATAGCTGTTGAGATCGTTTGCCTATTTTTTAATTGGGTTATTTCTTTTCTTATATATTTTGAATATAAGTCCTTTGTCAGGGCTATGATTTATAAGTATTTTCTCCCAGGCTGTGTTTACATTTTCAGTGTCTTTTGCAGAGCAAAAGTTTTTAATAGTGATGAAGGCCACTTTCTTATCAACATTGTTCTTCTACAGATTATGTTTTTGATACCTGAACACTCTTTGCTTAACCCAAAGCCACAAATATTTTCTCTTGTTGGCCCCTACAACCTCCATACTGTTTTCCACTATAGCTGTTCCTATCTACATTCCCACCAATAGGGCACAGGAGTTCATTTTTTTCCACATCCTCATGGGCAGACACTTCTCTGTTGTCTTTTTTAAAAAGCTATCCTAACAGGTGTGAAGTGATGTCTCATTGGGGATTTAATTTGCATTTCCCTGATGTTGAGTGATGTTGAGCAGCTTTTCATATGTCTGTTGTCCATTTGAATGTCTTCTTTGGAAAGACGTCTATTCATATCAGTTGCTCATCTTTAATAGGATTGTTTCATGTTGTTGCTGCTGCTCTCTCTTTAATTTACTTACCATTGTCCATATAACTCCAGATGAGGAAATGAAGAGAGGAGAGTAGTAAGTACTCACTACATAAAGGCATTTTTCTAGCTGCTTCATGTGCATTATTCTGTTTAGGCCCCACAGCAATCTTATACTTAAGTACTATCCTCAGTTTTTAGATGTTTAAGTGATCCTTAGAAGCTTTAAATATGTAGCTTAAGGTTATGTAGATAGTAAACAGAAAAGGCAAGATTTTGATCCAGATTGTTCTGATTTCTGTGTTTGTGTTTTCTCAAACCATCGTATTACCGCTCCTATCATCCCAACTCATTCACCGAGGCTTCACGAAAGACATCATTTGCCATCTCTCTCTCACGAAGTAGACACCTGATGCATATTTATTGAGAAATGCCTAAGGTGGGTGACTTTTTTTTTTTTTTTAAGATTTTATTTATTTATTTGACAGAGAGAGACACAGCGAGAGAGGGAACACAAGCAGGGGGAGTGGGAGAGGGAGAAGCAGGCTCCCCGCCGAGCGGAGAGGCTGATGCAGGGCTCGATCCCAGGACCGTAAGATCATGACCTGAGCCGAAGGCAGACGCTTAACTGACTGAGCCACCCAGGCACCCCTGGGTGACTTCTTTTGGTATATCAGTGTTGATTAAACTTGTGACATAGTTTATTCTTTTTCCTTTCTCTGCTTGTCTTCTTTTCTCCTCTCATCAGTCTTCTTCTTTTGCAGAAATTTTCATTTTTTTTCCAGGTAATTATCTGTGTTGAATTACTCTTGGCCATATGATCATTTCCTTATTTCTTTAACAAGTATTTTTTTAGAGTCTATTGTATGTAGGTATTCTGCTACATATAGGAGAGGGTTAGCGTATATAAAGATGATTGTGTCCTGATTATTTATTCAAGAAAGATTCTCTATTTTCTTTGGAAAAAGATACTCCGATACTTAAAAGATAAAGGATTATATGCCCTTATAATAGAACTACAGTTCACAAAAGTGTTGATTTTACATCTTCTGTACACTGCAAGAGAGTGAGTTGCTTAGGAATGCATATTAATAGTCTGAAGGTTTTTGGTAATTGCATGAAATTCTGATTTATATTATGCCCAAGGCATGTTGAGTGCTTTTCCACTTTTTTTTTTTTTTTTTTTGCACCTCCTCATACTTTTTTTGGGATTTACTATTTGTTCACATTGAACAACTGTATTTACATCTCTGGCATTTGAAATCTAAACAACACTCTCTCACTACTTTAGAGAACATTTCTGATCATGGCTACTCACTTCATAACACGTGAACTCGGCCATGGTTTCCTATTGTCAGAACCTGGTACTTCACCAATTCTCCCTCTCTATAACAATACATTGTTCTCTGCCTCTTTTGCATGTAAAGAGGCCACACTGCTGAATTGATTAAACAGAAGTTTATGGTGCTACTTTCAACTTTACTATTGACTAGTTGTATGAAATTTAGCTACTTGACCTCTTTGGACCTTCGTTTCCTGAGCAATTAATACAAATTGGAAATTCCATTCTTCGTTCTGGATTGTTCCACCCAGGAATTTTCACTAGTTTCTCTCTGAGTTTAAGAAAAGTTTAAGTATGTGGATGTTTTGAAACTCACCAAAGCCTAAAATCTTAAGTATGTTTACCATTTTCAATGGGGCAGAATGCTGTGATGAAATGCTCACTGTGTAGGGAATCGGGAAACCACATTAAGGACTTGCTTTAGCGAAGTCTTTGGGTGCATCACTCAACCTCCCTGGTGCAGTTTTCATCTGTTTAAATAAAGGGAATAAACTGGACACTCTCCAGATCTTCAGAATTCAGATGCTTTGAGATACAATATCAATTTAAGTTGTTGAAATTGACAAGACAGGATCTCAACTCCTACCTGACTTGGTCACTTCTCCCCATGTAAAAGAGATGCAAGTAAACTCTCATAATTTTTTTTAAAATTAGAGACAATTAGGTGAGAATTTATCTGTAATATGGAATAAAAAGTAGACATTTTTGCTGTTCTTTTCTCAATTCTCATGATTTTCCTGGACTGTATCTAAATAGATAAAGTATACTGATATTAGTATATTTAAGCAAATCCGAACTATGCAAATACAAATTGAAAAAAATAGATGATGTTGGAAATATTTTTTCTCACTTAAAAAGCATTTCCTTTAATTCAGTTATACATAAAGGGGTTTCTTGTTTTGTCAGAGAGTTTTGGGAAGGACTAAATTTTAAACTAAGGATGGAAATATAACTTTCTTTAAAAAACATGCTAATTCCTATTCAGAGTCTTATAGATGTTTTATTGTTGATTTCTTTTTTTTTTTATTTTTATTTTTTTTATTTTTTTTTATTTTTTTTTAATTGTTGATTTCAACCTAAACAAGACTAAATTTCTCTCAAAAGAAAGCATTTTTAATAAACTTGAAGGTTGCCAAAGGGTTTGTTCATGAATCCTCTTGCATCAACAATCTATACAGGTTACATAAGAGCAATCTTCAACGGTATAGTAACGTGATGTGAATGATCAGCTCCCCCTGAAGTAGTGACGCTGTTTCAAAGGGTGGTTAAGGGTCACCTGGGACACTCCTGTGTATAATACGTCTGATGAGAAATTTACGATATTTTCCGTGAAAATTTCTAGATTTGCATCGCTCTGTTTAAAAGAGAAAGACTATAAATCAAAAAGAAGGGGGGGGTTGATTGGGTTAGGGTAATTTCCACACGCCATAACCCAAACTGGTAAAAAGATATCACAATTAATCATCCTTATAAGATTATAAGAGTGTCTACTCCTACCCTAACTACAGGTGTGCTACAGACATTGAATTCAGTAACACCTGGATACAGAGGATATAAAATCGTAAAGTAAGTTCATTCGCATGTAGCCATATCAATTCTCAGATCCAGAAAAGATAGTAAGGTCTTTTCATGTGCTCCCTCTTGCATTTTGCATTCTTCTCCTCTTTGTATTCCCTTTTCTCACGGCTCCCTAACCCCTAGCTATTACGTTTTCCTGTTCCACCTGTTTCCAGGGTCCAGTGGCCTCATACTCTTCTCCTTGTCCAAATATATTTTAAAGAAAGTCTCTGAAAATAATTTTTCCCCCTGGGATACAGCAGCAACTTAGAGTATTGCCATGCCCAGGAGATTTGCATTTTAACAGGAATCAAATGCTTGGGGCTAAGAAATGAAACTCTTACTATGTAATTTCAGGCATCAGTAAGCAGATGGGACATTTATTTGGGCAGCCTGAGGGATTTTCCTGAGCTTCTGGAACTACATGGGTCTTCTGCAATTTAATCTAGGTAGAAAGTTATTCTAGACATTGCTAATATTATCATCATATGCATCATGTTTTGGATTGTACTTATCATAAAACTCAGCAAACTCACTTTCCAGTTGCATCTATGAAGACCTGGGAAATAGAAGTTCCCATGTTACTTATTCTACATCTTTCCTCCCCAGAGCAATTTAGATGTTTCAGTGCTGACTGACTGATTTGCATCTAGTTCCTCTACTATCCTTAAATGGAAGAATCAGGTTTGGGCAGAGAGAAACATAAACTTGAGAGGGAGATGAAGAAGAGGAATAACCTACAAAAAAAAAAAAAAAATATGACCAAGCAAGGTAGAGAATGAAGAACATTATCTTGACCCCTTACGCTGATTTCCAGGTACATTTGGTGAGTGTAGGCTATGTCACTATGGTAGTGGATTTTTTGAATCAGATAATGGTGTCAATATAACATTTTTCTGTTCCTCGTATAGATAATAACTTTAATAGTCACGCTCTCTACAGCATAGTTAAATTGATAACACGGAGGTTGCCTTTAGGAGATCTTCTATGGTAAATCAAGATACAGAGCATCTCAGGACACATCATTGAAGTACAAAAGAAAAAAAAAGAGCAAGCAAGCAAGCATGGCAACATCAAGGTAGCTAATTCAAAAGAACTGGTTGCATGACTGCCATTGCTAATCTGATCATTGGGACTATCTTCATGATTTTGCAACCATAATCAGTTCTACTGTGTATAGATCAGAATCAATGTGATCATAATTGCTGAAATGAACATATCTTTAATCCATCGAATTTTACAGATATTTTTTGAATGACCATAGTTCTATTCACTATGACCCCCTACCTTTCTAAGTTAAACATCTTCATTCTGGGTTATATTCTAGATTACCCTGGTCTTTATGTCTTCTGAGTTCCCCGTTGTAACAGTTACCAGTTTAATGGAAAAGCTACATTCATTGTGTTGTATTGTTTCCCAAAATCTGATATAATTCCTGAAAGATGAAGACAAAATTCTTCACTTTATCCCTCCTCAGTCTACAGACCACTACTATCTTTTCAACCTCCTTTCTCATGAATCTTGTGTATTAATCCTCCACTCTGCCCTAAGTTTTTACCCATTCTTCTCCAAATTCCCCCCAAATTTTCTCACTTCACTGTCCCTTTGTTCACTCATCACTATTCCAGAGATTTTTTCCTACCCATGTATTTTAATTATTCAATATGGAACTCAAGTCATGCCTCTTCTAAGAAACCTTCTCAGCCTACTCTCAAATATTTTTTCTTCTTTGGAAACTCATATCTATTGTTTTCTTTATTACTCAAATGGCAATTAATCAAGCACTACCTTGTGATAGTATATTTATATTTGCCTAAAACTATTCGCCTTTCTTTATAACTATGTTTTATAACTTATGCACTTTGTCCCTACAGGTCACGGAGCAGGGATTCACATACAAGAGATGTTCAATAAATATTTTTTGATAAAGAGATGACTCATTAAATATGACCAGATTAAATCCATTTACTTTTGAAGAGTAGGGATATGTTATTTATTAGAATGTGCTGAGTGTTTTATGTGACTCCTTTCAAAGATTCATAAGTTTGTTCTTTTCTAATTTAATGCAGGGGGTATCTGTTGACCACACAGCTGTGTCTTCAAAAATCTTTCATTATAGAGAAAACTGGTAGGAAACTTTGAACCTGCATATAAGTATGACTTGAGCTTTTTATTTAGTTCCCTTAGCAAATAGACATTGGATTGGTGTCATGAAATAATTGGGCACCTATATTGGTAAGTTGAATTTTCTAGTTTTTTTTTTAATCTATAAAATGAACGGTAATTAGAGTATCTTCTTAGAAGTTTATGCAATTTAACATAAATCAAACAAGGTGAGGGTTTTACCCCCGAGGAAATATTTGGCAATATCTGGAGACATTTTTATTTGTCAAACTGGAGGAAGGGAGATGGCTACGGGCATCTAGTGGGCAGAAAACATGGGAACTCCTTCGCATCTCACAATGCACAGGGCAGCCCCACCCCAAAAAATTATCTACCTTAAAGTGTCAATAGTGCCGAGGTTGAGAAAGTCTGATATAGATAATGGGTTTGGAGTGCTTACACAGTGTTTACCACACATTTAGGTGTTCAATGAATGTTAAATATTATCATTACTTCATATTATTTCAGGATGGTATATTTGATCTCTCCAATAAAACTATAATCTTATAGTTTTATAAACTATAATCTTTTGTATAAACTTAACTGAAGTTAAGAAATTGCTCCTTTAATTATTATTATATTCAGGTCTCTGTCTATCCCCAGTACAGACATTCTACATATTACAAACCACATGAAATTTGCTATTGAATGACAAGCAAATGTATTTGATAGAAGAAAAAATACAGAAGGTTGCCTATCATTTACTTAAACCTTAAAAATGCTTTAATCAACAGAATAATTTATGAGTATTTAAGGAATAGTATTAAGTGGTAATACATATCATATGTTAGGTTCACTCAGGCATATTTTAAAATTCAACCTCTGGTCCACTCTCCAAGTTTCTGAGGGGTGCCTGTAGGTTCTACTTGATAATAGAGCTACTGAAAGCATCTCTCAAAATAAGCCTTATGAAGCAGAAAATTCCTCTAAGAGATCTCACAACATCTCTACTGAATCATTTCCCATCGTGTACACACATGCTCTTATTTCTCCTTAAAAATACTCTTTTGTCCCTCCTTTGCTCTGCTAGTTACTACCTTATTTCTTTGCCTCCTGTTGCAGCAACCCCCCCACCCCCCAGAAATGTGGTTTATACTGATGGTCTGCAATTCTTCTCCTGGCATTGTCTCTTAAAGTTGGCTTTCCCCCACACCTTTCCACAGAACTTTTCAAGCCAAGGTCATCAGTCACTGCCACGGTTCAACTCCAGTGTCATCTCTCAACTCCCATCTTCCCTACCAATTCAATAGCAGTCTACCCAGCTGACCATTCCATCTTCCTCAATGAATTTTTTTTCTTGTCTTACACAATGCTACAATTTTCTAGTTTTCCTCCCACCTAGCTGGCAATTCTATTTCAGTATTATTTGCTCCTATCCCCTCTCCTCCCTGACCTTTAATGTTGGCAGGTGTCAGGACTAATCTTCGCTCCCCTTCTATTTTTGGTTGGCACTCATTTCCATGTGGGATCCCTCCCGGTTCATGTTTTATAACAACTATTTGTAAAGATGCTCAAGTTCACGTTTCAAGTTCACACCTCTTTCCTAAACTCAGCCATGTAGAGCCAGCTACTATTGGATACTGGATTTGTTGTAGATATTGTTGGTGCTCTACCAAATTCTTTCAGATCCTTTTGAGTATTTCTAGAGCTTATCTCCCTGCTTCTTTCTGCTTTGCTTGTGAGGGCTCGCTAACACTATCTTGGAGCTGCTGGAGCCTCTCTGCCCACAGGCACAGAGTGATGGAAATGCCTGAACGTTCATACACCTGTTGGCTCTACCTTCCAAATTAATCCAGAATCTAAACATTTCTTGCAACTTTCTCAGCTGTCACCCAGGTTCAAACAAATAGTAGCTCTCACTTGCAAACTAAAATAGCTTATGAATTGGTTGCCTTGCTTCTGCTTTGTATCTTCTAAAATCTATACTTATTCTCAAAACAGCAGCCTGAGAGAGGTTATTAAAACTTAAGTCAGATCATGGGGCACCTGGGTGGCTTAGTCGTTAAGTGTCTGCCTTCGGCTCAGGTCATGATCTCAGGGTCCTGGGATCGAGCCCCACATCGGGCTCCCTGCTCAGCGGGAAGCCTCCTTCTCCCTCTCTCACTCTCCATGCTTGTGTTCCCTCTCTCACTGTGTCTTTCTCCATCAAATAAATAAGATAAATAAAATCTAAAAAAAAATTAAAAAAAAAAAACAAGTCAGATCATGTCATCACATTTTAAACCCTTGCACAGGCTGCTCATATCATTCAGAATAAAAGTCCTTTCAGTGTCCAGAAGACTCTGTGTTCGCCATCTCCCCCTCCCCCATTATATCCTTAACTTCATCTACTGCTTTTCTATTCCTGTTTTATTCTGGCCAGACACAATGCCATCCTTCCTACTCATTAAGTGACCAGGTCTACAACCATCTTAATGTCTTTATACAAATTCTTCCCGCTGATCAGACCACTCTCATCCTAGATATCCCATGAGCTAACACCCCCAGACCTCATTCAAGTCTTAACAAGACTTACCCTGACAATCGTATTTAAGGACTATATTCCCTTTCTCTAATCTAGCCTCTCTCTTGCTCTATATTATTCCTCTATATTTTCTTCTAGAGAACTTACCATTTTCCAACATACTACACAATTTTATCGTTTATTTATTTTACCAGCTGACTTTCCACCCACTCATACCCCTCATTAGAATATGAGGTAAGAGAAGGTAGCGCTGAATAAAGTGTGTGGTACTCGTGTATAAAGCATGGTTTGTACTTGTACTCTCTTGAGATTTAAAATTTCCTGCCATCCAGTTGTGGTTGCACTCCTGGTCTACCTCTCATTCCTGTGGTAAGAAACAGAGAGTTAATGGAGCCAAGCTGGATAGATTGGACTTGATAAGCTCTTCATTATTTTGTGTATGACAGATAAGATTATTACATAACCATTAACAAATAATGTATGAGGCACATAACCTACTATTATAGTGGTAGGAGTTTCGCTGGATGTACACCCTAATAATCTACAAGTATTTACAGTATCTTTTTTCCTGAAGGTGGTTGGTCTTATTGTTATGAGAGAGTCAACAGCAGATTGAGAGCCAATTGACATGACTGAGAGGTGGCATAACCCAGGCAGAAAGAATAAACTGTCAATAAATATTTACTCACCTGATACTACCAATAGTATTCAACAAATACTATTCAAAAACAAGCATTCCACGAATATTAACTTACATATACAGTATGAGTGGAATTTTGAGTTATTTGTTGAGTAACTAGAAGCCAACCTTCATCTGCCCACCCTTATTCTTGGTGAACTCCTACTCATTTTCAAATCTTTCCATAGAACTTACCCCGCTGTAAAATCTTCCCAGCTACCTCTGCCCTTCCTGGTTCGTGGCATAATTAAAAACTTCCTCCTCTAATTCAACGGTATCTTGGAACCTCCCCCTTTTCACTCATAATTTATTCTATGGTAACTGTTCACTTTCCTGTGCCTTCCTCCTCCCTAATTCCTCCATCTCCACCCCCAACAAACCCATGAGCCTGTCTAGGCAGGGTCTCAGACTTCTTTGTCATTATAGCTTTAGCATTGTGCAAAAATAGGTGCCATATTGATTATATGACTGAACAAATACATATGGCACACTGAATTCCTATTTCTAGGATACAATGCTGACTTCCAAAACAGATTAGCTTCAGGCGATATGTTAGAGAGATTTATTTATTCTTCAAGAACTCAGTGGCGGTTTGGCATCTGGATAGTACTCAAATTTCTTCTGTGTAGAGGACTTAACTGTTTTATCTCTAAAAATAAAAGTTACACAGTGGCAAAGCCTATGAAAGGCCCTATTTTCTTCTGGAAAATCCCCTCACTGCTTTCCTCATTCATTTCGTTGCCAGCCCATGAAGGAAGGATAGCTATCTAGAACATCTCAGTGATTCCTGCATCATGAAATGACAGGACAGCTAGAGGCAGAGTGAAGGTTTAAGTTATATGGGCCTCTGGCATCTTCTTTTTGATTGAAGTCGATGAAAACAGACTTGTTAAAATCTAACTTAGAATAAAACTGCCATAAAATGATAAGAAAGAGGGGCAACCCCCCGACACACTCCGTAAGCAATAATTATGGCGTAAGATGTATGATTATTTCTCATGCAATTGGGATGTGTGTTTCAGAAGATGCATGCGTGAAGCTGGCAGATTTTGGAATCAGACTGCTGGGATGCCAGTTCCTTTTCTCCCAGTTACTAGCTGGTACTTTGGGCAAGTCATTTTCTCTCTGTGCCTTAAATTTCTCATTTGTAAAATGGGAGAAATATGGCACCTACCCCACACTGTCATGGTGAGGACGAAGTACTACTTCACTATTACCATCATTACTAAATTCAGGCGAATGTTTTGTTGTTGTTTGCAGAGTCAAACAATTCAAATTATCTTCCAAGTGCTGATACATATTGTATATCCAATCTTACTTTGGTGGTTATCAGTTCCTTTTTTTTTTCTGAATAGTATCTTCATGTAGAGAAGGTTTAGTTACTTATATTTCTTCCCTCTCTTACTTGTGGAAATGGAGAACTTGAGAGTGCAATTATTAGAAATTTGTTCTCCATCTTCCATTTAATTCCCTTGGGTTATTTCTATGCTCTTTAGCTTTCCTAAATGTTTTGATGTCTGCGTGATGTTTTGGAAATAGAAAACCAAATGATGGACCTCATGAATTAGGGGAGAGCCTGAGAGATGAGGATAAGAAAGGAAAGGGAGGTGTACTTTCTCAAACTGCACTATTTACTTGCTTGATAAATTTGGTGTCTTTGTAGGATATTTTTCTACTTCTCCTTTTCCTAGTGTCTGGCTGATATAACTGAGTTGTTGCAAAACTGTGATATCTATCTTTTACTTTCACTCTACTCTTTATATTTTGCTCCCTGAAACACCCTTTTCCTCCTTTGGAACTGACAGCTGAATCAAATTCTTTCTGGAATTCAGGATTAAAGACTGTTGCTTTTATAAAACCTGTCTGATGATCAACATTGTGGAGTTTTTTTTCCAGTCCATTAAAAAACAAAGAGAAAAACAAGCAAAATTTAAAAGATGTAAGGAGGGATGGAGGAAAGGAAAGAGGGTGAGGGTGAGAGAGAGAGAAAGAAAGAGAGAGAGAACTATCTGTGATGAGAATCTGAAACAGGAATCAAGTAAGATTGATTGCCTGACTCAGTGGTGAGTCAAGGTGAGTAAAATTCTCCTGGTAGCTCCGTGTTTCTTCACAAAGGGCAGTTAACTCTTTAGGGTTAGGAGGAAGATGCTTTCTGGGAACAATTTAAAAGTTAAGGATTCAAGAATTAAGAATCTATTATGATCCAGAACCTAGAGTTCCATCAGTCCACAGGTATTTGTGTAACGTAGACTAAATTGTGAATTCTAGCACTATGCTACTCATTTAGGAGATGAAAAAATGTGTAAGACAACCACTACAGTTAAGGAATGTAAAAGCATACTGGTCATATAGCATTGCTGTCAAATATTAAAAGAATGAGATGCTCTACTAAAAGACGCCATATTATGTGGCAGATACAGTAAGTCTCTTCAAAGGTCAGAATGAGAAGAGCGAGGTGAGTGTGTCAGACTCATCAAGGACAACACACTGGAATTTTCACACACTGTTTGCCTCTGTTCATTAAGCAACTATTTGCAGCATCTACTAAAGCAAGGTACTGGGTAACATGCTTCATTCATGCTACAGCTCATTCTCTTTAACCGCTGTCTCTGATGTTTAGTTTAAAATGATGAAAAATACTGACCGAGGTTTCAACTCTAGTCCCACCATTTACAAAATGTGTGTTCCTGGATTGGTTACTTCAGCTTTCAGTGATACAGTTCCCACATTTGGAAACCTGCTTCATAAACGTCTTGTGAGCATAAATGAGATAAGTAGGCAAAGTGCTCAGCACGATGTTTGGAAATTGGCTTTTCATAAATGTTAGTGATGATGAAAATGACAGGGAGGTCGTCACCATCATCTTCATCATCATTAGAGGTAGCATTGTGTAGTGATTTGAGAATGAAATATGGACCCAGGCTATCTGGTTCAAATTCCAATTCTGCTATTTTCTAGATATATGACCTTGAAGAAGTTATTAATCTCTCTGAACCTCACTTTGTTCATCTGTAAAATGAAAGTAGCATGCCTCCTAGAATTTTTATGAATACAATTTTGAACTTAATAAAGTTTAGAACAGTACTTTGTTCATACTAATCACTTTAAAATGTTTATTATATAAAAAAGTAGATAGCAAATTATTTCACTGAGTTCTGTCCATGAGAGTGCTAGACCATATGTGTTTTATGGTATGCCCTTCATTTAGGAAAGTCCACATTACTTATGAGACACTTAACAAGTATTTGGTGAATGATAATAGTAATTATTATGCATATCATTTTTTATATTAATTATCATAAATCTTTTGACACTGGTCTGTCAATGTTGCAAGTGTGGCCAGAATGATACTCTATGTACATTGTCTACATTTACAATCATTGTTTGGACTGTTCTGTAGAAGTCAGTTGAAAAATCACATGGCTTCTCCTATTACACTAAATGCAACTTGCTACCTTATTGACATCTGGTACGACCATGACACATACACATATATACACCTGCACGTGTCTAGAAATTGTTTAAATAATTACAGGATACTAAACAGATGATTTTAAAATAATGATAATATCAAATTCACGTATTTACTTATTGCCTATTAATTAAAATTTTGTCTTATTACCTTATAACAAATGATCATGGAACTTACAAGACAGTTCCAAAATTAGAGTTTAGAATAAAGGCCATTTATGACCAATGAATATGTGAACTTTACAGAAAATAGTGTCTATACATCTTTTATTTATGGTACAGCATTTTTTTTTAATTCTTTTTTGAACTACTGAGAAATCACTACTTCTCTAAATTACTTCAGATTATATACAGAGAGAGAGTTGAGCTGATGGAAGAAGGGCATATAAATTTATATGGCTCTTCCCTCTGCGTAAGCACAACATATCCTCAAGATTGAGGACATGATAGGAGTGATGGCCAAACACCACTTACAAACTTTAACAATCAAACTAATCCTTCTTAGCGAGAGGAGAAAATATAAAACATGAACTGTTACTTGACACAGAGAACCTGGGCCAAGAGATGAACAGGCCATAAAGTAAAGACATCTGTGGGTTCTATTGATTCGGCTACTTGTTTACTTTTGGAATTTGAGAAATAAGGGCATTGGCGTCAAGAAAGAGCTCTGGTCTCTGTACTACATTATAGATTAGTTTAAGTGGAGACCGCCATATTAAGAATATCCTCTGGAAAATAGCTCAGTAAGCATTTTCAAACTCCAAGAGTGGCTCTATATGTTTGGTCCCCAATCATCCCCTGTGCCTACAACAGTCTGACATATAACAGGGAGTTGGGAATTATTGTAGAATGTCTCAAGTCTTTCTTACACAGATTTTCTAAACTTGAGATATTCAACAAATAAATACCTAGATTGACTGATTATTTACACTTTGTCCTCATTTACCTCAGCATCCTCTCTCTCCCTATCTTTTTTTAAAATTTATTTATATGAACCATTTAAGAGAAAGATGAAGGCGGCATGCTGCCCTTTTGCCCCTAACTACATTAGTATGTATTTCCAAAAATATATTTCCAATATAACCACTGTATGATTATTCAAATAAGAAAATGTAACATTAATATAATTTATTATCTAATCCAAATTCTTTGTCTACATTCAAATTCTTCCATTGTCCCAGTGAAATTCATTTTAAGATCCGTCCAGGATCAAATATCGCACTTAGTTTCATGAGACTTAATTGTCTAATTTAATCTAGAAGAGTTCCTCAGTCCTTTGTCTTTCACAACTCTGATATTTTTGAAGAGTGAAGGTCAGTTATTTTATACAATGTTCCCTGATTTGGGTTTATCTGATGTTTCCTTATGATAAGGTTCATATTATGCTTTTTTTGTTGTTCCGTTTTGTTTGCTTTGGCAGGAACACCAGAGATGTGATGTGATGTCCTTCTCAGTGCGTATCAAGAACCTGATGTTGGTTTGTACCATTACTGATAGTTTTAATTTTAGTCACTTAATTAAGATGGTGTCCACAAGGCTCCTCAATTTTATCATCACTATTTCCCCCTCTGTAGTTGATAAACAATTGGTGACAAGATACTTTGCAGTTATGTAAACATCTTCTTTCTCACCAAACTTAAACCTACTGGTTTTGGCATCTATTGATGATTTTCTAATGCCATCATTTTTTAAATCAAATCATTGATTTACTATAAGTAGAATTTTAAAGAAATATTTTCAAGTAGAGAGCCATTGCTGTACAAAATTAAAAAAAAATTTTAAAAGGAAGTCATATTAAAGAGAAATGGATGCATAGATTACAGCCACAGAGATTAGGAAGTGGGGTACCATTTTCCCTCTGGGACACTAGTTCTTTTTTAGAACTGGGTTCCTTCCTCCCTAGCCAAAGCAGCAAACTGTGAACCAGAGGTTGCTCCATTGTGTAAGCACGAGAAAATTATTAAATGGCTTGGATTTTGATTTCTCTCTTTTCTTTAAACAAGTGTAATTATAGTAGACCTTCTTTTACTTCAAAAACATGTTGTGAGTAGAAAAGAAGAGATCATTATTATGATAGATATTTGAGTTCTTTGATGAAAGGTAATTTATAAAACCCTGATCAAATTATGAAACATTATGAAGTCTATATATATTCTTCCTGTTTCTAAGGGCACTGTATGCCCCAAACCTCATTCTACATTAGACACCACGGCCAACTCCCATGACCTGATTTCAGAACATGTAACAGTTCTTGCCAAAAGAGTCTGACCCAAATGAAGCATCCTTCAGCCTCAAGTGTTCCTTGTTCACACTTTCTCTGAAAACATTTCTGATTGATGCTCAAGGCATCTCTTTCACAATCTAAATTTCAATTTGCCTCACCCGTAGGTGGGACTCTCTCCTGCTGATTTTGCAAAAGTTCAACTTTTCCTATTTGCAACTAGATTGGAAAGAATATTTGAGACTGCCACAGTAAAACTGGCTAAGTGACTTCCCACTGGGAGTAACTTTGCTCAGCCTCTAAGTACTATTTAGGAAAAACTTGCTGTAGTGAAAGCGCTGTCTCTGGTCTGCCCCTGGGGATTTTCTCAGCTGATTTCTCTCCAGAGTAGAGACACAGAGCACAGGCATAGAATGCTATAGATAGAGCTATTCTGGAGTACGCTTTGAATTTAATAGAAGGAGCCATTCCTCAAAGTTTCAATAACCTGTTTCCTTCGCCCTGCAGATTTAACTTGTGAAATCAGCTTGCTTCTGATCATCCTTTGTCAAACATGCAAGGGGAGTGAGAAATGGCAAATTTCTCACCTAAATATAGACTCACATCCTTTAGTCAAGCTTGATTAATCCTCTTGACACCTGTGTAATGGGGATTGCTGGTGCTCAGTTGTAGGACAATTCTTGCAATTAGTTCTTGTCTCAGCAGGAAGCATATAAGAAGTTTCATGGCTAAGCCAGAAATTCTGATATGCTCTAGCAACCCATTTGTTACATAACTGAATCATCTGGTTTTATTCCTGTTTGCCGGTGTTTACCTGGACTCCCTGACTTCTTCCTGGCTCTAGTCCTAATCAGTCCTGCTGTAACTATCTCAGTGAACTTCATTAGTCCCGCCCTTCCTTGGATAATCTGAGTTCTGGTTTCTTATGTCTCTTGTGGCCCATAGTTCTAGGGCAGCAGAAGTGGGAAGCTCCATACATCAAAAGAAACCAGGAATGGAAGTCTTTACAAACACTCTGATTTATTTGACTGATTGCTATCAGTCTTTTCCACCAGAGTCCTTTGGGCTCCTCTAGGACATGTAGCCACTCCTGACAAGTAGGCATGCCTCTTTGATTGGGCATTTTGTCAGCATTATGTACATAATGAACAAGTTCTCCGTAATGTCTACTTTGGCATAGCTAATGCTAATGTTCTGCAACAGAGCTGATGCCTTAAATGATCAAGTCCCTTCAATTTCTAATTAAATTGTGTGGAAAACCCAAACTGAGCTGATGATATCCCATCTTAGCCTGAGCAGCGATTTTTCACATGAGAAAAAAAAAAAAAATTGGATCATTCAAACAAAAATGAGACACATCATCCAGACTTAAGGTTTATTCTCCTCTCAACCCCCCAATTTTATTTTCCCAATGACTTTAAATACTGAAGAGGAAGAAAATGTTCTTGAAAAAAATGTAGTTGGCTTTAGCATTGTTACTATCTATTTTGGCCCTGTCATTTACCATTGACACTGTGCTGAGTGATGGGGGTGAGTGCATCCCTTAGCCTGGTTTGCTCATAAAGAAGCTGGAGAAAAACAAACAAACAAACAAACAAAAAAAGAAGCTGGAGAACACAGTGAAGTGCCTTTACTTCTTTTCTAAAATGAATTTATATTAAAAAAAATTACCATATTTAAATTTTTCAGTTGCATCATTGCATTTGACCATATCCAGAGATGGCTAAGTGTATAAAAGTATGTATATATCATAAAATTAGAAGTGGCAAAATGACACTGAGTTTTTGGCCCAAGGGCTTCCACCAGAAAATGGCACCAGTACTGACCAAGGATGAATTTCTCCTTAGGGCATTTAGTATATGTAATATGCTTTCTTAAATTATAATCACTGTTTAATTTCTCTGATATTCTCAATTAGTTGTTTTTAATTATAAGAAGACCCATTTGATCCTTTAGTTTGTTAGATGAAAAGTTTCAGAGTATTCCTCGTCACTAATGTAGTTTTTAAAAAGCCTTCTATAAGTGAAGGTTAATGGCATTTTTTTTTTAAAGATTTTATTTATTTATTTGACACGGAGAGAGAGAGAGATCACAAGTAGGCAGAGAGGCAGGCAGAGAGAGAGGGGGAAGCAGGCTCCTCGCTGAGCAGAGAGCCTGATGCGGGGCTCGATCCCAGGACCCTGAGATCATGACCTGAGCCGAAGGCAGAGGTTTAACCCACTGAGCGACCCAGGCGCCCCGTGGTTAATGGCATTTTTCATGTCAATAAATGCGCTTTTACTGCCAGAGCCGAAGCTCAAGAGTGCAATATAAAGTTTTTCCCAATTTCAGAAAGATTCAAGACATTCTTATGAGTTGAGGACAAGCTGCCCAATTTGAATGACATTTTATTCTAAATGGTTGTGCAACATGGGCTGCTTGAGGAAGAGATAGATTTTGGACTTTTGCTAAAGATCTCCTCCTGCTTCCCCATTCATCTGACAACACACACACACACACACACACACACATACCACACACCCTAATAAGAACCCAAGAAGAGACTGTCTTTCTAAAATGTGATCATTACTTTGACATTTGGAAAAATTTCCAACCCAAACAATGCAGTTGAATACTTGAAATGTTCAGAGAGGCCTGAAGAAATATATTCCAGTTATTTCGACACAGTTTAATGGGTGAGGTGAGAGGTCACCTAAAGATTATTTCCAAGCCAAGAACAGAAGTGATAAAAAAGAAAAAGCAAAAATCAAACAAAAGTGTTAGGCCTTTATATGCTAGATCTTTTGCATATCAGCCATGTAGCTGGGTGTGTGGTTGCTTATAAAAGAAGAAAGGGTAGAATATGTACTTGTATCTATGTATCTATACACACAGATGTGTGTGTGTGTGTGTGTGTGTGTGTGTGTGTGTGTGTGTGTGTGTGTGTTCATTATTTTCCCATTTATAAAGTACCTTGTATAGGCTTGTATAGGCTCTTCCGGGAATAAAATGCTTTATTTTTCTCTAGCTAATGTTTAAGAAATACACATTTTGTGTTTTGCTACATGCCCTATGTTGACAAATGAAGGCAAGGGGATCATAAACAAATAACCCTAGTTGCAGAATAAAGATGATTTGCCCATTCTAGCTGAAAATGCAATCATTTCATTCTAATTGGGGATCTAGTTGCACAATCTCTCCACATTTAATTTGCTTTGAAAAATATATAGTATGTGCACTCCCCAGAAGGCAATTGCTTCTCCCCAAAACATGTTCTACTTCTTTTAAAGCCTCTGGTAAAATTTTTATCAAAGCCATCAGATTTAGCAATTTGTAACTGATCTAATCTCTCCACAAAATCCTTGCTTACTGAAATTGCATCCAGCAGCGCTTCACTATAAACCTTTCAGTTCACATAAAACTGGATGACAACCTATGTCTTTCCTTCTTTTTATTTTCATCTCTTGATGCTTTAATTTTACCCAAAAAGAAACAAAAACTAGGTACACAGAATCGGAACTCATTTCAGCAATTTCCAGTTAATACATTATAAAGTACATGATCATTAAGAGTTACCAACATAAAAAAATAACTACAATATCAGCAACCATCAGATCAAATTTGAATAATTACAGTGTTATTTTTCACATATCCCCAACTAGAACATTACAATTCTTAAAGGCTTATAGGGAGGTGCCATTGTCCGAAAGAAACTTTTATTCACTTTTTAATTCATTCACTCATTCTCCAAATATTTATTGAGCATTTCCTATGCACTGAATAGTATTATAGGTGTGGAGGATATAGGAATGAACAGAAATTGGCACATACTTGCTTCATTTAAATGACATTGCTTCTATAATTAACCCTGAGGTAGAGTGATGCAAACGTCAATTACATAAGCCTATTCTGAATAAGCAATTCTGTTGGGGAAAATAACTTTTCTTGTCTTCTGTCATAATTACTGGTTGCTTAGCACAGTATCTGAAACAGATTGGATGCCCAACTAATATATGTTTAATGATGAAATCTCTGTTGATATTAAGATGAAATCTCTGATCTCAGATTTCTAAATTACACCTGTTAGTTTCTTGAGTCCTGTATTGAGCTTATGCCAAAGTCTTTGTTCAGTTTGAAGCCCCAATTCTGGCCAGCACCTAAACTACTTCCTGACAATGAATGTGTTTGGGAGGTCTGCCATTTCTTGGGTGACTTGAATTCTATGAATTTTATGACTCTATCTAGATTCTCCATCAGACCCTATAAATGTCTAACCTAATGTGCAGAAACCATGGTAGTTGTGAGATTGAGGCCCCTAATATAAAATAAGGTGGGTCTCATTCGATTAGGAAAATTGTAATACCTCTCAGTAGCAAAGGAAGGAAATCTGTATTTATCAATCTATAAATTGATTCAAGATAACACTTGAAGTCTTCTCATTCCCTGAACGACTGGGCTTCAATGCTGGAAAATGAGTGATTGTTTGGAGAATGAGAGTAGGACTCCCTGGCTTTGTATCCTACAGGTATTTTATAGCTATTTATGGAGCAAGTGGTCGATCAACTGATTGAATAAATCATTTTTCCTAAGACAGTAAACAGGAGTCCTGAAAGGTGTGAACTTTGAGATTTCCAAACATGATTCACAATGAGTAATGTTAACAGTCATGATGCTAAAAGTGAGTCTACTTTACTTAGAACAGGTAGGTGTTCCCCTCACATTTACCCTTTTTTTCTACTCTGCTCAGCTCAAGAAAACTTGTAGCTTTCCAGCTATGAGGAGGGTGGCATACTTCTGTTTCACATTTTTTTTTTTCCCCTAAACTGCTTCTTTCAAGACCCAGTTTAATGAAGGGGTGAATGCCTTCTATTAGACTTTGAATATTGGGTGGTTGCAGAGATTGGGTTTCTATTCCTCTTGCCCTAAAGTTCGACTTTTCCCAAATTAACATAGATCCTCAGTACGGCCACTTACCCCTCCAGGTTACTGATTGTTCTAAAACTCTGGCATGGTGGTTTCTTACTATTCTGATGGCTTTCTAATACTTCTAAGGGAAAATTTTTAAAACATTTTTTATCCAGCATCTTGTCTATTTCTATTATCAGTAGGAGGACTGATATGAATAACCTAACCTGCCTAATCCCAGACACAGAAGTTGAAACCATCAGTAGCTTTTTCTTAATGGATTTCTCTTGGCTTCCTCTTCCTTCCACAGCTGGCAGGATAATAACTGCAGGATGCTCTAAGAGGAGAAATTCCACCCCAGAGTTGGCTCATGCCTGTATCCTGGCCTCTTGCAAAATATATAATAAAGTATAAGTATGCTAATATTTGTATATTCTACACTTTCATACCTAATATGCTAATATCTATAGTTAATAATAAAATACATTAACATTTATAGTTATTAGCATATATAGGATATGCTAATATATTCTGCTGTAACACTAAGACAGTTTTGATTCTACTGTCTTCTACTGTTACTAGTATTTTGCCTTCTCTGTAATGTTCTAAAGAGCTTTTAAACAGGGGCGCCGGTGTGGCTCAGTCATTAAGCATTTGCCTTCAGCTCAGGTCAGGATCCCAGGGATCCCAGGGATCCCAGGGTCCTGGGATCGGGTCCCACATCAGGCTCCTTGCTCAGCAGGGAGTCTGCTTCTCCCTCTACCTCTGTCCCTCCCCCTGCCCATGCTTGCTCTCTTTCTTGCTCTCTCTCTGTCAAATAAATAAATAAAATCATTAAAAAAAAGAGCTTTTGAACAAATTAATCCCCAAAACATGAACCAAATTTTGAGTGTTTAAACTCTTTTTTAAATGGTTTCTTCCTCATTCTTCCCATAATACTTTATAACACCATTTTCCATTCTAAATTAGCAGCATCATTGAGTTATTTGCATTTTCTCAAAGTCATCATGTTACAATGATACCATTATCCAGATAAAGTACGACGTCACTTAATGCATCCCTCTCCTCTAGAATGTCATTTGATTGCATTCAGTTAATCAGCTTATATTTACTGGATGCCTAATATGGATTAGGCGCATGACAGACATTAAGAAGTAGACTAGACAAAGAAAATTTGCTGCACAGCTATACTATTCCAACAGTCTCCAAGACAGAGTCTCCTTATTATTTCTGAGGAAACTTTACAATGGAATAGCTCATGTGTTACCTGCAACATGATTTTCCTTTCATACGACACTCCCTACTCATTTCCCAACAATGATAAAAAGAGGACACGTGAACCAATTGTCTTTGAACTCACGGAACTATAATATGTAAGTAATGCATGAAATAGTTATCTAAACAGGAAAATATGAGACAGTTTATATTTTATTTCTCCATCTTAAAGGTTCTTTAAGAATAACTCTACTTAAGTGAAACCCACGTTTTCACTTAACGTTTTTTGGAATAGAATTAATCAACAAATAGTTGAGTTGACCTATCTCCCCCTTCCATAAAACTTCTTTTTCCCCAAAGACTTTTATTTTTTCAGTGTTACAAGAGTCATTGTTTATGTACCACACCCAGTGCTCCATGCAATACGTGCCCTCCTCAATACCCTTCCATAAAACTTAATGTTCTTCCACGTCCTTCAGCCTGAAAATTTTCATTGCGATGGAATATGTCATGTGTATCAGTTGAGATGCAAATAGAAATACTATTATACACAATATTTAGAACATTAAGAATAAGATCCATTTTTTCTGCATATATTGAAGAGACTGAGTTGAAAACCAAGTGGTTGGGTTGGATAGACCAGGATATAGTTGAGAGCTGACTATGGTCACACTCCTCACCTCATACTGTCCTGCGGCTGAACTCACATATCACTAACGTGTGACAGAACGATGGATTATGCACTGAGTAGTTATATGCATGTTCCTAAATCAAGTATGTTCTTCCAAATCTACTCTGAAACTTCTTTCTACATGGAGATTTCACAGGAGATTGATGCATAAAAAGCACATCTCTTGAAACATTATTCTTGTTTCTACCAGAGAGCTTTCTTCAGTTTTTTCAAATAATGAATAAATTATTTTTTACCATCACAGAAGTGAAACGAGCAAAACTTTACATGTAATCATCATTCTTAAGACTTTCTATGTAAACCCAAATTTAGAACTAAGAAACGTGAACTTTGATAAATTATCCCCATAGGAAATCCCTCCGCGAATCACAGTTTGGATCTCATTTGATTGTAACATTAAGTTTGAAAGTTAACATTCTCCATCATTTCGCATATTTGAAACACCTTGCAAGGGCATTAACTAATTAATCAAATTAGATAACAATTCTCTTATGAACTAAACATTATATTGAATCATTTGTTCCATAATATCAAGATGGTATATGTATATATGTCACTTTTGAGGTAATAATTATAGCTATGTGCAGTAAAGTATTTATTACCTTATCTAATTAATACACATTTTGGCATGTCAGGGTTTGTGGGTAATTATAGTTTTCTATTGCGGTAATAATTTGTGTGATTTATGAAGCCTATGAAACAACACTGCGAGCCAAAAAGCTGTCTGGAATAATTGCAGTTAAGCAGTGTGATCAACAGGTACGTCCAGCCAAGAGAACGCAGCCCTGAGGATAAAAGCCTCAAACAAACAGAAGCAGTGTGAGCTGTTCACTTCTCAGCCTGCTTTTTCTCACCTGGGGAAAAAAAAAAAAAAAAAGGCCCACCCACTGTTTTCAGCTGTATTAACAAAGAACTGATTGCTTAAGTATATGTAGTTATTTTCCAAAAGTTCATGCGCTGATGTGGACAACTTCATAAAAAATAAATATAACTATCATAGGCCATAAAAATTTGCAATCATTTCAGGAAAGAATACTAAATGTAGACACATTTAATTTGTTTATGGGGCGTCTGGGTGGCTCAGGTGGTGAAGCCTCTGCCTTTGGCTCACGTTATGATCCCAGGGTCCTGGGATCGAGTCCCACATCGAGCACCCTACTCAGTAGGGAATCTGCTTCTCCCTCTGCCTGCCACTCTTGCCACCCCCATCATGCTCTCTCTCTCATAAATAAAGATATCTTAAAAAAAAAAAAAGCCAGTGTTTTCTGTGGCTATTGAAAACTTTTTTTTTTTTTTTCCTATTGAAAACTCTTAACTAGAGTATGAACTCCTGCTCCAGTTAGAACACCTCCCTTCTCAATTCCTGCCAGTCCACGGGCTCTGTGTCTCATTGCCTTCTAGAACCCAGAGACCTGGATAAATTCTCCCAGCAGGAATAGAGCAAGGAGTTGATTTCCTAAGACACTTTGCTCATCTTCAGGAGTTGACTATCACAGGAACTTGACACTGGAAAAGAGCTTAGCTACCAGCATCCATATATTTATAATAATTTCCCCCAAGTTGGTGGGTTGTTGCAGAAGATAATGTGGGTTATTCTTTTTCAGGCACTACTTTTCTTTCTCCAAGTTTATTTTGACCTTCCCATCAGTCATTCTCTTTTGCTCCATATTAATGCCCTCAAGGTACCCAGTGTTTTAATTGGCATTCTGCACATACGCTGAACCACTAGATCCTATCTTACATAAAGAAGCAGCTGGTAAATTTCTGTGAACTGTTCTCAACATGTGGGAAGTTCTTAAATTAGTTTCATCTTTCCCAGGGAGACTAATACATTTATATTCTGTAGGAGCATATTGAATTTTTAGTTATTAACTCCAGGTAGAGCCAAATTCTTCCTATTTTTTTTTTTTTAAATCTTGAAGACTAAAAGATAATTTTGAATAATATAGACCTCTGAGGGCCAGGTCACAAGGTCTTCCTATTTACAATTATTGCTAAACTGTAGAGTCAGTAACCCGTAGCATAAGAGATACTTTTGCATGTGTTGGAAAGTAATATTGCAAGAGAATAAATAGCGAGAGCTCTAGGAACCGTCTGGAATGGAAATCAGAGATTTCTAACACAGTTTCCCAAGCAGCCACCTTCACTGACCTCAAACTTATCAGGCGTTTGTTTTCTGGTGAGCCAACGCAAAGAGAGGAAACAGATGAAATAGATCAAGGTTGCAAACTGAAGCCTGAGAAATGCATAACACATATCACTCAAATTCTTAGTCCTGAACTAATTCTGAACTGGCCAGCCTGCTCTCGTAGTGGGCTAAAGGTCACCTGAAAGCCTTTCAATTTTCAAAATCTATTTGTAGGGGGAAAAAATAGAATAAACAACAACAACAACATCACAACAAAGAAAATTTCTTCCTTCTGCATAGGTGCTTTTTTAGTAGAAAATGTGTCGTGTTTGAGTTCTGAAGCTACATTTAGGCTCGTTCTTACTATACCAGGCCAAACAGAGAGTTCGGGTCCAATGGTAAGTCTACGAAGAGAAAACTTCTGTGTTTTCAAGCATTTTTAAGCAGAATTTGATACACAGATATTTGAGTAATTGTGTCCAATCTATCACAGGGCCTGGCAGGCAGGTAGCATTTAAAATTATTAGCCTTCTTCCCCTCTGCCCTGAAATCTTTGCGCCCCCCACTTCTCCCACCTCACACACACATCCACACACACTTCCTCTGAAAGACAATGGCCCCAAGTAGGTGGCTACCCCTCCAGGAAAACAAACACAGAAGGTAAAATAAAGTTCAGAAATCCAACGATTTATCAGGCTGAAGATCAGAGTGAAACCAAAAGTTATGTCAGGATGTAAGGAGAGGTAAGTACAGAATAAAAACATATTATTAATCCTCATGATTATGACATTATCTGACTGCCCATCACGGATTAGGGCAAAGAGTGTGACAAAAGTGCGGTAAGAAATGGCATAGGTTCAGCAAGGACAGATATAAGCACATATACACATGGAAACAGACACATTGGTACATATATTTAATTTATGTGAGCTATTAAACAAATGGTCCTTAACAAAGAATATACATTAAAAACAGATTTAGGTATTCAAAGGTTTTTGTTTTCATTTCTAGATATCACTCACTCCCTTTCTAGCAACCATCAGCTTATTGTCTAGTTTCTATTTCTTTAATATTTGCCACTTGACGTTTTTATTCTACAAGTACTTCAATGAAGAGTATGGCACATATTTTCATTTTTAAGTCTTGGGTGTGCTTGGAAAATTGACTTATTAACCACAACACTGAAAAGATAAAAAATGACTACTTGATGTCATCTTCCAGAATATTTTAAATGTGGACAAGTCTTGTTGACCTCGTCCATGTTTTCCATTAGTTCCTTTCCAATTGCATTATCCAGTAATGCCATTATCTGCATTGGCTTTTTCCCAAGTGGGAAAGAACAGACCTGAGTATGAGCACAGCCTACCTAGCGTGTCCAGTAAACAGGGTTCTGATGTTCTGCATTAAATAGCGGTCGACACAAAGGTGTTGCTGTGAATTTGCCTGCCTCTTCTTTCCAGGAGCTGTCTTCTTTCACCTCAAGAGTGAAAGCTCTATTTCATTTTGCCTTGCTCTTAATTAGCTTTTTTCACAGGGGCGAGAAACCAATACAAAAACCTTGGTGTATCTTTTGGCATTTTTCTTCACTTTGCTAGGGAAGCGCTCTCTAAGGTGTAACTTCCTTGCTTTGAAGATGCAACATCTTTGGACATTAATTATTATCACTGCTCACTTTCTGGCAGTGACATTCCTCCCCCCAAAAAAACAAAAAAAACAAAAACCCGAAAAAGATGAAGATGAACAATGTCAACTGGAGTTCTTCCAAGTCAACAAGCCTGTTTTGCAAGTGAAATGAATCATCCCCAGTGTTCTATGCCAAGTCACCTTGGAGCTTCTTAATTTTATATTTTTGATCAGTTGGCTGATAGTTGGGGCCTGGGATGGGGTCTGAGTCGAGTCTTTCTGAATTTTAGCACACCTACTATTACCTACAACTATTACTGCAGTGTGTTTTGGGGGTTTGCTTTGAAATTCGTCCTGAGATATATTCTCTACTTCCTGAAAATAGAGGTGAAGCATCTAGATTACAAGGCATTAAATATAACCAATAACTTTGGTTCTTTAAAACGCTTACTTAGGGGCACCTGGTGGCTCAGTCAGTTAAGCATCTGCCTTTGGCTCAGGTAATGATCTCAGCGTCCTGGGATCGAGTCCCACATCAGGCTCCCTGCTCAGTGGGGAGCCTGCTTCTCCCTCTCCCTCTGCCCCTCTCTTACTTTCTCTCTCAAATAAATAAGTAAAAATCTTTAAAATGCTTACTCAGTTCACCTCAGTGTGCTGCACTTAACCTTATCAGATAACCTTCATGTATTATCAATTTACCACATTAGATCATTCAATTCTGATCCGTTGCATTGGTTTGCTGCCAAATTCACTCAGAGTCCTTCCATGTCATTTCATGTTGGAGGGAACATAAACACGTGGAATAGAGCGGATAATTATGCTGATTGGACAGCTCAAAGAGATTCAAACACCTATTTCCCAATAATCTGAATGCGCTCCATCAAACTTTTGTTTGGGAATTTAATAAAAAGCTTTATTGTATGGTTAATTAAAATGCATCTTTATTTTCCCATGGTGCCTCACAGTCTAAGGAACGTTAGAAATTGAACACAGAAAACCTTGGAAAAACACTTTTTAAAGGAAAATATCATGTGATTTTAAATTTTAAATTAAATTCTTAGGCATTTATTTTTTGCAGTTTTATAATCTGAAAACATTTATTTTCAGATGCTTCTAAAAGAACCTAGTAGTATCAAAGAAATGGTACAATTCCCTTGGAAAACAGTTTGGCGGTTTATTTTTTTCTTTTTTTTTAAGATTTATTTATCTATCTATCTATTTATATGAGAGACAGAGAGCACGCAAGAGGGAGAGGGGCAGTGGGAGAGGGAGAGGGAGAAAGAGAGAGAATCCTCAAGAAGACTCTGTGCTGAGCTCAGAGCCCAATGCAGGGCTCGATCTCAGGATCCTGAGCCAAAATCTAAAGAGTTGGCCACTTAATTGACTGAACCACCCAGGCACCCCTGGCAGTTTCTTAAAATATAAACACAGACTTATAAAGTAGTTGGTCCTACCTATTTACCCAAAAGAGATGAAAGCATATGTCTAACCAGACTTGTACATGAATGTTCATAGTAGCTTTACTTGTAAGGGCCCAAATCAGAATAAACTCAAATTTTCACCAACAGATAAATGTAAATCAAATTGTTGTGTACCTAGAGTCGAATAGTACTT
>CM052897.1:116357803-116467399 GCA_028534135.1 Potos flavus | reverse complement strand
TAATATTCCATTGTATATATGGACCACATCTTCTTTATCCATTCGTCTGTTGAAGGGCATCTCGGCTCTTTCCATAGTTTGGTGATTGTGGCCATTGCTGCTATGAACATTGGGGTGCATATGGCCCTTCTTTTCACTACATCTGTATCTTTGGGGTAAATGCCCAGTAGTGCAATTGCAGGGTCATAGGATAGCTCTATTTTTAATTTCTTAAGGAATCTTCACGTTGTTTTCCAAAGTAGCTGCACCAATTTGCATTCCTACCAACAGTTTAAGAGGGTTCCCCTTTCTCCACATCCTCTCCGACATTTGTTGTTTACTGTCCTGTTGATTTTGGCCATTCTAACTGGTGTAAGGTGGTATCTCAATGTGGTTTTGATTTGAATTTCCCTGATAGCTAATGATGATGAACATTTTTTCATGTGTCTGTTAGCCATTTATATGTCTTCTTTGGAGAAGTGTCTGTTCATGTCTTCAATAAATGGTGCTGGGAAAATTGGATAGCTATGTATAGAAGAATGAAACAACCATTCTCTTACACCATACACAAAGATAAACTCAAAATGGATAAAAGACCTCAACGTGAGGCAGGAATCTATCAAAATCCTAGAGGAGAACATAGGCAGCAACCTCTTCCATATCGGCCACAGCAACTTCTTTCAAGACATGTCTCCAAAGGCAAAGGAAACAAAAGTGAAAATGAACTTTTGGGACTTCATCAAGATAAAAAGCTTCTGCACAGCAAAGGAAACAGTCAATAAAACAGAGGCAACCGAAAGGAATGGGAGAAGATATTTGCTAATGACACTATAGACAAAGGGCTGATATCCAAGATCTATAAAGAACTCCTCAAACTCAACACCTAAAAAACAGATAATCATGTTAATTACATTTCAATAAAACTTTTTAAAAAGGTAAACAGAAAAGAGAATACATAGCATGTACGTCTATTCATCAATAAGTAATTTTTTTTTTTTAAGTTGAGATTAGAAGGACCATCATTACTATGACCTGGGAATTTTATGCCTTCCTCAATGCCAAAACTATCTGAAGATTTCCCATTCTTGCCTGTTCATTGCATGGTGCTACCAAGAATAACAGTTCAAGTCAATAATATAATTGAACAACCACATTGTTATCTTATACATGGAAAGAGGTATTTATTCGGGGACATTTATAAGAGCAATATGGTTTCCAGGCTAGCACAAATGTCCAAGAATATGTCCTTAAACCATGTATTTATAATATTGCTAGGATGGCAGAAGATAAGGAATTTACCTTTTATCTCAGATGTGATGCATTATTTCTTACCTCACAGCTTGGGATTACATTTTTTAATATTGACAATATTTCCATATGTCTCATGCTCATTTATTCATTCATCTATTCACTAAGTATTATAAGCATGTATTATGTACCAGGTCCTATTCTAGAAGTTGAGATACATGGTTCATCTTCTAGTAAGATATTGCATAATTAGTAGCCATGCCTATGTTCCCATGTAGGCTTTGGAAACTCATTCGTCATTCAATTTCAATTTTTACATAAACATTTATTCAACCCCTACTCTCTTCCAGGCATTCAAGTCAGGACACGAAGATGGACAAGACAGTATTTTCTCCAGCTTCATGGAGATGCTTCAGCAAGGAAGATGCACGCTAGACCAGCAATTCCAAGGGTAATGAATGCAAGTACAAGACGCTGTGGGAACAATTCACTAATGAATGGAATTGACTCTGAGAGATGCTTGAAGGATGAAGTCAATACTTGAGTGATGGTTAGTTCCATAACTAACCCACACTTGACACTTACCAATTTTGTTCACCTTGGTTCAACTGCTTATAGTATTTGTGAACATATCTTCTACAGCTAAGGGATCCCAACTTCCTTTCGAAGGTAAACACATGTGTTTTTGTTTTTCCTTACAGTGCCTAGTTCCATAAAAACATGTTCCTGTTATTGTTTATATGATGATAATAATAATAATAAATGGAATAACCGATGTGCAGAAGTCTTGATCGAGATTCTCAGCTAACAGGTGGAAAAGGCTGTATTTAATTGGAATTGTTCTTCCAGTAATTTTGAAAGTATCAAATTACCTTTTATATAGAACTTATTGTATAGATTTTTAAAAAATATATTAATATATTATCTTCTATGCCAGTTCTACATTCACAAGAGCACTCAGTTGGAATATTCTATTAACTGACAGTGATAAATAATATTTCTTTAATTACTATTCTTGTTATTCTTGTTTTCTTGGTGCCTCTGGGAATAGAGTGTTTTTGTATAATTAAAACACTTGCAACTCAAGCAAGAGTGGTGCTTACTCCAGAAGTACTTTGGAATTTAATCACTTCTTTTTACTGGAGAAACTTTTATTTTGAAATCTTTACTAATCATTTATTTGGCATTAGATGACATGGCTTTGTGTAGCTTATAGCAGGAACTGCTATTTCTCTACAGAAAAGACAGCTCAGATCTGGTAATGGAAAACGATTTTTAACCAATTCTCAGTATATTATAGTTCTAAAGGGAACATTTAAAACCAAGTACTATAGGAAATCCAAAATTGAGTTTACATATAGGCTAAAAGATAGTGATATAAAATATTAATAATAGTAACTTGCCTTTATTTCATCTTCACTATCTTCTAGGTACCATTCCAGATTTTCCATTTATTAATGCATGTAATTCTTACAGCAATCTTATAAGTGGTTATTCATTTTACAGATGAGGAATCTGAGACTCTGACTGATTAAGAAACTTACCCCAGGTAATACAGCTAGCAAGAAGGAGCCAAGATCTGAACCTCTTCTGACTGGTTTCAGAGCCCAGGCTCTTAACCCCTGCGCAAAAAGATTTCCTTAAGGCTTTCTTTTCTACCCATGGTAGGGTACTGCTACGGTGGAGGAAATTCAAGGAATTTATTTATAAGCAGGCGACAGGAATAGGGGCCCTCATTTACAAATAGGAGATGACAGCTCCTTTAAACATGATCTACTAGTATCTCAGAAGTATTTTCAGATGGAACCCAGTGGGTTCACACCGATGGGTTAGATTTTTTAAATTACAATGCATTTTGTTTAGAAGAGGGATTAAAGTATTTGCCAAAATGATTTGTGTTGACAAAATGGCTTAGTACATTTGGCAGATTTATTTTGGAGAATCGAATAAATTAAGGTGTCTAGCAAAAGATGTGCTATAGCCACTGAAACAATTTCAAGTATTTCAGAAACTCTATTTTTATTCACTTTGCAAAATGTGCTTAGTTGAACTGCCAGTCCCTGTTACATTTCCATTTCTAAGCAATTAATTAAAATCCCAAATCAGTTTTTTTCTTGATCATGCCAGCAGGAGTCAGTTACCATGGAAATAGGAAGATCAGTAGTATTTGGAAGAGAGAAAAAATGGCTTGCATCAGTCTTTTATTTTGGAAACCTAAGTGATGGTCTAGAGTAGCTTGTTGGCTCAGCAGTAGGAAGCTCTGCTCCCCTAGCAGCAAGTGTGGCAGCAACAACTGGAAATTACTGACAGTCTGAGGATTACATTTTGCCCCCAGGGATATCATTTGGCCAGTTGAAAAAGTCATTAACTCAGCTTTTTCATGTCTTCTACCTATAGGTTAGACCCCCCAATGTAATTGATTACAGAGTATTTTGTTGTGGCTAAGCAGGATTTCAGATCAATAATTGGTTATATTTTGCAAAGACCTATCAAAACCTATTTATGATTTTTTTTTTCGTATGTCAAGCCAGTGTGCTTTAGATAGAAAGCTCATTTCCAGGCAATAGTGCAAACTAAGAATGACTATGATTGAAACCGTACTTCTTTACATTTCGGAAAATGGAAACTGATGAGATATCATCTGTGGGTATTTAATTAAAATGTAATTCAGTAGTGCTACCTTAGAGACAGTACTTAAAGAAGAAAGTATAATGAATAATACTAATATGCCTATAGTAAAACAAATAGTTGTACTGAAAAAATCGAACCCTCATTAAAGACATGCCTTTAATGATGCAGATGGTAATAACAGTAATAATTTCCAATGTTTATTAAGGGTTAATTATGCGTCACACACTGTTCTTAGTGTGTTGAAAGTATGAACTCAGCCTCTCTCAGCCATGCCTTAAGGAAGATCCCTATATTCACAGATGCAGTGATTACCTTAAATTACTGGAATTTCTCTGTGTGAAAACATTCTCTACTTCCCTGTGTTCCTCAGGAGGCTGTCTATGAAATCAGACAGGTGACAACATTACACTGCACAAGGTCCTGCACAAAAACCTATCTCAGTTTGGTAGCTACTGTTTTTCTCAAAATCATTGTGGAAAATTCAGATATTAGAAAGAAAGAGGGAGCAAATCAGGACTTCCTGTCTTGCGCCAGCATTAGACCTCAGTGTGGTAATATGTCTAACAACACCCGGAAGAAGCTCCAGTCTGTAGGCAATGGGAGTAATTAGGGAAAGAAGAATTTCTCAGCAAAGTTTTTTCTTATTGCTGTAGGCAACTGATACAATGTTGCCATTTATGTCCATTAAATACTATTGTGTTTTCCTCATAATAAAGTCCTCAAGGCAGATCTACGTGTCTTATGCCTATAAATATTTAATAGTGATCATTATTTAACAAGGGGGGTAGTTGTTTTAGTTAAACTTTGGAAGAAAAAAACAGAGCCATAGTTCCCTCTAGTTCGCTGTCAGATGAATAGAAGGCTCCTGGCCAACTGAGGCACTTGTGGCAACACCAATCATATGGGTGTTTAGAATTCAGGTGCCATAGCACACATGATATACTATGTATGCCTTATGTCTCCGAGCTGCTAGCTATGTAGCTGGAATGTATTTCAAAACATACATGCACATTACAAAAGGTGATTTGGTATGCTAATATCTGTTGCTATTAAACACCCTTCCCATCAATCTAAGCTCTCCCACAATAGCCTGGAAGTTTATATGCACACTTCCCAGATTTCCTTGCCCGCAGGATCCTGGTTTAGACTTCTTGTATCTTTTAAAATTCTACATGTTGGGCACCTGGGTGGCTCAGTTGGTTAAGCGTCTGCCTTTGGCTCAGGTCATGAACCCAGGATCCTGGGATCCAGCCCTGCATTGGGCTCCCTGCTCAGTGGAGAACCTGGATCTCCCTCTCCCTCTGCCTGCCGCTCCCCCTGCTTGTGCTCGGTCAAAGAAATAAATAAAATCTTTAAAAAAATTCTACATGTTTATCAAGCATGTACTAAATAAATAATACTCCTCTGCTCAGTAAGGAGAAATCCAAGAATAATATCCAGCTATTGATTTCAAGGGGCATAAAAGCTTATAACATTCCCTGTAGTACAGAATATGGTGCTTTGAATGCCTTGAGGACTTAGATGTCTTTGTTACACTAATCTCCAAATGAAAGTCCCATACATTGTAGACAAAGATAAACAGAATGTATAAGCAAAGATCTATTTATTTAACTTGCAAGCATCCACTAAGCACATGTTATGTTCTAGACACAATATCAGGTATTGTGGTCTATCTATGCAATGGACTATTCTTCAGGAAAAAAAAGAGGAAAAAAATACTAGGTATTGGGGAATACAAAAAAATGTAAGATATTATAATGAAAGATAATTACCATAGTTATTAAACATACTATTTCTGATGCTGGCTCACTGGTTTTAAATTCTTACTCCACTATTATAAATCTCCAAAGATAGATTGTCAATGAAGCAGTCTACCAGCTTCCCAGTGTGCATGTCCCCTCCCATTGAATCTGGGCTGGCCCTGAGACTCAATTTGAGAGTAAAATGTGACAGGAGTGACTTCCCAGACTAAGACATAAGAAACCTTGCAGCCTCTACCTGGAACACTTGGGATGTTTTCTCTGGCGAAATCAAGTACATAATTCAATCACCATGAGACTTCCATGCTATATGGAAGCCCAAATGAGCCAAACAGAAAGCCACATAAAGAGAGAGAGAGAGAGAGAGAGAGAAAATCTTCCAAGAACCCAGCTATTCTAGCTATCCCAGCTGAGGCACCAGACATGTAAGTGAAGCAGCTACCATCCTTGTCCATCCCATTGGGCCCTCACATGACTCCCACCCCAGGGGTAATCTTTACCGGCACAGTAAGGGACCTCTCAGTTGAGCCTGGTCAACCCATGGACAGGATGAAATAATGGTAAATTATTGTCTTAAGCAACCAAGTTTTGGGGTGGTTTGCTGTGTAGAAATAGATATAGAAGCACTTAGATGCTATGTGACCTTAGGCAAATTAAATCCCCATTGTCCAGCTACCTTATTGATAAAATGGAGATAATCATAGTACTATAGTTCTTTGTGTTGTTGTTTCTGGCCCTCAATAAGACAATAGCTCTTTTTAGCCTGTAGAACTATGCTGCCCAATATGGTAGCCACCAGCCACTTATGGCTAGTGAGCATTTGAAATATGGCTAGTCAAAACTGAATGTGCTGTAAGTGTAAAATACAAAATGGATTTTGAGTACTCAAGGTGAAAAAATGTAAAATATCTAACCAATATTTTAAAATTTTGTTTACGTATTTCCCTTGCCTTTGACGATGTGTCTAGGAAGAAGTTGCTGCAGGTGAGGTCGAAGAGGTTGCTGCCTGTGTTCTCCTCAAGGATTTTGATGGATTCCCATCTCACATTTAGGTCTTTCATTCATTTAGAGTCTATTTTTGTGCATGGTGTAAAGAAGTGGCCCAGTTTCATTCTTCTGCATGCGGCTGTCCAATTTTCCCAACATCATTTGTTGAAGAGACTGTCTTTTTTCCATTGGATAGCCTTGCTTTGTCGAAGATTAGTTGACCATAGAGTTGAGGGTCCATTTCTGAATTCTCTATTCTTTTCCATTGATTTATATGTCTGTTTTTGTGCCAGTACCACACTGTTTTGATGATTACAGCTTTTGCAATAGAGCTTGAAGTCCAGAATTGTGATGCTACTGGCTTTGATTTTCTTTTTCAACATCCTTTTGGCTATTTTCTGGTTCCATACAAATTTTAGGATTATTTGTTCCAGCTCTGTGAAAAACATTGATGTATTTTGATAGGGATTGCATTAAATGTGTAGATTGCTCTGGGAAGCATAGACATTTTCACAACATTTGTTCATCCAATTCATGAGCACAGAATGAAATCTTTTTTTTTTCAAATACTTTTATTTTATTTTTTCAGTGTTACAAGATTCACCGTTTATGTACCACACCCAGTGCTCCATGCAATACGTGCCCTCCTCAATACCCACCACCAGGCTCGCCCATCCCCCCATCCCCTTCCCCTCCAAAACCCGCAGTCCCTTGTTCTGAGTTCACAGTCTCTCACGGAAATCTTTTATTAAAATTAATTTCTTTTAACTTTTTAAAATTTATTACTAAGAAAATGAAAAATTACAGATGTGGCTTGCATGTGTGGCTCTCACTATATTTCTATTGGCCAGTAATGCCCTAGAATATCAGTAACATAGGGTTGGACTTTGTTCACCTATGTTATTACAGTGCCTCTCACAATGTCTGACATATTGAAGGTGTGGAAAAAATATTTACTGAATAAATGAATGATGTCAGTCTGCAACCAAATTAGACTTTTCTCATATTAGTGATTTCTTCTGAACCTTCTTTAAATAATTTTGTGGTGATGAACCCATCTACTAATAGGTAATCAGTAAGTGTCTGATAATTTCCAGGATATTAATGTGTTTTCAGATACTAGACAGTTTTGTTGTTGTTAAAGATTTTAGGGTCACCCAATAACTCTTTCACTGAAATGTGTTAAGATAAGCTCTTCTTTCTCATGTGGAAGGACATGCAGAAATTATAAGAATTCATCAAACATCTTGATCTGATTTGCTTAAACTTAGGGAACTGAATAAAGACATTGTATTTGCATTATTTTTAGAAGGCCTTTGATGTTAACTCGAATAGGGCTAGGTGGGATGACATGTCTGTGAAATAAAATCCAATGGTGTTTTGTGTATATTACATGTTCTTCCATGAAATCCTGTAACACAGCGATTGTATGGCGTCTACACTGAGACAGCATGTCATTTATGTTGAAATAAATAGAAATGAGGTTATTGCTGCCTATTTATACGGCTACTGTGCCCTTTGTCGGTAACACAGATTTTTTTTTTATTGCAACTGACAACATGAATTAACTTAAACAGAGAGCAGCTATGTGAGTGTGAGTGTGTGTGTGTGTGTGTGTGTGTGTGTGTGTGTATGCGCGCAGAGCTACTGGGAACAGTTTAGTTAGCAAGGTTATAGGCATAACTAAACCACCAAATCTGGCAAGGTGGAAATAAATTCTGGAGACTCCAGGGGCTGCAATCATACCTTCAAATTCCATCCTGTCTCTCGAGTGGTTTTCTCAGTTGATCTTTTGTATCTGCTTCATCCTCTCCTACTAACTTCCTCATGAGGCTCGAATGTACATCAGCAGCTATCTGGGGGCCTCAGCTTCCCAAATTCCCTATCGGAGAGTAAAAAGTCGCTCCTCCCATAATGCATTTTGAAATATCCTGGGGAAAAAAACCTAGCGTGGATCCTGCATCTAGTGCTGGCTTAGCACTGTGGGCTGGGATGTGGTTTCCACTGTAATCACATTATTGGAAGGATCAGTTGAGAGGCTGTTCCATCAGAAATGGGACTTGGAGAAGAAGGAAAGGGAACAGGTACTGGGTAGACAAAATATGACAAGTCCACTGTAGTAGATAGTAATCATTACAGTACCTGGTTTCACATTTGAAAGTACAGTGATGTTATTGCTGATACATGAATTCTTCCCAATGGTAACAGTTTAACAGTGGAAAAGTGGCTATATCTCTTTTATGGGGAAACATTTTTTATTTGAAATGTGTGCATTTTAATATCCTCTTTAGTTTTGGATATTTACCAGTGAGGAAGGGAAGCAAGGATGTTTTCTGTTCCTGACATCGGGTTTAGCAGGGCAGGAATAATGTTATCTATTAATGAGCAGAGATGTTAGCTGAAGAGGTCTGGCGACGTTCCAGTTTGGTTAATTAAATCCTACCTGCTTAAATTCTGTCTTTATTTTCAAATGAATATTCACTGTTATTTCTCATTTGAAAAATTATTTGATGTTATGAGTTTTGGACCGCTAGCTTATTTGCGACGTAAAGAATTTCAGTTTACTTTGAGTTCAAAATGCCCTCGCTCCAGTTCAATATTACCTTCTTTTTGTGGTGACTTTGAGACATTTCCCTCAGGACTATAAAGGTGGCACTATATATTTTCCCAGTGATAATACACTCTTTTAAAATAATTTCTGTCTTTCTCATAGTGATAGCAAATAATGAGATACCATGACTTTGCAAACCAAACTTGATCTGACCCATTAGATACAGTAACTATACACTAATACTTAGAGTAACAGGCAATGTCTGAAATGAGCATGTTGCAAGTTGACAAAGGACCAAATCAAAATTAAATTACTTCTAATTAGTCATCATTGCATAAGAATCTATTTCATGGAATCTATTGTACAATGTGCCAAATCAATATATTGCAGTTTAAATAAGTAATACAAGTCATGACTGATTTTTCTCTTTTGTGGTTGTGATAAGAACATTTGACATGGGATCTACTATGCTAAAATCTTAAGTGTACAATGTTGTAAACTATAGGTACAGTGCTATACAGCAGATTTGTAGAGCTTATCTTTCTTAACTGACATAAACGCCTATTGATTTAGCAACTCCCCATTCCCTCTCCCCCAGCTTTGGCAACCACCATTCTCCTCTGTTTCTCTGACGGGGACTTTTTAGATTCCTCATATAAGTGGAATCATGCAATTCTTGTCTTTCTGTGATTGGCTCACTTCACTTAGCATAATGTCCTCCAGGGTCATCCATATTGTCACATATGGCAGAATTTGTTTTCTCAAGCTGAATAATATTCCATCGTATGAATCTACAAATATATATATATATATATATATATATATATATATACACACACACACACACACATATATATTACAGTAGTATATGTATATATATATTACATATATGTATGTATATTACATATATGTATACTATATATGTAAATGCATGTGTACACATGTATACATTATATGCCTATACTTATAAACATCTTAATTTGGGTAGGCTACATTTCAAGGGCTTAATAGCACAGTATCAGATAATAGAACTATATATAGATGTTTTTGCTTTAGTGGCTGGAAATACGGCAGTGTTACTGGAATGGGGAAAACTAAAGGAGGAACAGGATTGTAGGGGCTGGCATGTAAGGTTTATGATACATATTAGAAATCCTTACTGAGGTGAAAAGTTTATAGTTGAGTAGCTTTGACAGCTGGTCAGTATTCAATTGTATGGATATAATATAATTTACGTGAATAGTTCCTTACCACCGGAAAGTTTAGACAATTATACCGATGTTAACTACAATATAATGAAAACTCAAAGACTTGTTAACTTTTCTAACTTTCTGAAATATCCTTGAGATATTGTTCCTAGAAGTGGAATTCACGGGTCTTAGCACATGCTAACTTTCAATGTTTTTGGTAAGTTAACCAACTATCCTCCAGAAATAGTAGAGAAATTTATTTTCCTATCTACAGTATGTAGCAAAGCTATAATCTGCATTTTCTCATTATCAGTGAGTATTATTAGATTTTAAGCCTACAGAATATCTTTTAAAGCCCATTTACTTTGATAAAGAATCTTTGGTCTGGTATTAGTAACACATAATGAATAGAAAAGTGTCATTCCAGAAGAAGCTCTGGTTCTAGTGGAGGAAGCTCTATTAGAGGTATATTCAGTGAGAAATGTGAATTTTTGTTTGTTTTAATACTTTAATTTTTTTCTTCAAGCCAATGTTTGCTATCAGCAATTCAATAGTTTTATAAGAAATTAGCTTATTTTATGTAGATAGAGGTGGGTCCATGAAAAAATATTTTTGATCTTTATTATGAGACATTTGCCTCTGAAAATGATTTTTTGTCATATGAAAGTCACTGAATTAGGACAAAACTTGTTCTATAAATTATTGTTTCTAAATATATGATCTACTAACTGACCAATTTTTGCAAACATAGAGGGCTATTTTTATTATACCTGTCCCCTAGGTTTTTGTCTTTTGAATAATTTGTAACTGTGCTTTCCCTTAATTCATTAAGGGTTTTTGGTTGAATATTCAGATATCAAATAAGCTAGGATGATCAGAAATACCACATTTTGATAATACCTGGGGCTATAAGAAAGACCAAAATTTTTCTATCTATTTGGAGAGATAGATATAGACAGGCAATACAAAAAAAAAAAAAAAAATGGAGTTAGTGAATAAATGAAATTTAGCTATGACAAGTCAAGAAAAACTTTTACATTCTTTGACTACCATGATTAAAACTCATAATAATCTAAAAATTGCCAATCTATTGACAGAAAAAAGCTGTGACATTTCTAAAGATTCCCATTTAAGGAGAACTTGGATATCCAACTACCTTAATAGATCATGTATCTCAATTAAAAAAAACACTTTTGAAACACAAATGGTGGTAACAGTGTGAATGGTCAGAGAGAGGATATACATAACTGCTGTACTAGGATTACTAAGGCAGTAGTCCCCATTCAGTGATGCAACAGGTGCACGTAATTTCAGAATTCAAGAGGATTTTAATCTATGTATTGGGGGATTACTGTGGCTGCCAAATGCCAAATGGGCTGGATTCTAACCACAGGGATTACTCTTACCCCCTGAAGTTGATTGATATGTTCTCTTTTTTTTCGTGTATATTTTAAAAACAACGACACTGAGAATTTTATATTGTGGGATTATGCCAGATATATCTCAGCAGGCTGCCACAATATAAAATTATACTTATACTTGCATTATTCGTAAAATAGCCAGAATATCCTATTGGGCTTGTATAAGAAACAAGGTAGGATAGTACGTATTGGACATTTTGTTTATATTTAAGGATTTAGAAATATCATTTGAGTATTATTGAAAATTTCCACTTATTTTTTACATACCAATTTCTGAATTCTCTACTGGGTTACATTTGGTGCTTACTGCTAAAGGAGAAATATGTAGAATGAAACTAATTTCTGCAGATGTAGAGTCATGTGTTTTAGCAAGTTGTAATAAAGAAAGTTTCCAATAGTTGGTTTAAACCATTTGAGGACAGATTCAAATTCACCCATGATATGAAACTGGGCACACTAGAAACTAAAACTATTTTTGCACGCTGTCATATTCAGATAGGCAAGGTATCTGATAGGCATGGGGAAAGAGGGGCATGAGTACATCCCCAAACTGAAAAAAAAAAGCAACCAACTCTCCTAGAGCTAGTTGAGTTTGAAATGTTCTCTTCTGGTGATATCTATGTGACAGGGTTGAAGGCACCAAGAAAACAGTGGAAATGCAGAGAGGGGAGAGATCATGGCTACATCTGGTACCAGCAGTCACAGGAGTGAGGAGACGGAGGGTCAGAGGATGAAGGTCACTTGCTCAAATCCATGTACTGAGCTGGGGTCAGGACCTAGTTCCCTTGACACACAGTAGAATGTACTTTCCACTGCATGCTGATGGAGTTCTAATGGTTTTTGATTTGTAGGAGTAGCTTGTTCATTTTCTGGGACCAAAGCATAGAAAAGAGTGGCACAGAACACAGCCATTATGCAAAGTAATTTTCTGTATTTACACATGCAGTGTTTGGCTTTACCAAATAGTCATCTCCAAGGTTTAAGAGTAGAAAGATCAGGTGCTTATACACAATATTAATGAAGAGATGTGGATAGTTAGTGTGATCTATATCTGAGGATAGACTTCAATAATGAGAAGCATATCTACAGGGAAGTGAGGATCTGAAGATATATACACGTCAAAGAAGGAAATGTAAGCTTAGTCTAGGAAAGAATAGGCAGGAGATGGATCATAATAATATTTTCCAACCGTATGTTGGGTTAAAATGAAAAAAAAGTAAATTAAACATTTCCTGTGTATCTGCAGAGAACAGAAGTAGGGAAAATAGGTGAGGCAGAATTTAACTCATTAAAATTTTTTGGCAATTAATAGTTGTTCAGAAGCGAAATCAACCATGTTGCCTGGACTCATTTAAATTCATGATTTTGAACCCCAAGAGAGTCACTTATATTGTCTTGATAATTTTGTTCTGCATCTCTAGTTAATTATTCTTTCATTCTCCAATGTCTTTCTCATTCTTCTCTCCAAACACCTAACACCTCTTCTCTCCTCCTCACTCTCAGCCAGTGTCCTTGCTTTTCCTTTTCTGAGAAAATTAAAGCAATAAGAAGAGAGCATCTAGAAACCCCCATTAACACATATACACACCTACCACTATCTACACCCAAATACTTCACATTTTTGTCTGTTATCATAGCAAGCTATCTGTACTTCTGGTCAAATCCAACGGCTCTACCCTGGCACCACAAAACATCTCCTTCTTCTGAGGAAGGGACGTAACTCAGCAAATTCCCCTTTCTCTCCTACATGTTATTTTTGTCTTTGCTCTACCATTTCCATCATAATACAAATATACTGTTATCTCTTCTATCAAACACACACACACATGCACATAGACAGACACTTCTCTTGGCCATCTTTCCTCTACCAGCTACCACTCATTTCTTTTCCTCTCCTCTACTCTCCTAGAAAGCATTGCCTATACTTACTGAATCCAATTCATCTTCACCATTTCCCTCATAAACCAGCTCAAATCACTATTTACCAGTACTACTGCAAATAAAGTGCTATCATCAAGATCGGGTGATCTCCACGATGCTAAGTTCAATAACCAATTCCTCCGTCTCACCTTCCTGGAACCACCAGCAGCATTCAACACAGTGCATCACTTCTTCCACATTGGGGCACTTTCTTGACTTGGATTCCAGTTGGCTTCTACTCCTTTACTTGGCTTGCCCCACTCATCTGGGTTTCCCTTTTACCTCTCTGGTCCCTCTCTACAGTTTCTTCCCTTACTTCTTAATTTTAGCACACCCTAGGGCCCAGCCAGTAGACACTCCAATTCCAGTCTCCCTTGGGACACCTGGGTGGCTCAGTTGGTTAAGCATCCAAGTCTTGATTTCGACTCAGGCTTAGGTGATGATCTCAGGGTCATGAGATCGAGCCCCATGTGGGCTTGAGATTTTCTCTGTCTCTCTCCCTCTACACCTTTCCCCTGCTAGCTTGCTCCCTCTCTCTTTCTCTCTTAAAAAAAAAAAAAAATCCAGTCTCCCTTATCTGACTGCCTGTCAGTGTCTTCACTTGCATGTTTCATGGTCATGTGAAACTTAACACGTCCAAAATGGAATTCCTGATTTCCATATATAAACCTCTAGCTTGTCAGTTGATGGCAACTCCATTCTTCCAGATGTTCAAACCCAAGTTCCTGGGAGTTCTAACTCTCCCTCACATTGTATATAAAAGCAGTCCAAAAGTCCTGTCTGTTCTAACTTCAAAATATACCCCAAACCGAATAACCATGTCACATCCCTTTCACTGATACCACTTTGGTTTCAGCTACCATATTTTACCTGGATTTCTGCAACAGCCTCCTAACTGGTCTCCTGTCAGAATAGTCTATTCTCAACAGTGTAGCCAGAAGGAGCCTGTGGAAATGTGGGAGCAGGAGCTGTCGCTCCTCAAGACACTGTCCTGACTTCCATTTTCAGAGTAAAGGGCAAAGCTGTTTCTTCTGCTTTAAAGGTTCTTTCCTTAGTCTCCCTTTGCTAGTCCTCATTCCTTCCTCAAGCTAATAGTCAAATCTTAGGTTCCTAACAAATCCCAGTGTGACTCTACTATCTAAAATGTCAATCTATCCCTCTGCTACAGATTCTCCATACCCTGTATACTCTTTTTAACAAATTCCATAGTATATTACTATACTATATATATGGTATATATACTATACTAATATACTATACATAGTATATTACTCACAACATGGCCTGAAATACACTTGTTTATTAGTTTTATTTTTTATAGTCTGTCCTATCCACCACCCCTACACACATATAATATAAGCTCTTCGTAGTAGGAAATACTGTCTTATTGATGTATTCCAGGTACCAAAAATAATAATAATTAAATAAATAGAATGAATGAAAGAATGAATGTAGAAAATGATATTACTGTCACTAAAAGTAGTCAAACAAATTTTCAAAGGGATAAAATTAGACTACATAAATGCGGTTTTCTGAGTTGAAGTATTTCTATGATGAGGTATAGAGGACTTAAAAAATATGGATCAATAAAATGTATCTTATTTAAAAAATACTTCTTACTATCATAATACTATCATTAGGTAAATGCATTTTTATATATTCAAAGTTTTAAAACTGTATGCTCTTCGAAAATAGATATGCTTTTCTAGTTCCTGAAATATGACTGAATATACTTTTTTTTTAATTCCTCCTGCTAAGCATAACTGAAAACTCTGGACTTAATACATGAAACAAACATAAGAATAATCTGAAAACTAAAGGAATGAAGGAAGCTTAGCTAAGGACTTGAGACCCAAGAAACAACATAGTGATGAGTTCCTTGGGTTTTCTTTTCCCTCAAAAAAGCTAAAGTAGGAACTCAGAAACACCAACAGATACATATGAAAAAGCTCCAACAAAGTCTCCCCTTATATGAAGGACCAGGAAAGAGGCAGCCTACCAAGTGAGATAACTTGTGATAGTAACTGTCTTACTCAAGGCAAACACCTTAGAAATAAGCTGTGGTCCCTCCCCCTCCACACTAGGAAAGGCTGAATGGGAAGCCCAGAAGTTGATCCTATTCAGGTTGTAATGAGTTTCCTCAAGTCCCCTGCTGGGGTGTGGTGAGTGAAGAACAAGTAGGGAGCTACATCTTTCATCCCTACTAGGTAATAAAAAGACCCCCCTACCTCGAGTCGGTGGACACCATGCAGGGAACAAGAACAAGGCATGTCTAGCCACCAGAAAGTGGAGCCTTAATGGGGAGCTAAAACTTCTGTTCTGCCCAGCAGTAATGAAGTGCTAACCCGGGCTGAGAGAGGACCTGTACTTATACCCACAGCTGAGAGTAACGAGGCAGTACCACTCCCTTGCCCAGACACAGTGATGTCAAAGGAAGACAGCAGAAACAGAAGCTTTAAATAAAACGGAGATTCTCAAAACATAATATGTAAAATCTTCAGATTTCAATAAAAGATCACTCATTGTACCAAGAACCAAGAAGATTTCAAATGATGAGAACCAATAGATGTCAACATCAAGATGACATGGATGTTAGAATTATCTGTAAAAGATGTTAAAGCAGCAATCATAAATATGCTTCAATGATTAATTACACACACATTTGAAACAAATTAAAAGAGAGATCATCGGGGCACCTGGGTGGCTCAGTGGGTTAAAGCCTCTGCCTTCAGCTCAGGTCATGGTATTAGGGTCCTGGGATCGAGCCCCACATTGGGCTCTCTGCTCAGTGGGGAGCCTGCTTCCCCCTCTCTCTCTGCCTGCCTCTCTGTCTACTTGTGATCTCTCTCTCTCTGTCAAATAAATAAATAAAATCTTAAAAAAAAAGAGATCATCTCAGCAAAGAAACAGAAAATCTGAGCAATGAATTGAAAGTAAAGAACTAAAGAGACATTTTGTAAAATAAAATAACCAAAATAAAAACTAACCAGGGCTCAGCAGCAGAATGAAAGGGGCAGAGGAAAGGAGTAAGCTAGAAGATAGAACAAGAGAACTTAGTATGAATGACAAAGAGAAAATAGACTAAAAAAAAACTGAGCAAGCCTTAGGGGCTCTGGAACTATGACAAAAGATCTACCACTCATTTCATGGGAGTTCTGGAAGGAGAGGATAAAGGGCAGAAATAGAAATGTACTTGAAGAATAATGGCTGAAAACTTCTCTATTTGGCAAGAGACTTAAGATCGCAGATTCTAGAAAAACTTACACAAACCCCAGACAAGATAAACCCAAAGAAACCCACCACAAGAAACATTTTAAAAATGAAAAATTTTAAACTACGAAGAAGAAATCCTGAAAGCAGCCAGAGAGAAACAAAACCTTATCCATACAGGAAAAATAATTCAAATGACAGTGGATTTCTGATGAGGAAATCATAGAGGCCGGAAGAAAGTGAGCATTTTTCAAGTATAGAAAGGAAAGAAGAGTCAAGTCAGAATCCTATATCCAGTGAAAATATCCTTCATGAATGAATGGAAAATCAAGACTTTCTCAGATAAAGGAATAGTAAGAAAATATGTCACCAAAAATTTTCCCTAGAATGGCTGAAGAAAGCTTTTCAAACAATAGAAAGAATACAATAAAAGAAGGAAATTTGGGACATCAGGAAGCAAGAGAGAACACAGTAAACAAAAAAAAAAGGAGGGTAAATACACAAACTTTTCTTCTCCTCTTGAGTTTTCCAAATTATGTTTGGCAATTGAAGCAAAAATTATAACACTGATATGGTTCTAAATTAGTGTAGAGAAAATATCTAAGACAATTATATAAAAACCTCTGTAGGGTAAAGAGACATAAAGGGAGATGAATTTTCCATACTTCACTCAAATTGGTAAAATTATGCCACTATAAATAAAGCACTATAACTAAATCTAAATGGAATCTTCCCTTCTTCCCTTCCTTTTCTCTTTCTTTCTTTTCTTTTCAAAATACTGATGCTACCCTTTTTAAAAAATTGTATCTCTAATACTCTCATTAATTTCTAAAGTTATTATTGGACCTCAGATCAGAAATGGTTGAATGGAAGTTTTCTACTTAATAGAATTAAAGTGACCCTTTTTTTCTCTTAATATATAGCAAATTTTTATAAATACTCTATGGGTCAATAATTACTGTAATGATTTCAAAATGGTGATTTTTCAAATTTTATTTCTTCTACACTTATTAGCTGGCATCCTACTGTAGATGAGAGCTCTCCCTTATTTGGCGCATGCATGAACATATGTATACGTGTATGTTTCTTTACGCAATGTCTGCTTCAGAACATGTGTTCTTACTTTAATTAACAGGTTACAACTCCTTACTGTCATTTTTTTAAAAAGATTTACTTACTTATTTGAAGAGAAAGCATGAGAGTGAAGGGGAGGGAGAGGGCAGAGGGAGAGAGAGAATCTCAAGCAGACTCCCAGCTAAGTGTGGAGCTAGACACAGGGCTTGATCCCATGACCCTGAGATCATGACCTGAGCCAGAATCAAGAGCCAGTTGCTTAACTGACTGAGCTACCTAGGCACCCCTTACTGTCAACTTTCCTAGATTTGGCCAAGAGAAATCTTTCCAGACAGATTTTTTTGCCCATTTGTTGGGTCTTCATTTTTCGAGCAATTCCTGAGGTTTTGGCCCAATGACATATTTTAGAATCAGCTTGTAATTTTCTTCTCTGTGCCCTGGAATTTCCATTTCTCTAAGTCTCTGTTTGTGAGAAATGGTACATGATTCCATAGCATTGGATGAAATCTTACTATGAAAGCTGAATACATTAATTATCTCTCATTTCTTTTCCATCTGTAGCAGCATTATCCCACTATCTCCATCCCAATTCTACCCATGCCTGTTATCTATCTACCAGGCGTACATTTAGCTTATCAAGAGGATAGCATTTATACTCTGTTCTCTAAAATAATTTCAATGGACATTTAGACAAATTTAGTGGTAATCATCACAGTTTTAACACAGCGTCTGTATTTTCCTCTTTACTGGCTGGATTTGTCAACAAGTAGATAGGTCTTTTGCTCTTCCGTTTGAACAGGGGAGTGATATGGTTTTTCTAGATTTCAAGAAGTGTACCTTTGCTGCTAAGTGAAGAATACACAGTAAGAAAATAACAGGAACATTAGGCAGACCAGCCAGGAAGCTATTGTACCAGTCCAAGAGAGATAACAATAGGAATTTTGACTAGATTTAGACTAGAAGGAGAGGAGGCTTAGTTTCAGGATACATTTTGCAAATAAGCTCAAAAGCAGATGAAGGGTTGGGGACATGGGGAAAGTAAGAGACAAAAGAAGAAATCACGATCATCTCCCAGGTTTTGCTTGGGTAACCAGATTGACAGCGTCACTCTGTTCACGATAGGCACAAGTCCACTTGAGCACGTCAGAGTTGTGAAGTTTAGTAGGCATGAAGATAGTTACAGATAAACACTGTTGATCAGGGTGGAATTCAGGGTCATTTAATTCTGGACGCCAACAATAGGATGATGCTATTTTAAAGCCATGGGACTCGGTGAGATTCCCTAAACAGAAGTGTAGATAAAAAAGAGAAGATCCAGAGACCAGATATATGTCACATAAACAAACGAGAACTGTAAAACATTACATAAAACCAATAAAGTAAGGGGTAAGTATTTGTTTTACAAAAGTATTCACCTGATGAGCCTTTAAAACACTGATTTTTCTTAGGAGATTAAATACTGTTTTTCTAAAAATCCAATTTACATATCACATTTTATGAGTACATCTACATTAAAGAGAGGTTCAATTTTACTTAGGACTTAATGTGGGATGATAAAGACTTCTTTCAGAATCCTCCCATTTCATTACCTGTTTTCTGAAATGCACAGTCATAATTTTGCATTTCCCCCCTTCCTCCTCATACACAGATACTGCGCCTAGGATTTCAAATAGAGGAAATTGACAAGTTCATATATTCTTGATTTCAGGCAATGTGTAAACTAGTAAATTATATGAAGTACAATAAAAGTTTTAAGGTTTTTAAAGTTTTAAGTGTAATTAAAGTTTTTAAACAGTGATGGTGAGAGGTGCCAGGGTGGCTCGGTCGGTTGAGCATCTGACTCTTGATTTAGGCTTGGGTCATGATCTGAGCGTTATTAGACTGAGCCCCATGTCGGGCTCTGCACTGGGCATGAAGCCTGCTTGAGATATAATCTCTCCCTCTTCCTCTGGCCCTCCCCTCTCTCTCTCTCTCTCTCTCTCACACACACACACACTCTCTCTCTCTTTCTCTCTCAAATAAATAAATAAATCTTAAAAAAAAAAAAAAAAGTGGTGCTGAGAAAAAAAAAAAGATTTTCCATTAAAGGCCACACCTGGACATGTGAAACCATGAATGTCTTTAAAAGTACACCAAAACCCATGCAGACCTAAAAGAAAAAGCAAGGACAGTGGTTGTCTCATTTTAAAGGTGGGAATAATGTTCATCACTCTGAGGATATGTCCTACTAATGCAAAAATCAAAGTTGACCTCGATCTGAGTAGTGCCAACCAGCTGAGTTGAAAATTGGGATGCACGGAAACCTTGTGTGATTATAGTATTTTAAGTGCTATTTTGACTTTCTAATAATTAACATAAGCCTGAAAATTGAATTCAGAATAATAACTGGGTAAGAGCAACTTCACATTCACCCCAAGCTATGAAAGTAAAAATATAACAGCATTGATAGACACATATCATAGTTGACCAGAGCAAAGCAAACTTTTCCAGTTACTCTATTGTGCTGCATTCGGATTTTGTGAATCAAGCACATGAACTGGGGTAGATTTATGTTTGGTACAAACACATGAACATTCATACATTCTCCCTCTCTCAGGTTCACTTATTTAGGCATATAACTTTGTGGTTTTTATCTCTGCCAAAGATTCATCCGATCTGATGTATCAGACTTCATATTTCACAACTGAAGCAAAAAAAAAAATCTTTCATGGAGAGAGAAAATTTGAAACAAAGGTTTTTGTTATCAGAAAGATACCTACAAGAGGATTAAAGTTTTTCTTTCTCCATCCAATCTAGACGCAATATGCATCATACAGCCAGAGGCAAACCACATTTACAAAAGAACAGCTGCCGGTATGGTGATGAGCTGTGATGGATGGAGGGCTGTTTGGGAAGCAAATGAAAGACCCTATTTTTACCAGTAAAATAAAGTATCTGAGAGTAGATTGTCTTATTTCCTTTAATGTGGGTTAACAGTTGTAAAACTGAAAAGGTTGGTAATGCTCTCGGCCTGTGGTGTTCCTACTTAAATTTTTTCTGGGCTCACTATGTATCTTTATGGAAAACATGAATTTATACGGAGTGTTCACAGTCCTCATTCTTTGACTAGGACTCTATGACTTTGGTATTTACTACCTATGTACTTAAATTAGGGTGATGATAAGTCCCAGTGTGCCTGAGATAGTCCTAGCTTTGTCCAGGCATAATTATTACTAGCCTCCTGTTTCATTCTCAAAAGCCCTCTTATTTGAATAATAAATTTTATAGTCACCTTTTTTATGGGGAAGTTCGTGCTAGGTGTTCTGCAGGAAACAGACCAGAATCATAAAATATCAACGCAAATATTGAATCCACCTTCTATTATTGTCTTAGCACAAGTGATGAAGAAGTTAAGCTTTACTGAAGAGTACAATTAGCCTTAATTTTTTCTCTCCAATAAACCAATATGCTTGTGGCAAATGAAACAGGTTGGGAGGGAACTGACCAGAAATGAAGGGCAGCCTTTCTGGGGCCTGGTGCTAAGGAAGAGAGTAGCAGTGATGGGAGCAAGAGCAAAGTCAGGGCAGAGCATTCTGAAATCACAGTGGGTGGTATTTTAAGGGCCAGATAATGACATAATTTCTTCTTGCTTGGGTGTACATTTTTTAATGAGGCTTAAAATGGTCTCAGAAATTGCAGGGTAAATGCCAGGAAATAATCTAAATCTACAGTAAGACTATTTGTAACATAAACTGAAAGATCGTTAGAAACAAGTTCTGGGAAACGCTCGATTTCTTCTTAGAATGGCCCACCCAACAATATCATCTGAAAGTTAAGCTTAGAAGAGTTACTTAAAAAATAAAATAAAATAAAATTATATCTGGGGTAGCTGGCTGGCTCAGTTGGTAAAGCATGCAATTCTCAATCATGAGTTCAAGTCTCATGCTGGGTGTGGAACTTACTTAAAAATAAATAAAAATATTAGCTTAGAAATTTAATTTCTATCTATGGCCAGCACCAGTCAGAACAGAAGCTTTAAAAATGGCAGAAGCAGTGGAGGAAAATATTTTGTATGACCTAGGCCAAACCAGGCTATATTTATCTGAAGAGATAGCATTTACTTTTAAAATATATTTGGTTCTATAATGTTTTAATTAAAAAATTAGTTTCCCAGGAAAAATGGTTTTAGAAAAGCTCTGACCTTGGGGAGTTTGGGTGGCTCAGTCAGTTGAGAGTCCGATTTTTGTTTTTGGCTCTGGTCATGATCTCAAGGTCATGAGATGGAGCCCTGAGTTGGGCTCTATCCTCCGTGGGGTGGAGTGTCTCTCCTTGTTTGAGATTCTCTCCCACAATCCCTCCTCCCCTCTAAAATAAATACACCTTTTTTAAAAAAGAAACAAAAGCTCTGATCTTGTTTTAATTTAGGGAGGAGATTGACCATATCTTCAAAAATGGCTGTTTGTGTCCATGGTAGGTCTTCGTTGGGTAGTTTGCTAAGGAATGTTGGGTAGCAGCTGACTCTAATCCTCCGCAAACAAATATGCATCCCAGTTAGGTGAGCAGGTATGTGAATAATAAAAATTTTAAGAGAAGGCCATCTAAGATTCAATTACATTTAAACCTTATTATATAAAATTCTGACTCTCCTGAAACAAGCAAACAAGTAAACAAAAAGCTCTTTTCTCTTTATGAGAAGACCTAAATATGATCATCAAAACAGGTAAAGAGAATCACTGAGTTGAACCAATTTGGGAAATTGGATGGTACCCATTGAGCATATGCAGACAGACATCTTTGTCTGTCACATATCCTATATGTGATTTATACTCAGAAATCATCATGCTTATAGTTCAGGCATCCCAAGTGGAAAGCTTTACATAAATTAGAAATTCATTTTGTGGCATTGTTTGATTTTGTTTTTGTTGTTCTTTCGAAGATTTTACTTTTAAGTAATCTCTATGCCCAATGTGGGGCTCGAACTCACAAACTGGAGACTAAGAGTCACATGCTCTATCAACTGAGCCAGCCAGGCGCCCTGGTATTTTTTGTTTTTATATTTGATGTTAGTTAATGCTAATAAAGTATAATAAAATAACAGATTTGGAGAAGATTCACACTTCCTCAGCCTACTGAAGTCTCCAAAGAGTCCTGATTAAAAACCACGCTAACTTTAATGAAACTATTATTTACTGAAAATGTTTGACTATGTTTTTTTAAATTTCCTTTTTATTCTAAAGATTTTATTCATTTAACAAAGGGAGAGTGATCACAAGTAGGCAGAGAGGCAGGCAGAGAGAGAGGGGGAAGCAGGCTCCCTGCTGAGCAGAGAGCCCGATGTGGGGCTCGATCCCAGGACTTTGAGATCATGACCTGAGCCGAAGGTGGCTGCTTAACCCACTGAGCCACCCAGACACCCCTGACTATATTTGACTATGTAACTTTTCAAATAAAATCTTACTAATGGAAAAATACTCCTATCTAAAAAAGAAAATTATATTAAAGAAGATTCTTCCAGAAACAATGGCCTAAGATATGGTAGACTACAGTATATCAGAACACCAACCAGAGAAAACAATGAAGAACATTTGGGTCATTCCATAAAGGACATATTTTTTTTTTCATTTTGGAAATCAAGGGTGTGTCTCCTATTACATTGGCAGTACATTATTATTTGTACATTAATTATCTCTAAACTTAAATTAAAAATTAGAAATTTATGCATTAACTACTACTTAAGCATTTTTCTCATTTATAAAATGTCTTTTTCTTCCAAATTGATTCTCTTAAGAGAATCAAATTGAGTCTTTAAAAAAAATGGGGTTGACTGTAGGGTGATGGATGGTAACTAGACTTTTGGGGTGATCATTTTTTTAGTGTATAAACTACACTATACGTCAAATTATAATGTACACCTCTAACTTATATAATAAAACAAAATAGTCTTTTTTATATTTTTAGGTATCACACATTACCCACATACTCAGAAGCCACAGGGTTTTATATTGCCTTATTGATTATTTGCTGTTCTTTCTAGTAAAAGAACATTGCCTCTGGACTTCCTCCATGAAGTCAAAAGACCCAACATTGAATTTGATATTTTAACTGTATTTGTGACATTATAAAGTACATCTGGCTATTGGATTTTTATAATATTTAATCTCCAAGGAAAGCTTGAGAACTAAAAGGTCAATCTGTAAGACATTTTGAAAGAGCTGTTCATTTTTTTAAGCTTCATCATGATATAAAGGCAATAATCCTCAGAGAATCTATTTTTCTTCCACAATAAAAGGAATCACAACGATGTTAAACTTATTCCTTTTACTCAAGTTGAAGCTGTCCATAAAGCATTGCAATGTAAAAAAGGTACTATTAAGTCTTTAACCTAGAAGAGTTAGCCATAAATTCAATGGCATCATAAACTTGACCGAGTTAATCGTTTTGTAGACCGGGTAATTCTAGCACTGATAAATCCTAACCAAGTTTTTAGCTTCACTGCCAACACTTTCCTGTCCCTCTCTAGGTTGGTCTTTGCCACACCAGTATCTTCACCTTTGATTACCACCTCATTCTCACCCCACACAGAACTAGGTCAATCATCTCAATAGTCTTCGTGGTAGTTTATACTTTCTCATTTAGTTTTTTACTCAAGTTAATGTCACCCACAGGTTACTACATTTTTGGCCCTCAACATAACAGGATGTTTCAGAATTTCCATATTGCTAAGTAAGCCTTCATGTGTCACAGAAGAGCTAGGGCTTGCACTGATATGCAGGTCTAGAAATCATTTCTCTGCTCATTGAAAGCATTTGGTCTTTTATTAAATGCAAGGACAATATTTAACTGACTTATTGACTATTTCTTTTGATCCCTTAATAATTCAATCTGTATCGATGTTTTTAGGGAGTTTAAGTGGCCAGAAGATAAAGACTATTTTTGTTTAACTGACTTTATAAAAGGACTGATGTAATGCCATATCCTATTAGGTGGTTCATAAAAACATTTTAGGATTACATGTACTTAACATCAGATATCGGTGAGATGCTTTAAATAGTGGTAAGTAATATTATATATGCACATAATGAGAGATTGGAAAAGCACCAATATTTTCAAGCTCAGATGCCACTAATGAAGATTTTTTGATTGTATAATATTTATAGACTCCTAGGTTTAGATGTTATCTTGACAGTGAAAAAGGTTGCATAGTAACATGGAAAATATTTATGATATAATAAAAATAGTCACCCTTTTTTGAGTACCTACTATGGAAGAGGAACTTTATATCAATCATTTGTTAGCTATACAATTAAGACTCCACGTCTGTCCTCTACTTACATACTTTTGTCATCCTCACATTACAGATGAGGAAAGAGACATGCACCCAGCTTGGAGAACTTTTCCACTGTCACATAACAAATACATAGTATCGAACATTGAAACTAGGGCCTTTGCTTTTCAACTCTGAGAGTTTTCACTGTGCTATCCAATATTAACACCATCGAAAAAATTGGAAGGGAAAATGTACATGGGAAATGATGCATGCAAATCAACACAGTTTAGAAAACAATGCAAAACTTGGATAATAAAGATTTGATGTAATAGTAAGTATTAATTACGAAGAATTTCCTTTCTTTTTCAAAATTTTCTTAATTATTTTTGCAATAGCTAACAATGGAGAAAAAAGTAAAGGCAAAAAAGAACTAAGACGAGTTCAGTATTGAAGCACTCATTCCTTTTACATGATGGACTTGGATTAATTAGATGAACTTTGTATAATTTAATTTTTCTTAGGAGAAGTATATAAAGACCTGCTTAGGACTAAGTAGGCATGGTTGTTAAAGGAAGCGGACTTCTCGATGACAACCTAAAAAAGGAACTGATAGGAAATGAGATGAGCCTCAAAAGACTGGTATTATTATGTTTTTAATAATGAAAGCATTAGCGCCACAATTGTGAGAATTTTATCTGCTCTATCATGAAATAAGGATCTAGATAGTGTGCAGTAATTAAAGATTGACTTTGATTTAGATAATCCATTTTAATTGCATTTTTAATTGTAGTGAAAATTTCATGAAGTACCATCTGAAAATGCTGATGTAGAAAGATCAACTAATCAAGATCATGCCGTTATATTTGAATTACCAGAAAGGGACCATGAGAAGTAAGAGTAAAATACATCCCTCAACTGCACACGAGTTCTCATAATCTCATCTCACCTTCTGGAACAATGCAAAACAAATTAAAGCTGGTTCATGAAATGTCATACAATCTGGCAGCAAGATTCTAATTGATGAAGAAACGGCTTTTTAATGATTCTTTAACAACCACAGAAAATTTCTATTACTGGGAATCATGGCAAAAACTACCTTAAAGGGACAAAATTATTTCTACCAGTTTTCTTTTTTTTAAATCAACTCAGAGGTCCCCCTGGACAGTATCTGACCTATCCATACTCTAGTCTGTTCAGTGTGGTTGAAGGATGGGCACCTGACTTGTTAACTGTGTTTCCCCCACCTCCTCCAGACCCCCACTCTGAGTGTTTCTTTTTCTTTTTTTTTTTAATAGGTTCAAAATTAGGAAAACATACCTTGCAGTTACCAGGTTTACTTGACCTGGATCACCACTTCCCCCTTACATGGTCTTACCCACTATGGCTTCTCTCATGAATTCATGTGATCCATGGTAGTCTTGAAATGAGTTTGGGTATATGAAATTTGGTTTTATTGGTGCCCTTTCCATCTGTTTGTCTTCCTCTGTTTGCCAATTGCCACTGCAGCACTTACCATACTATATTTTTAAAACGTAAATTTATTTTCAGTGTTTCCCACTAAAGCAATGGAACATAGTATGTGTCTAATACTTACTTCAATGTTGAATAAATTATGATTTCCTTCTATTTTGATTAATATTCTCATGTAATATGTGTTGATTTGCTGAGCTTAACAGCTCTCTGTGCTCACCACAAAAGTATATACACACTTCCCCACACACATGCAGACACGAATGCACACACTAATTAAGGATAATACATATATATTATCTTTGCTTTGGGTATTCTACAAATTTCAGAGTATATCCGGAACCTGACTATGATGCTGGCTCTATGTCTAATCTATACAAGAGAAATGGTGATTAATAATCTTTTAAACCTTTATATTCACAATTTAATTTCTTCAGAATTATGACAGCACTAAAAATCAAGCTTTTGGTAATATAAGAGTTGTTATCTAGTCAGTTTGGAAGGTTGCTAGAAAGAACAATTAAAGGACTTGGAAAGAAGATATAATTGAAATAATAAATAATAATAAATAAATGAAAAATAATTCAGATAATGTTTAATAAAGGTTACTGGATTATCTTAAATTTTGCATTTTCTATGGTTCTGTTGGAGTTAAAATCATCTTCTGAATCTATTTCCCACCTCACATTTCCTTCCAAAATAGGTTATTAAACTTAAAAAAAAAAAGCATACATTGACCTGGGAAAATTTAGATTACAGGAAAGCAAACTCATAATAATCAACAAATATTTAAGAAATTATTTCTCTAATCCCTCAATGTGTTTCTAATTGCATATTCACTACCATAAATGAAAATTAAGAAGTAAGAGTATCTAGGTATTTTTTTTACTCAAGTATTTATTTAGCCAATATTACATCTTCAACTTTGGGTTTTATGCAGTGAGTGTTGGGGAATGACCTTCTAACACAAATGTAAATAAGACCTAAAGGACATTGTTGGAAGTATGTGTTTTTTTGTCCCACCCTAGAAGATCTGGAGCAAGGCTCAGCAATTTGGAAAATAATGAAATAACATTATATAACAATTATATAATAATAGAGAGAAGTAACCACCATCTGGAGTCACAGAAAATTCTAATTACAATTATTTCACCTATCACCAGGTGATAGGCTACAATTAAAATTTCTTCCAAATATACGAGTTAAGATTATTTTCTGGCAAAAATCACCAGAGCAGCAGCAGACGCTTCTGTCTACCGCTCAATGAGATGAAACACTGGATATTCAGAGAAGTTCCATTTGATATCGCTTTTGAAGGATGGGTGGGGAAGGTGGATCATGAGCCCAAATGAGCCCTAATGAAGTTGAGTCCTGGGGGGCATTAGAAAACATTTCTGGTACTATAATAAGTCTTAAAAATTTCGGAAATAGTTGTATAACTTCAGTAGGCATTTGTGTTTGGGAAGTATCGAGGGTAAGAAATGCTACTTACGTTAGTGTAGGAAACACATCAAAGCTCAAACAAAGTAAACCAAGATGTGTATTGCGTTTTCAGATTAAGATATATTACTTTTTAAAAAATATGTATTTATTTATTTGAGAGAGCACGCAGGGGAGAGAGGGAAAGGGAGAAAGTCTCAAGCAGACTCCATGCTGAGTGTGGAGCCCCACTCGGGACTCGATCCCACGACCCTGAGATCACAACCTGAGCTGGTCACTTCAGCAACTACACCACTTTAAGGAGTTTAGTATAGTAAAGATGAGAGATTTTGGTGAAAGATGACGTGTGAAAAGGAATTCACTTTCCATCACAAAAACTGAAAGAAATGAGAAAATGGTAAAATCTCCATTAACATTGAAACTATGTGAGGCATCCATACATCACAAATTTTTAAGTAATATCTCTTATTTTTGTATTGATGAGTTAGAATAATTTCTTCTTTACTTATTTCAATGAATATTTATTGAGTACTTATTGTGTGCATGCAGAATGAACTCATTCATGTGCCAGAGATTTTTCAGGAATGCCTGTTATATTTTGTCTAGATTGAGCCATATTATTGAAATCAATAAATACTTACTGAGCATTTATTATGTGCGAGCAGAAAAACTCAGCACCCTCAGAAAGTGGTAATTGTCAGGGGAAATGAATGGAGGTAAATATCCTTTATTATGGAAGAATGAAGGCTAACATTGGTTATGGGACCAGAAAAGAGGGAATCTTTCCATTCGAAGCTTGTTCCTGACACAGATGGCATCATTCAGGATTGCTTTGTCTGGATGGAAGTTTAAAAGTTACACATAAAAAATGAATCCTGGAACACTACATCCAAAACTAATGATGTACTGTATGGTGACTAATATAACATAATAAAAAAAATAAATAAAAGCCAGACCAAAACAAAATCCTGCCCCTATGGGGCCTTTTACTGCTCCCTGACACGGGGATTGCCATGACCTGAGGTTTCCTGGGTTGGCAATTGGAGACGCTTCAAAATCACATTGTGGGATGGGAAATCCTACTTGTCAGGCCATAGGTCCCAGAAAGAAGCACCCACACACATACATGTGTAAGGCTACTTTTCTTTATTCTGTGAAAACACGGTCAGAGTATGCATGGTTCGGCTTCTCTCACTAAAATATATTGTACAAATCCTTCTAACTCAATATTCAATATTATGAATATGTCAGTCCTTCCCCAAATTGTTCTATAGCTTCAATGCAATTCCAGTAAAAATTCCAAAAACTCCTCCCACCCCAGGCCTTGACAAGCTCATTCTAAAATACGGATGGAAGAGAAAAGAATGAAAAATAGCTAAGATACCTGAAGAATAAGGGAAAATGTGCTATTAAGCATCAAGGTTTATTAGAAAGCTTTATTATTTTACAGAGAGTGTTTTCAAGAAAGAGTTAGAAAATTAGACTACTGACATAATGTAAAAACAAAGGTAAATAGATGATCAACTAATCTATCGATAGATCAGGTATGCGGCATAGATGGCATTAAAAAGTAGTAGGAAAAGGATGAACTACTCCATATATGGTTTCAGGAAAAGTAATTTTCCACTGAAAATTGTGAGGGGTGGGGAAGAAATGTATTCTTTACCAGCACCATAAAATATCTCTATACCTTCTAGGTAGGGAGTATCTTTAAAATATCATACAAAATTAGAAAGTACAAAGGATATAATGAAAAATTTGACTGCATAAAATTTTAAATCTTTTGTTTGGAGATAGCACATAGAGAGTAAAAGGGAAAGCACAAACTGGGGGAAATATTTTGACTATATAATACTAACAGTTAACCAAAATATGCAGTAAACCATAATACTCAACAAGAAATAAACAAAAAAGCTTGTAGAAAAATAGTAAGTAGATTTTTCCAGAAAAAGCATTGCAAAGTAACCCATACACTCATGTAAAGATTCAGTCTCTTAGTAACCTAAAAAGCACAAATTGAAAGAGGACGAGATACCATTTCATTCCAACTAGATTGCAAAGACCAAAATTAAACAATACCAAGTGTTGGTAAAGATGTAAATTCACAGAGGCATTTATAAAATGTTAATAACAGCAGAAAACTGTAGACTACCTACATGCATCAACATAAAGATGTAAAAATAAATGGTGATACAGTCAAGCAATACAATTCTCTCTAGACATCAGCACTGAGCAACAACTATGGGGCTCCATGAATGACATTGGAGCCATAGTACTGAGTGAAGAAACATTATGAGTTGAGTAAAAAGTCATGTCATTCGTCTTAGTCTGTGAAGGCTGCCATAACAAAATACCATAGACTGGGTGGCTTAAGCAACAGAAATTTGTTTTTTCCCAATTCTGGAAAGCTAGAAGTCCAAGGTCAAGGTGCCAGCTCCTGAAGTGGTCCCTAGGGAGAACTCTCTTACTGCCTTCTTGCTGGGTCCTCACAGAGCAGAGAGAGAGAGAGAGAGATTGCCCTCTCTTCTTCTTATAAGGCCATAGTCCTATTGGATTGAGGCACTAACTTTATGAACTCGATTTAAATTACTTTCCAAAGATTCTACCTCCAGTCTTACTGCAGGGTAGGGCTTCAACATATGAATTTAGTGGAACACAATTCAATTCATAGCATCATCTTTATGAAGTTTAAATACAAACTAAAGCAAACTAACATATTGCGTACTCTTATATCTTTAGTTAAACAAAGGAAACAATATAACAAGGGAAAAAGAAATGCCAACTTCCTTGATGATGCAGGGAATGGGGCCAGGAAAAGGCACTCATGTTGATTCAGTGGTACTGCTGATGTTCTATTTTTTAATGAGGCAATTTGTGTTTATTTGGCTATTATAATCCATAGTTTTTTTTTTTATTTCTTAATAAAATGGGAAAATATTTACAGACTATTCCCATTTGGTGAACAAACTGCATATTTGTAACATGTAGTTGGAATGATACGGACAGAAAAATTTTACTACAGGACATACTAAAGTGATAATTTTAGTTTTCTCTGCCTGGTGGGATTATGAGAAATTTTTTCCTAATTATTTTTTTCTATTTTTCCAAAAATATTATGATCTGGGTTAAGCAGACATTTAAAGAAAATAAAGGTACAATGAGTGTTCATGGAGTGCACTTGCAGAAGAATCATTTCAGCACCAAGTTTTCAGGGAAATTCCACCTGTGGTGCGACAGGAGCCGAGGTGGGTGAGTGGTACACAGGGCTGCATGGGATTGGGGACCGTAGGTTTCTTTGCCAAGGCTCTTCCCAAGCATTTAAATAAAAATGGATTTTATTGCCAAACAGCTCAGTTATTAGATGGGAAATTTAGGTAGCTCTTCATTTCGATGCGTGACTGTTTTGTGAGTACCTGTCAGATTAAAGGAACTCGCTTCCTAGGTAGGGTTTTATTTACTGTCATTATTAATGATCCAACGGATGGAGTAAACACAGAACCAGTTAAGCCGGGAGGGATTGCTAACACCTGGGAAAACAAAAGAAGTCAGAAATTTCAGTACTATTGCTCTACTTCTGGGTAATAGCTCAATTTAAAATCAGTCATTAAAATTCTACCCCTCTCAAATTCATTATTTATTTTTTTAAGGGCATACAACGCTTTTAACCCATGTTGTTTTGCTTTTAAAAGATTATAGGGAAAAAAATCTCTTTATTTACAACTTTTCTCTAAGGAAGGGGCCTCACAGTACCTTCCAAAATATATATTGAGGGTGATGATATATTGCTTAGTAGGGGGAACTTCTCGACCTCAATGAAATGCATTCTAAGTAATTGCATTGCCCGAAGGCTTCCTTTGACTTTGAAGTCCCAGTAACTTGGGAGGAAATCTCAGGAACACAGACATAAGCCCGCATATAAAAGGACCCATGGGTTTTCAAGAGATATGCTTTTATCCCCCTGGAGGATGAGGAGGGCCTTCTGCAGAACTTCCCAGCACTGAGGAATCATAGATGGCAATGCTGACCTACACGGGAACTGGGAACCCTGAATATACAACAGACTTAAGAAAAAGAACTGTTGGGTATACAGATGGTGTGACCAAAGGTATGAGTGTGTGGTGTATTTTTAGCAAATGGCCATGTGATTTATAGCCAAGGGATGGTATAGCCTGTCAGGACCAGGAAGGACATATGGGCAAGGCTAAAGAAAAGCAAAGGTATTTGCTACAGCAGACTAGATTGTGAACACAAGAACACAATAGTTTGGAACGTGGAAGTGAGCACGATCTTGAGAGTATCTCTGCAGTAACAGTAATAAGGAACAAAGATTAAAATAAATGTGCAGGAACCCTTGTGGCTACACAGAGAACCCAGTTTTCAGGAAAACACACACAGAAGACATAAGAAGGACACACACCCTTTGATACAAAGGCAAAACCCTGTAAGAGCTGAATCAGAAAGGGCAATACTCAGAATAAACTGAAACTCAGAAATGTGAAAATGTCAACCCAAAGGACATATTTCAAAATGTTTTGGTTGAGGAAGAATCGTAACGAGTTTGTGAAAGTCTGACTATTCAAATCCCATTTTTACTTCTTTCTTCAACAGAAGACTGGCATTTAATTTGAAGAGGTAGAACAACTTTAACAGGGAAGAAAACGTTTACGGCTGAGGCATTGCTAAGTGTGTGAGACCATTTCGTTTTTGCTCCTGGCATAAAGGAAGATGGTGTGTGTGAGCCACATGTGCAGTACAAGAGTTAAATACAGGTTTTTCAGTCCAGGCTCCAAAAATCTCTTACGCTGTCCTTGGTTTGCTTTCTCCTTTTCTTTTGACAACAAGCCAGAAGCAAGAAATCCAACAGAAACTTTGAGGTCTCAAGGACACAGAAAAGCCACTGGATGGAAGGAGTTGGATCCCCAGCCACCTTTTGAGGGAGAGACTTCAGTAGAGTCACCTGTCTATAAACGTTCACGTGGGGATTTGCAAGAGTAAGAAATAAATGTTGATTATGTCAAGCCACTGAGATTTGGGAGGTTGTTTGTAACAGCTGTTAGCCTACCCCGTATTCATCCCAGATTAAAATCTCAAATAATAAAAGTGCTTTCCCTTTAATAAAATTTAAAACTTGGAAATATATTTGCAGAATCATCTCTAATGATTTTTTAGGAAATAATGGGCAATGCAAAAAGTACCAGAAAGCTAGAAATTGACGAACACAAAGTTTTACAAGAAGAAAAGACAAATTGGTAAGCTTTATGTCAATCTCCGGCAAGCAATGTATAATGATTATTGAATAGATAACTTGTGAGTAGATTCCTGGGGAGTACTCATTATCAGGAGTCAGTTTTGATTCAGCAAGATGTCAGATCTGTTTTCCTGTTTGAAAATGATTTCTAGGCCAGTCGATCAGGCATTGGAATATAGGGTCTTCTTACAGATGACAGGAGTGAATATTCAAAAGCATGTCATCTAGCATACTATAATTAATGTTTAACAACTCAAATAGGTAACCAAGTTTTTTAAAAACTATGTGGCTTTTAAGAAAACATGCAATGAAATAGATTCAATGATGCCTAGCATTTATACCAGAATTTATAGCTTATGAAGCATTACTGTGTATACCTTCCCTTATGATTTTTATGACAAAGAATTGGTGAGGACAGTGACACTCAGAGAGGAAAGGTAACTTCTCGAGACCATACAGTAAATTGCAGTTGGGATCAACCAAGATCTTTTCAGACTTAGCACAGTTCTCTGGCTACCACATCCTTGGGCCTCTTGTCTAAAGTCAATGCTAAAAATGTTTCACATCCATTTCAATGCTGGGTGGTGACAAAACAAACGTGTCAGTCAAGATTTCTATTGCACAGTATCAGAAGAAGTTACTGTCTAATGTGATGCTTTGTAATGAACTGAACACTTGGCTTTGTTGTTGAAACTCTACTCTTCACCATGCGATGGTATTAGAAGGTGGAAACTATATAAGAAAATTCGGATTCGATGAACTCATGGGGGTCAAAATCCCTCATGAATGGGATTAGTGCCCTTACAAGGGTCCCCAAAGAGCTGGCTTCCTCTGCTCTCCATCAGACGATGTTACAATGAGAAGTCCACCATCTGCAACTTGAAAGAGGGTTCTCATCAGAACTCAACCATGCTGGCGCTCTGATCTTGGGCTTTTGGCCTCTAGAACGGTGAGAAACAAGTTTCTGTTTTTTTTTATCAGCCGCCCAGTCTGTGTTGTTTATGTGACAGCAGCCCAACCTAAGACAGGCTCTACTAAAGGAGCCCATAGGATAAGGGAGCTTGGAGGGCTTGTTTCATTCCATCTATAATCTGTGGGCTCCAACCACGCCAAAGTGTCCATGACATGCATGGCTGGGTTACCCCCAAGAGGTGTGCCAACAGTAACTTGCATAATGAGGATGGGCCACTGCCAAAGGTTCTATCTACCACCAGGATTCTTTCCACCTCGGAGGCACTCACCAGCTCTAATCTACCTCTGCTGCTACTATTATAGAGAAGGAAGTGTGTTGTATGGAAATGTTTGTTAAATAGTGTGTGAACAAATGCAGGGAAGACTATGCTGTCACCAAACTGATATCAGAATACTCTATTTTTAGAATGGCATATTAAAAAAGCATAAAAAGTGCGCCCCATTTTTATCATTTGAATAATTGCCGAAATTGTGGGTGCAGGAGAGAGGAGTAGGAGGAGCTGTCCGAGAAGTGAGGGCACGGCCATATCATGGGGGGCCTCGCAGGCCCTGCAAACAACTGACTTTTACACTGAGAAGTGATGGGAAGTCGTGGAGGTGTTTTAAACAGGGGGAAGTGGTGTGACTAACATCTTAACTAGCTTACCTGGGCTGCTCTGTTGAAACCAAACAGAAGAGGACAAGACTGGGAGCAGAGAGTCTAATCTGTGGGTCGCATTAAAATTATGGACACTTCACCCCAGAAGAGTAACGATATGCACACATCCACAAACAATTGCATTTATAATTATAGAGGGCCCAGAGGACTCATCAACTCCCCCTTCTTTAAGAGAGGAGATTCATCAGACACCTAATAGAACTCCTTCACTTTGGGTTCAGAGCGATTCTGACCCAGCTGGTTGGTTATAGCATGGAATTCTCACTGGTAGAGTTCAGTATCCATCTGCTAATAAAGAGACAATAATCATTCTGGGGGCCTGTGCCAATGGAACACTTTACTAAAAACAATTAAATCAAATTTTAGTTGTGGATTGTTAAAGTAGCTTGAGGCAGTGTCACTTACATGGCCTCAAATAATGTCTCCAGTGTTGCAGAAACAACGATTTTTCTCTCTGCACTAGAAGAAAAAGGGCTGGGCTTATTTTTTCCCCTTCTCTTCCCTGAGCAAATCCCCATAACAAATAAAGTTACACTTCAAGACCGGATTACTCAGTCTATTGGCTTTGCATGCCAATGTTTACTTTAAGTAAAAATGATACTTCTGAGAATTCAAATAATATGTTTAAGTATTTCCAGGCTACAGTTCTGCTTGCATTTGTCTTGGCACTAGCTCACCACAAATGTGTCAGCTTTAAGAAAGACGACTCTTCAATCATAGTTGAACGTCTTCATCCAAAGTCTCCATGTGCTGACTCCTTGACTATTGTCATTTGATAGAAAGTTTACCATCCCATTGACCACACAATAAAATTGTCATCTCTTCTAGAAATGATCTCATTTTTTACAAAAGAAAAAAAGAGAGAGAGTGAGAGAGAGAAGGAGAGGGAGGAAAATAAAAAGTCTGCTAAAGTAAATTAAGTGCTACAAAACTTGTAATGATGGAAATAATTGATCGACAGTCAACGAACTCTCCCAAAAGACTTCAGCCCTGTCCTTGCCCTCATTTTCAATGAACTTACTTTACAAATGTCAGTAATTGGGCACAATCTTACAGATTATACTGAGTATTTTAAAGAATTCAGGACTTTTTTCTTCTTTGTGTGCTCTTTCTCTCTCTGTTTTCTAAAGCATATTATCAGATGACAAGAGCAGTTCACATTTCCTGTGGGTATCTGCTGTTTGTACTTGTGTGATGATTATCCACCCAGAGGAATATATTATAGTCCATACATCTACCATCTAAGAAAGTATAACTTTTTAAGAGGAGACATTAGTAACAGATAACCTATCTTTATAGTACTTGAAGTGCAAAGTTGTTTTTTTTTTTTATTCTAAAGGAACTATTTTCAGGGACTGTGGTCAGAATAGTGTGGGAGATATTTTAGGGTAATCAAAGGTGAAAATCTTTAGCTTCATTCATTTACTTCATTATCTGGGAATGAAATCATGCCAAGATTCTGTATGACAGCATCTATGGATTCAATGATGTATGATAGCCATTCTCTTACCTGGCAAGATTTCTAGCTATAAAACCAGCATGACCTTGGATATTATGCAATGAATATAAAAAGTTTAGGGGAACTTTGATTTCAGGTGCATTTATTTTGTAGCTTTTCTTGAAATACAACTGACTTTTTTCATAAAAGTTTCTTATGAGCACTTTATATAATGCTCAAAAATATTTCCCTATGGGTTAGGAAGCTCTTTTTATATTTCAGTAAGATTCCACCCGGGTCGACCTATTTCTCTTTATTTTGCCTTCAGTTGTTATTGAGGACAACTATGTCCTGTTCCTTTGAAACATATATTTACAAATTTTAGGGCTTCATTATTTTATTTATATATGCATAGGGAATGCCAAGAATTCTAACTTCCTAGAAAAAGCACTATTGTAGCGACAGAGAGCAGATCTGTGACTGCCTAGGGCTCAGGGTAGGAGCAGAGAACGACTGTAAAAGGTCATGTGAAACTTCAAAAGGTTTTAAAAGTGTTCTAAAACTGGATGGTACTGATGGTTGTCCAACTGCATAAATTTACTAAAAATCACCAAACTGTATACTTGTGGTGGGTAGATATTATGGAATGTATTCCCATACACAAGCTGCATATAAATATATAAAATGTATTTATATATACACACATATATATAGCATGAACTATATGAAAACATATATATACACATATATAGATACATGCACACACACATATATATGTTAAGTATGAATTCTACCAAAGATTGAGGTCCCATGTAATTACCACGTAATTACAGAATCCGAAATTAACTATGAATTCTGAAAAATAAGATGGCCTTTTTTTCCAGAAGATTTCACTGGCATTCATGTAACCCCACACATTTTTAGAAATTATTCTGTTTTATGACTGTTTATAAACTATGCATTCAAAAGATAAAGCATTTCTGGGACAAGAGAACAAACTGTTCACTGTAGATTGATTTATTGGAAAAAGTTTAAAACCACTTAAAGATGACTTGTTTGCCGTCAAAGAACAATTCACCTTTCCTTTCCTGACTGTAAAAGGGGAACTTCTTATTCTCCTACTGTTCACTAAATATTTATGGCTCTCTGCCTTCTAGGCATATGTAAGGATGATGAGTTCATCCTGGCCTTAGTGTGGTTGGGTAGTGTCATGTGACCAGTTCTGGCCAATGATTTGTGAGCAGAAGTCATGCCTCTCACTTCTCTCCTGGTGAATTCTCAGTTGTGAAATCTGCTAGAGATCTCTATAATATCTTTTCACCCTGAGATATACTATGAGATCCATAAATTATGTGTATTCATATATACTTAATATATATTATATATCATATATTATAGAGAGAGAGAACACCAAACATTGGCAATGTTTGTTGATGTAATAGAACAGAGCCTATCCTGAATGATTCAGATATATTTTTTCATATAGGAGATGATACTGTCTTAGCCAGGGTGGGAGAAGCAGAGGTGGTAAGAACAGGTCAGATCTGGAATGTAATGTGAACGTAGCTGAGTTGATAAGATTGACTGCTGAGTTGGATATATCGAATGTGAGAAGAGAGGAGTCAAGGGCGAAGACAAGGTTTTGGTCATGGCAGTAAGAATATTGCAATTGCCGGTTCCTACGACAGGGAAGATTGGTAAAGGAACATGTTTAGAGTAGAATCTCATGACGTGGGTTTTAAACAATATTAATTTGAGATGCTTATTAGATGTTCAAGTAGAAATGCTCATTGGAAGCAACACATGTAAGTTTGGAGTTGAAGAGTGAAGCCAGGGTTGGATATATGACCTTGTGAGTTATCAGACTAGAGATAGCATTTAGAACCCTAGAACTAGATGAGATTACCCAGGAATGAATGAGCTCAGAAACCTAAATTCCAGAACTCAGACTTGAGGAAACCAATGTTTAGAATGGCGGTTCTCAATCGTTCTTTTTTTTTTCTTTCAGGACCCCTCTACACAGTTAAAAATCATTAAACTTCTATGTGTGTGGCTTATATCATTGTTATATATATATATACATATATATATATATGCACCAAGTGGCTCAGTTGGTTAAGTGTCTGTCTTCGGCTCAGTTCATGATTCTGGGATCTCCAGGTCCTGGGATTGAGCTCTACTTTGGGCTCCCTGCTCAGTGTGGAGTCTGCTTCTCCCTCTCCCTCTGCCCCATCCCTTGCTCATGCATGTACTCTCTCTCTCTCTCTCTCAAATAAACAAAATCTTTAAAATATATATATAAAATATACATATAATATATAAAATGTGTATATAAAATATGAATTCTGATAGTTGCTTTTACATTCAATCTGTTGGGATATATATTGTTTGATTAAAATATGTGAAGAAAACCCAACCTCACAGAGATACGTAATTGAAAAAGGGAGAAATATTTAAACATTTGTTTATTTATGAGAGAGAGGTGGGGAGAGGGAGAGAATCTCAAGCAGACTCCTTGATGAGCATGGAGCCTGATGTGGGGCTCAATCCCAGGACCCTGGGATCATGAACTGAGCTGAAGGCAGATGCTTAATGACTGAGCCACCCAGGCACCCTGGAAAACTCAAATTTTATTATTGGCAGTAGGTACCGTTCGAGTTTTCTTGAGGTACAGAATCCTTTTACTGATTTTTTTTTTGAGAAAATTTCTATGGACAATCTTAAGTGAATGTAAAGTCTCTTAGTACGGTTTAATATAGGGCAAGGCATTAGCAATTACCATCATTGTTTTTCATCATTAGTGCAAATGTCAAAAGAGTGAAAAGGCAGGTAATATTTTACTATTATGAAAATATTTTTGAGATTGAGGATCTTTGGAAGCATCTCAGAAATTCCCTGATGTCAGAAGACCATACTTTTAGAATCACTGGCTTAGAGATTAGTTCCCAAAAGTCTTCCAGATATCATGAGTATAAATGGTACATCTGAAAAAAAAAACGTAACAATCACGCAGTCTTATTGTTGTGGAATTCAACTGTTTTTTTTAATGTAAATGTGACTACATTCCTTTTAAAAAGTGGGAAGCTCCTGAATGTAGTAAATACTTTTATGGCATAGAAAAATGATATTCATGTAAATGAACTATCTACATAATGAAGTATATGAATTAAACACTTCATGTGTGTCTTATTCTGTCCTAAATGATGAACAAAAGAAAAAGTTGCTCAAGTTAATTAACACATTGTTAAGGAACAAAAACGGCATAACAGTAGTTTTAGGAATGACTTGACACTGAGATAAAGCAGTAAGTCATTAATTGGTTATCTTGTGAAGACTTTGGGGAGTCCTAACAAGGTTACCATGACTTTGGCAATGACCACAACTATACTGCATTTGGGAACTTTAAGGGAAGAAAAAAAAAAAAACATATAAAGGAAGAGGGAGATAAGAAAATTGGATAGGTAATTATGCAAAGGTCTTAAGTAAGGGTCAGGTGATTTTCAGAAGGTCAAAAGGCAAAGTGTGTAATCAAAATGGCTGAAATAATAGTTAACCCTAAATGTATTGTCACTTTTCAAACTGACATCGAAGAAAATTTAAAAGGCTGATAATGGTTGTAAGAAGATAATTAGAAGGATAGCCATAGACCATATTAAGGGTAGCTAGATAGTAATGCTAATTAAAAATATATACAATCTAGGAATACAAATGCCACAAAAATAAGAACACTAAAAGAAATGAAAAAAGTTAAGAAAATCTACAATTAGTCATGATGACATCATTTAAGTTTCCTGGGTGATGTCAATATGAATCTTTGTGGGTAGGTTTCTTAAATTGGCATTATTTTAAGTAGAATTTGTTAACCTTCTGAGATGATTATTCTTTCAGTATTAGTTGACTTTTGTAATTTTTTAAGTGATTTTATTTATTTATTTTAGAGAGAGAGCACGAGCAGGGAGAGGAGCAGAGGGAGAGAGACAAGCAGACTCCATGCTGAGCGCAGAGCCCGATGCAGGGCTCGATCCCATGGCCCCAAGATCATGACCTGAGCCAAAATCAAGAGCGGAACACTTCACCAACTGAGTCACGTAGGTGCCCCTTACAACTTTTTAACCGTTGCCCAGTTCTGTGCTGCTACTACATAGAACACTGGAAAATATTTTTGTAATAAGTAATACCAGCATAAACTTGGAAACTAGATTTTACTGTTTGAAGTTCTACAACGATAAGCTGAAAGAACTGTCATCATGTTTATTAAACCATAGTGCTACTCTTTTCAAAACCAATCATATAAAAGCAAACATGCTTGGGGCACTTTAGTAATTAAAATCCCTTGGGAAAGGGTCCAAAAGGAATGGCACACATTGCCATCTGCTTTATGGAAAATCTAGGTGTCCTACAGAGCACTGTTTTTATCTGCAAGAGGTAGAAGTTTTAAAGTATCGGTACAACTATTGACAGCTTAGATATGGGCTTATGCTCAAGTAGAGGGATTGACAGTCCTTTTCAACAATTACAAAATATATCACAGAAATATAGATTTGAGAGGTTTTATAGAGCGGGGCAATCAATTCTCTAAGGTTACTGGAGACCTTAAATTACAGTCCTGGGTGCATACAAGGTAATAGTTTTATGTAATCTTCTTATATATATGTATGCCTCTCTATTGAAAGTTTCACATCCAATTCCATTTATGAATCAGCTGATATGTTTTTACTCTTCTCTTTAATTCCATCTCATGATAAAATAATTTACACATCGATTTCATGCCATGATGAAACAACTTACATATCTATTCTTTTAAATGTCATTATTCTAAGTTGCAAAAAGTTTAGAGAAAGGATAATGGGAAAAGAGTGTTCTTTGAACAAGACTACTTTCATATTTTTAATGATGTTTTGATTCTCCCAATAAGCTTTTGGAAAATATTTGTATCTAGCTACAAATCCCCTTCATTTCAGGAATTGACTGGATTATGATAAATCCATTGTGGGTTTTTTTGTGTGTGTTGACAGTGTGGACACAAGAAATAACTTTTCAACATATGAAATATTTTTATAATAAAATATTTTGAAAGTATTATTTCTCAGTAATACTGAGATATTTTTGTCAAGCATTGCTTTCTACAGAAGACTATATCATTTATTCTAAAAATTTTAAAAGGCTTCTCTGAATTAGGTTAAAAAAGAAAATATTGCTCTTATATACTTTAAAGACCCCAAAATGAATAGAAACATATAATTTAGGGTTAAAAATATTACATAATGGTGTTTTCCCCCTAGTTTTTGAATTACAATCCAATTTAAGCTACCAAGAAAGCCCAGATACCCAGAAATAAAAAAGAGATTAATAACACCAGATTTCCCAATTGCTGAGCCTCATCCCTTTTCCCCATTTGTCCCCAACGATTCAAGCCCATTGTTAAAGCAATATAATCTATATATTCTGTATTGTGAGACCCACTTCTGAGGATGAGGAATACAAGAGTGTGTATCGCCCTGTATCCTGTGGAAAGACACTGCTCCTTGGGTTTAGACATTGTAATGGGTAGGGAAGGAGTTTACAAAGTCCCTCAGGTAAAGATTTTGCTGTTCCTCCAGATACACAGGGTTAAAAGAACTTTCTGAAAGTGAAAAAGGAAGTGAAAGAAACAGTGTTTCAGACTGAGGATGCTTCTTCCCTCTGTAACATTTACAAAGTACTCTTCATTGCTCTTTTGGATTAAGTAAAGCTGGTTCCCATAGAAACCGATGGTCTCTGATTACACAGTCTGTAACACACCAATACCTCCACTTCCAGGAAACAAGGATGATGGCTCAGGAGAGCTTAGGAACAAGTCGGAGACAGTGGAAGCACAGCTGACTGGACAGGGGAAAATCACTGAGCTCTAACGTTGAATAAAGGGTGCTTGGAAAGACTTACTTAGCATCAGAAAATAATGTGAACACTTATCAAGGACTTTACATAGTTACCACAAGCAAGGACGAGAACTTGTAACTTATAGAACATTTTAAGAACCAAAATTCCTCAATTTTCCTGCCTCCTTATTGATCGAGGCGGTACCATCCAGTGTTTATTGAATTCCAGAGTCCCTTCCCTTGGGCCCAAATCCTGGATCTGTCACTCCATACTGTGTGTTCACCTGCAAGATGTCGTTTTCTAGGCTTTAGTCTTCTTATTTGTATAATGAGGTAAGGGGAATGGGTTCCTTGTAAATTTTTTAAGAGGATTAAATGCATTTCTATTAAGAATTTGTCCCAAATCTATTTAAATCAGAAAATAGTACATACTCTTAGGTTAAATTTGAAAAGTCTTTATTTTTATTTTTATTTTTTTTAAGATTTTATTTATTTATTTGACAGAGAGAGAGAGATCACAAGTAGGCAGAAAGGCAGGCAGAGAGAGAGGGGGAAGCAGACTCCCCGCTGAGCAGAGAGCCTGATGAGGGGCTTGATCCCAGGACCCTGAGATCATGACCTGAGCCGAAGGCAGAGGCTTTAACCCACTGAGCCACCCAGGTGCCCCTGGAAAGTCTTTAATAACATGAATAATTTTGGGGCGCCTGTGGGCTCAGTGGGTAAAGCATCTGACTCTTGATTTCAGCTCAGGTCTTGATCTCAAGGACATGAGTTCAAGCCCTGAGTTGGGCTCCATGCTGGGTGCGGGGCCTACTTAAAAACATATTAACAATGCTTCGTATATTTGAAATATTTCTATCTTTTCATGATGCATATTTGTTTTTATACATACATAGGTGTACTTTAATGATATAATTTGGTTTCCTACTTTTTCCTCACTGTATAAAATATAAGGATTCCCTGTTATAAATATTCATATTTCACAATATTCTATCATTAATGCTATTTATTGAATGAAACTTCTCCTTCTCAGTAATGTGCTTTACTTTTTAAAATTATTAAATTTTATGGATATTAGAGTATTTGTGTGTGTAGACTGGACTTTCTATTTGATTTGACTCTTCAGTCCTGTAGGAAAATCTTAACTATTTTAGAGACTATAGCTTTGGGGTCTTTATTAACATTTTATGTTAATACACTTTATCACTTTGATATTTAGCAGCATAATTTAGCTATTCTTTTTTAATTCCAGGTGATTTGGAAACAAATTTGTATAAGTTCCATGAACAAAATTTCGAACACACACAAAATACCATTCTTGTAATTTTACTCCAGATTTTTATTAACATGCATTTGTTTGTGAAGAAAAATATTATATTGAGAATTGCCATCCAGAAACAACATATGTATCATTTATTAAAAGCTGTTTTCATTCCTCCCATAAGGATTTTGGTAGTGTCTTCATCTCTATTTATATCCTTCTCATTTTTTATAAATAAAAAAATAAATGTAATATGGGGAGGAGTTTGACTATGTTTATTTTATAACTGTGATCTTTTAAAATTTACATATGGTTTCTAACTGGTTATTTTTGGTGTATAGAACTGCTGATGCTTTTGCATCTTTATCTTGTTTTCAGACACTGGACTTTCCAGGGAATATTTTATGTTTTTATTTTTATATGTAATATTTTTCATTTTCTCATTAATACTTTCATTGTTCTTCAAGACAAATTTCAGTTCATGTTCTAAAAAATACATATATTTTTCAGATGATGTCAGTCACTTTTCCCAGCTGTCTGTAGATGTCTCTCTCTATTCAACAAGAAGGTGTCGTTTTTCTTAACTTTTCTGAGGCAGTGCTGGGCTATTTGCTCTCACATCCATGACTCAACTTTTCCTGGGCTCTTCTGTCACATCACGAGTGGGCAGATCCCTCTCAGGATGGATTCCCATGCTTCAGTTGACTTCCAACCGGGAGCATCTGGTGGGGTACTGGGAGTGGGGTCAAAAGAGAATGCTGGGCACATATCTCTCCTCTTCTCTGCTTCCGATGATGATGTGACAGTGGCAATGTTTCATCTGTGACTCTAGCTCTTGCCTGGCAATTCTGCCATGGCTCCAGCTTCCCCAGGGAATCCATGGACCTCCTAGGCTCCACTAACATGACCTTCCTCTTCTATCCTTACAGTCTGGAAGCAACAGTCATTACTCACTCTGATAAGCAGTGGGTTGCCTCATTCTTCCTGTTTGTTCTTAGCTTTCCCATTCCCCAGCCTGGCCTCTTTCTATTTTAAATTCCCAAGTGGATTCTGTTTCGTTCCCGACTGATCTTCTCCTCCTCCCCCCATCTGCATTTCTGTTTTCCCTTAAATTGTTGCAGAAAACAATGTATCCCACCCAACTTCTACCTAAAAACAGAATATTTTTAATAGTGACCTAAAAGGACTTTTACAACAGCCTTACTGTGTGCAACAGTGAGGAAACCTGTGAGGGAACTTGGTGGCAGGGGTCCCCACTGTGACTTTATCTTGCAACATCGGTATCTTTCTCTAAGAGCATCTCCATATTGAGAAGACATAAGAATGTATAGAGCCTGATCTCAGATAACTTAATAGAACAATTTTACATTTTCGACAGAACTGAAAGGTCATCACTTAAAAATGGGAGTGACCATGTATTCACTGGTAAATTCACTTTTGCCAATGCCATATTGATTGTCTCCACAAGAGATTGTAAAAATGGAAGGCATCATTCATTGGAGCATTTCTTTAACATTGCTTGCAACTGAAGACCTAGTCTATTAACCTTGTTATAAAAACCAATTTATTAAAATTAGGTGTACAAAGGATATGCCATTCCAGATATTCAGAAGGAGAGTTGCTAAGCTTCTGGGTGTATGAATCATTCCATTGGCAAGATGGCATCTTGCATATCAGACTATAAACTCCCTAAGAGCAGAGGCAGCCTGTGACAGTGGCTGCTGTCACCCCAGCCCCTAGAATCCTGCCTTATACATAACAGATACTCAACGAGTACTTGTTATATAAAAGTAAATGAATAAATGAGTTGGTCTGAAAAATCAACTATGAAAATTGCCTCATGATTTGGTGCTGGGGGAGGCCTGGAGGAGTCTCTCGGGTTCACAGTGTGGATATTATCTTTCTTCACCTTCTCATATTTATAAGGAATGTTCAACTTAGATGGATGGTCACTAGACTCTTGGGGGTGAACACTTTGTAGTGTATACACATGTCAAATTATAGTGCTACACACCCAGTTTCCCTGAGAGTGAGGGGAAAAAAAAAAAGCTTGTTGGCAGAGTTTTTCCACCTTTTTGTTCTTTCTGAATATCTCCTTCCTTTCCTTCTTTCTCAAGAAACTTCAGAGCCAGTTAAAGAATGAACTTCTAATAAGCTGGTTAATTTTCAACAAGTGTGTACCACCTTTCCAATGACTAAAGTCAACATTAAAAGTTTATAACAGTACAAGTTTATAACCATTCCTTGTTAATTTGTGTATAGCAAAGCTTGGGGGGATCTAAAACAACCCGATTATGACATCTTGGTTCTTTGTTTATTTGTTTTTTATTTTTGGTTTTTAACAGCATAGTCTTTTTGATTGGGACTTTTGCACTGGAATGTTGCCTTGGAAACTGAGCGGAAGATAGTCTGGTACCCTCAAGGCTCAGTTCCTATAGCCTTGCTCTCTCTGTTCTCCCTTCACTGGAGGGAACAGAGAAGTCCCCTCTGGTCCCCTTTCCAGTCATCTCTTCAGTGATCATTTGGGACTTTCTGTTGCCTTACCAATGCCTAACCAGGCAAAAGAAAAGGACAATGAATCCAGCACGTTGCAATGTTTGGCTATCAACAGAGGACACTGTTTCCTCATCCATAAAACAGAGTTAATTAAACCTGTACCCTTCCTAATCATAGGGGTGCATTTTGAATTAACAGAATCATATTTTAAAACACATTGGGCTTCATAAAGAAAGGACTTGCATACACACAAGCTATTATGATTATTAGTGGGTTGATTTATTACCGAAACCACACCTGCCTCACTATAAACAACCCGCCTGCTTTCTTTGTGCAATCCTGGCTTTCTCATTGGCCCCTGCTTTGCTGAGCTTTGATGATGCAGAGTCCTGTAACATATTCTGAGGATGCTGCACGACGCTGCAGACAATTTCAGAGAAAAACAAGAGAGAGTGACTTTTATACTGGATGTGTTTCAGCTGTCCGATTCAAAATAAATTATGCTCTTGTGCATGCTTTCTTCACTTCTGACCTAAACTGCTTTCACTGTATACACTAATGAACTATTTTTGAAAAGAAATTCGTTTCATGGTTAAGATAATACCGTCCAACCCTTTGTGGTCCATTTTTCTCCTTTAGAAAGCATTTGTTACCACTTCTTCGATGATAGGTTTAATAATACATACTGGAATGAAGCTGAAAATGGACTAACTTTTGTGAATTAGTAAAAGCAGGGTAATTAATAATAATGCTTCCATGAAAATATATATTGTGCATATGAAGGCTTTTTTGGCATCACCAAAATTTGCTAGCAAATTTCTTCCATAAATTAAGTTCATTATCAAAAATACTTAGTGAGCCAGCCTTTAAAATTCCCATTAAATTTTTTTTTGAACAACTTTAATTAAAACCTTCTGAATTCTTAGTGTGTTTCTCTTTCAATTTATGGAGAAAATACTTTAGACTAAACCCTCAGGATTACAAGCCTATAACAACCACTTTTAATCATAGGACTTGAGATATCTGTCACAGTTTTAAAGTCATCTCATCTTTAATACAATGTTTTGAACTGACAAAAAATGGAAATTGTTCCAATCAGGAAAATAATATTTCATAGAAACTATGAGTTATTCTTCTTCCCAATAGTGTTAATCAGATTTCATTTATTTTTATAGCACGCCAGGCATTAGCATTACCCTCAAGACACGGCCCCCTTTCTATTTGTCCTTGGATAAGTTATCTGCTGTATTAGGATAACTTTCTTCCTCAAGATAAATGTTTCCTGATAAAACAATATTATTAACCTGTAGCGATTGCGATGTGAAATAAATGCAGTTGTCAAGTCAACTTTGAAGAGGGGGAAGAAATGTGACAGATTAAAAAACTGCAGTATTGTTCTCTGCCTCTCTCGCGTCCATTTATCTTCCTGGCTATCGTGTATGATTGAATGGTAGAGAAGGTATCTGCAAGGAAAAGCCGATGACAAAAGACGGATTCGCACCAAGCATGGACCCTGATGCTCCGAGGGTACCAATAATTCCACCCCCCGAGTCATCCTGGTCACTTGACTTCAACTCGGAGTTTAATTCCAGAGGCCGGTGGTTTCTTTCTCAACTGAAGGCGGTAAAAGCATTTTTAACGAGGGTCTAGCGCTCCTTCTCAAATTAAATCGCATTCCATGACTAGACCTTCCCGAGTAACCACCACAGGTAATCTCTAAATGCCTTTAAGTGAGGGGGTGCCCCTCCCTGGCTTCCTAGCCATCTATCTGTCCCAGGACCCATCTCATCATCCCTCTGTGTGATCGGCAGGAGCCGATTATGCATCGCGGACCATGCTAACGCGCCAAATTCTCACCGGGAACACCGGGACGGGTAGTGACAGCCCCTGCATTTTGCATATGAAGAAGCTGATATGGGGAGAACTTAAGTAGCTTGCCCGTGGTCACGCAGCTGGTAAACAGGGTTCAAGCTTCAGACTGGCTAGTTCTAATTAAGTCTGAGTCTTTGGCTATTAGCCGTGGTGCCACTAGCCTATCTCTGTGTCCGCCTTCACCAGGCTGCGAACTCCTAGAACAGAGCGATTATACCTTATTTGGCTTTTGTTTTTGATTTTTAACTTCAGCCTAGAAAGGTGAGGCATGCAAAGGCATGGCATAGCACTCAGTTTTCACTTCTGGTGAAGCTGGGCTCCTTATGGAAGGAAGCAGCTCTAACATAAAGTAAGCGTGACCTCCTTGGGGGTGGGGTGGGGTGCAGGGACAGGACCTAAGCCGGGGTGGAAGGAGGCACCCTGGGTTTAGAGAGTTCTGTTATTCAGAGCACGCCAAAGAATGGTAAGTAGCTCGTGCGGTGTCAGCAGCAATGCCCTACTTATGTAAGTATTCTGACTTTGCTTGATTAAGGAGGCAATGATTTCAAAGAAGAAAATGGGTGGAGCCAAAAAAGAACAAAAGGGAGAAAAAGCCAAGTTCATGCATGCATTAGCGATACTGCATTGTAATCTATTAACACGTTGCACAACCTAAAAACATGTCAGTGTATTGGAGTCCTTTTTATTAACTGGATGCAACATAGATTACATAGAGATAGAGCAGCAGTGTTACTGGGACTATCAAATTCCACAGTACTTTTTTGGCTATTTCAGTATTAACAAGTGAAATATACATAATTCCACCATTATTAAAAATACTCGCATTTCCTATTAAAGAAAACTGCTCCAGAAAGAGAGAGACCACTCAAAGACAAACCACAAAACCATCTACACAGGAAAAATGCTTATGTGACCTAGGACACAGATCGGCAGATTGGGGTCAATGAATTGTAAGAAGTAATTCTGCCCTTACTGACTGGTGCTCATAAACCAGACACTTCAAAGTTTCGATGCATCACAATTCCACTGTGGGATCGACCTAAAGAAAACTGACCAAGGGGGAAGTTGGGTCAGTGTCATTGGCCTCCCTTTTTAGAACTTTATGGTTACATATTTCTCTCTTCTAAACCCTCTCCCTGATGCCTTTCTCTCTTTGAAAGACAGAAGTCCTGGGCTAGAAACTTCAACATTGAGAACCTGGAGGTCTTGGTCTCGGTTCTGAAATTCTGCACACAGTTCCAATATTGTGTTGCATCTTATTTCATGTGCATTCATCTCTGACATCAATGGATATAGATCTCCATCTTACCTCCATTAAGTACACATACTTCCAAATAAAGGAAAAGGACAAATAAAAGGCTCCACTAGATGTTTCTAGCTTTTAGAGGATACTCTTTGAATATTTCTTTTTCTTTTCCTGGAGAATCCCTAGTATATATTCTTTGCAGGACAGAAAGTATAATTCCCATTAAAATTAATGCTCACTGTAAAATTAGTGAAATGCTGCATTCAGCCCTAGCTCTTCTCACCTGTGATCCATCATGGCCTATCATGATCCTGCCTTACCTTATGCATCATTTTCAGGTTTCCTTTCCTTGCACTTAATACCTTTACTCAATTTAATTCATTTATGGGTTCCTCACATCAAAAGAGAGAAATTACCTAGCAAACAAAAAAAAATCTCAACTAAGTCTCCCATCCAAAAGCCCACTTCCATTTAGGTGCTATGGCCTGGAAAATGCACAAAACGGTTGGGGATCCATTTGCAATTATCTGAATGTTTCTTAGAGCCTTGGATGACCATTACTGAAGTAAGGGTTTGACCTGCCTCAGGGACCTCAGTAACCCCTACACAGGAACTCTTACTCCGAAATGCTTAGAAGGTTCTTGTTTCTGAACATCAACCTAGGGTGGAGTCATTTGAAGAATTACTGGATTCTTCTCAGAATCGAGCCTTCTCGTTGACCTACAGGGTAGGCACACACAAACTCCAAGCCTCTTCTGAATTACAGATGAGAAGCATAGTTATGGCTACTAGTCTGAGTAGGTCTGAATCCTGCATGACTTGGGGGAAAGGTAACTGTTTCCTTGGGGAGAGACGTTGAAAATTAAAATCCCCACAGCTCTTGGTACAGGGGTTTTGATGTAAGAAACTGGCAACAAAAAACAGCTGAAGAAACTCCAGCAAGAGCCTCGCTTGGCTCCTAATGAGAGGAGCAGACGCCATGTTTGCTTTCGACTTCCTTTCTTCCTCGTGACATCTCCCTTGGCTTCCTGTATGTTTTTATATTGTTATTAACAGGTACATCCTGCCTGCACTTTCATTCTGTCCATTCTTACTATGATCATATTGGCCCCTTGTGAATTCCATGGGAGCCCATCATTCACTTCAGGCTTTCATACTTTAAAACATTATTAGTTTTATTAAATTCTATTACATATCTAAAATTTAAATATTATTAAATATTAGTCTGGCAGTTTCCTACACTGATAACATGTTTCTATAAGTGGGAACCATGTAAGAGTACAGTTTCCTCCCGTGTAGTGTCATCCAAGCTGAAAACTGCGTGGGACCTGAGATTAATAACAGCATCTACACAAGAAGTGGGTTAAAATTTTCAAATACTTGGGCAGGTGCTCCGTTTCCCTGATAGTCTCCGAACTCTCCAAACTGTATCTAACCTTATGCATAAAGCATCTGCATGTACTTGCTTCCTGTGTTCTGCTCATGCTTGTGGACTTTTTACTTTTTGCACACATTTTTCCAGTGAACTAAGGATTGGGCAAGAGCTTCTGCTATCACTTCTTAAACTTCATAGAACACTAAATCGTTTTCATTACATAACACTGGAACTTTTTTGGTAATATTTTACACACTACAAATGGCAGCATTCTTATCTCAGTTCCTTATATTATGCCTAGCCCACAATAAGTGCCCCGTAATCATTCAATAATCATGCCTAGGAGTGGCCTCCTAAAATAGTTGTGTAACAGTGGAATTTTAAACCAGCCCATCAGCAGATGGCACAGAATATAAGGGGCTGTATCTGCAACACGCTGTCCATTTGTGAGCATGTGTGTGTGTGTGTGTGTGTGTGTGTGTGTGTGTGTGTGTTGGTGTGTGTGTTTTCAGACTAGAATTACCTGAGGTAGGAAAGAATGGCATATCTGACAATTGCTGAGAATTCACTTCATTCAGTCTCCCTTTGCTTTCTACACATGTGTGACGAAATTCATTTCTATCCATACACTGCAGTCTTCAACACATGCGGCTTTAAGGCAGCTCGCATCATTTTTGTGGGTTTGGAATTGAATTGAAAATTATTAGAATGTTATTTTTCACACCGTATTTTCAAAACAGAACTGCCTTAAGATGTCAAGTGCGGACAAAATGCTGTAACATTATTACTCCCAAGTGATGTGATTTTATGTTATTTTCAACTAAGTGACAATATACACGGATCACTTATTTCAAATATATGGTATCATATATATATCTCATTGAACATTCAAATTCAGGGAAATATAGTTTATAACTGATAATTATGATAATAATAATAATAATGAAAGATAATAATGGTATACCAAATGCCAAAAATAAATTGGGGTGGGGTGTCTGGGTGGCTCAGTTGGTTGAGAATCTGACTCTTGGTTTCGCCTCAGGTCATGATCTCAGGGTCCTGAGATCGAGCCCCATGTCAGGCTCCATGCTCAGTGGGGAGTCTGTTTGAGATTCTCTCCCTCTCCCTCTGCCCCCTCCCCCTGCTCTTTCTAAAATAAAAAAATACACCATTTTAAAATAAGTAAGTGAATAAATAAACAAATTGGGGATAAAAAAGGTGTTACTCCTAATTTTGTGATTTTATGTGATTGTTATATATATAATATATATATATACATATATAATTATATTAGATATAATATATATAATTTATTAGATATAATATATATCACTTAATTCAAATATATATAACATATATATTTCAGTGAACACCAAAATTTAGGGAGATATATTTTAGACCCAAAAATTATGATAATGAAAGATATATCAAATGGTAAAAATAAATTGGCTTAAAAAATAAAATAAAATAAATAAATTGGCTTAAAATTATGGCTCTTGGCTCAGAGCAATATGTAGCATGAAAATAGAAGTAGTTATAAGAAATTGCAAATCAACTAAAAGAATTATCTACTAGACCTTTTGTTTTGGTTCAGTTTGCTTTAATTAATGACTACTTGGCACAGATTCTTCTTTAGGGCAAATTTTCTTTGATATGGTTCTGAAATAACTTTGAATCTAGTCCAACCCTCTACTAAAATAAACCAAAGTAAGAAGGAGTACATAGGATGTAAGTTCTCAAATGGATTTTGCCTTCTTGAAAGTAAGAAGCCAATAAATTCACTTGGAATACCCTTGAGAGACCTAAAAATAGTTTACTTTTATGTTAATCCTTGCGATTAGATAGCTCAGCTAAAATTAAATTTTTTATTTCCAAATTCATAAGAGGCTGAATTGGTTGACTTGATGATTGGTGATTTATACCTTTGGATTTTTTTTTTTTTTATATCATACAAATTGACTTCTTTCTTTGCTTGTCCTTACTCTCCTTCATGGTACCTTCAATTAATTCTAGAATTTTCTTACAAATGCAGAATAGGTCATATCCCCATATGTATCTTCATTCATTTTATTAATAGATAATCCACTTTACCACTGCTCTCAATCGATCCTCCCATTCTAGCAGATGAAAGGGTAGTTTATTTCATCAGAGAGGAACAAACTTTGGAATGATTCTCCCTTTTACATGTAAGAGAAATTCACAGGAATTCGAGGAATTGCATGAGCACTATCCGAAGAGTGCAGCTAACTTATGTCCAAATAAAGGGGATCTTTCTGAGGTCTGCCAAGGAAGTGTATTCAATAGGATTCTCTGTTCACGTGACTCGTCACAGTTCATGTCCTGGTAGTGTTCCCCAGCCAGCAGCTTGGGAACAGTTTGCCCTTTTTAGTCAAACAATGAAAGAGAGATGAAGAAAGAGAAATAAAGCTAATGTGTCTCTCTGCAGATCAGGTGATCTGAGTAAGAATTTCAATGTGTACTTACAGGGAACATTTTTATGCCTTCCCCCCTCTTTTTCTTTTTGAATATTTTTTTATATAATTATTTGAAAACACTGAAAAATGTTCTCACCCGGAGGTCGTTAGTCAAGGGGAGAGACCCCAGCTTTCCGGTGAACATTCTTGAAGAATTGTATTATGTGCTGTTGGTGATCTTGTGTTTCTCCCACTTCTGCTGTAGACCGAGGAAAAGACCGCCTTCTGGTGGTTTCAGGTTTGCTCTCTTACTGTGTCAGCTGCTTGCGAACTGGGTTTTTGGGTTTAATTGGACAGACATTACTCACTAATATGCTGGTTTTCAAATTAACCACATTCATGAGTCACAGTAAGCATTTTGGTTACTTAACTAAATAAACGAGCTAAATGAACTGAATGAAATGAGCTTCTATAACTCGAGTGTTTCTTGTCTTTAATTCTCTCCTCTCTCTCTCTCTCTCCCTCATTCCTTTTTTCTATTTGACTAATGGCAGGATAGAGCCCTATGATGGTAAGTAGGATTTAATTACTGTGGGATATTTTTCAGATTATTTGAGCAAGAGTTTAAATGTGTTTTCAGGGTAGTTTATCTAAATCGACCAATCTGTCTGATATAAAAAAAAATACGCAGAAGGTCTCCAGAGATTAGCTTTTCTCACAACCAGTATCATGAGTCTTATTAAGCATGGGCTTTTATGAGAATTCAGAATCTAAGTGCTTTTTCTTTAGGTCAAATCACCACAAAAAACAGACTTTAGTGTGGTATTTCCCTTTTGTAGTTCTCATTAAACCTTGACTTCCTCTCATTAACCTTATAGGATAACAAAATGTACAATTGTCAAAAACAAATGAAATAAGCTGTTTTGAACCTCAGATAAGATTGAACTGGGTCACTAATTCTGAATTGAATGAAGTCTATTTTTGTTCCATTAAACAGAAGCCTGTTTGCGTTTCCTGTTCCTGAGAATCCCTCCCAAATCCCCTGCCCCACACCCGTCATGCGTCCATAGCCATACGTCGCCAATGTTCAGACATACATCATGAACGAGCAGTTGGCAGACATTGACAGAGCAATGGTGGTATTTTGGTTTTTGGCTTTTGTTTTCCCTTTACCTATAAAAAGGCGGAGGCTTTACAGACCATACTGACTATCCACATTTCCTGAAGAATGTGGAATAAAAAATAAATAAATAAAGAGAGGGTTGGAGAGAGCCTAATCTCCCCCTTTACACTCACAATTTCTGGATGAGACAATCTCTTCCCTCTATGGAGCATGAAGTACGTGAACTTACTACCAAAATTATTAACTGTATCCTGAAGATAGATCGTGGTACTATTAAACGTATACGCTTTGCGATCAGTGAAGTAGGAATAATTACGCTGAAATATGTACACAAGCTGGTTCTGGTTTTCGCTGGGTGGTGGACGCAATTGTCTATTTTCCATGGTTAAAGGTCCCTCCTGGGACTAAAAGATGTACGGGTGCAGTGAAACCCAGGTACCATTTTGCAAGGGACCCTTGTCTGTAGTGAAATGCAAAGCGACTCCATTTGATGGGGTATGTGCCCTATCAGATCACATGACAGCAAAGCCAGCGCAACAATCTCCCCCAGAAAAAGTGCTCTGTATTAATACCACCAGGCAGTAGACAAGCTGTCACCAACAGAGTCATTAGAATGCCCCAGACAGAGTATCCTGATAACTCTGTTTTATTCCATTGGAGTCACTCTGTGCTACTTCATGATTGAGTGTCTCCCTCGAGTTTAGAAAAGAACTTAGTTCATATTACCACTGTAAACTCAATACCTGGACATATCATCTCACAGCAACAGTAGAAAATGCAAATGACAACACTTTGCACTTTATACAGAAGGTTCCAAGAGAGACTGTCAAAGTGGTTTGTAAACGAGTACTATCTATTCTGAGGGTAAACAAAGGCACCAGCGTAGTTAGATAATGCTGCCTTTTAGTCAACGGGCCAATTTATAGGAAGAGGGAGACAAGAAAAATAAAGGTGTCTAAGTGTGGTAGTATGACAAACTGGTGTTATCTTTACAATGGTATTCTGAAAAAAAAAATTAAAAAAAAAACAACATGTGAAAACCTGATTTCTAATTTAGCAGAGACAGTATCATTTTCTCTAAAATGACTGAGTGATTCACTTCCAAAAAGTGTTAGAATGCCAAACATCAAAATCTTTGGGTGAGGCATGAGTCCAATATTCAATTTCTATCCAAATTATGTCCAAGTTGGGAATCTCATTGAATATACTACCTACTATTCTGGGTTAGTGCACTGGACTTTCGTGTACCTTTTGTCAAATCAGAGCCCCTCTGTTGAGGAATTTCCACTGTCAGTAAAATGGTGGTTTATAAACTGTCTCCTCCTCCCACAATCGTGTGGCAGTGTTCTCTAAGAAATTATTCTTCATTCAGTGAGCACATAACTGATACAGGATGGAACGAAGTAGACTAACGGCAATATTTAGAGATTAATAACAGCAACAGTAAAATTGTTTAGGAATAATTTCCTTGTGTTTCTGTTGTCCTAGGAATTGGGGATTTGTTTATTTCAATGAGTGTCATGAAAAAAATTCTAAAAGAAACAAAAAAAACCCCACTGAGTTTAATACATATGCTAGAAGGACCTCTGCAGAGCCCAAGAAAAGAAGTTAAGAAACGACTATGCTGGCCCCAAAATGGAACGGTCATGAATTCCACTCTCAAAGGCTAGCCATCAATCTACAGTCTGTATCATATATCACTTACCCTTTGATAAGGACAAGATTTTGTTCTTGCTTTCTTCTGTTATCATCAATTTCTCCTTAATGAATTTTTTTTTTTTTTTTTATCCTTGGGTCCCAGATTTTAATTCTGAACTTCTTCCTTACTCCTTTTTTCCATTCTTATACTTTTTGAATCACATGGTTTGGCTATAAAATAAAAGGTCTGTTGGTTTTCTCGGGAAAGTGGTAATATGGGGATCAGAATCCTGTATCAAAATATCTCCCTTTCCGCTCAGTATCTTTCCCCAAAGGCCAAAATACATTTAAAAATTGACCTGCAGTCTTCCCATACTCCTTTTGCTATGCTAGGACAGGGATTTGGGTAATTCTCTGTGTCTTAGCAGAAAGAATGTGAAACAAGCAATTGCTTTAAGTGAATGATAATCTTAGTGTCTCAAAGTCCTGGACGCCAGGTCAGTATCACTCTGAGGAAGCTGGCAGGGATTCTTTACAAATGCAGCACTTTTCTTTAGAAATGATGGATTTACACACCTCCCTATTACGAAGCATGAAAGACAAAATTTGAGTGAGTGATTGAGGAGGAGAGAGAGAGGGAAAGAGGTTTCTGCTCCTTGAGCTGATCACAGCTACAGTGTCTGCACACATTAGGGTCAGCAGAGATTTACCTAAGTTCAGTCTTAGCAAGATCATCAGGGAGACATTAGTAGATACTTTTTATAAATAATAATGGATAATGATTTTTTATACTATAGCTCAAATGGAGAAGATAAAGCCCACATTAGATCTTTCTGACTAAGAGAGATACCATCCCCTCTGGCTAGATCTTTTAAAGGTAAGTAAGTCTAGCCTCTATATAATAAACATGGTATTTTGTGCCTTTTCATATTAACTTTTCCAAATGCTTCAGAGAAAAGATTCATTGAGGGGATTTTTTTGGGGGGTAAGACATTAAACAAAAAAATGAGATAGCAAAAGACAAAGGATTTTTCACCTTCAGTTCCTTAGTAATAAATTAGCTAGACGGATTTATAAAATGATGATAACTGCATGCACATTTCACTGAATATGCTGAATATATGGCTAACTAGCTTTGTAAGTGAAATGACTATGAAGAAAAAAGTTCACCATCAATGAGAGTTGTGGCCAAAGGAGTGCTTAGATTTGATTAATATTTTCTGCCAGAAGGGATTTTCTCTCATTTGAGGGGATCTAGGTAAACTCTTACTGTTGCTTTGCTTTTTTGTAACTTTTAATCTAGGATCTGTGATTTTAATCAGAGCCATAGTGGTGTCATTAATGATAATAAGCACAGAATTTTATTTACAGAATCATAGTAATACTGCTGTTTGTAGCATTCATCAAAATCCTTATGTATAAAGTCATTTAATTCCCACAACAACTTGGGAGGTAAAAAATCATTATTCATATTTTATAGATGAACAGAAGACAAAGGCTCAGGGAAGTTAAGTAATATTTGTCATTTCAAATCTAGGTCTGTCTTTGTGCTGAACTGTCAAATTATCTTCTTTCATTTCTTTTTTATTTTCCTTTCACCTAGAAGTGCATCAAATATTTCTTAATTTGTGATTTTGCCAACTGAAACCTACTTAAAATGAACATGAACCGTAGTGGGGTAGGGCTGTGACCTTAAGTTGGTTCATAGATGGGAGAAGAGGAGAGACAGGCACAAGAAGACTGTTAAGGAATGCATGGACCATTGCCAGACTATGGCCAGAGCCCTGGTGTAGAATTTGCTGACTTTATTTGCAGTATTTTCAGGAAAATACTTTACTTGACTCAACAGCTCCAGAATTTCATCTGTGAAAAGTGAATAACTATGTGTTGATGGAATATTTAGAGATGATTAAGACTCAAAACAAAAGAATTCTAGCTCCCTGACAGTTCTGTGAATGACATTTACGAGTTAGCTACTCCTAACATTTAAAACATAATTCTCGTAGGAGGTTGTCTTTAATATTTTACATCTGTAGCATTTTGTATCAATACAATTCAAAAGTCACTTTACCAACCTAATACCTAATAATATCCAACATCTTCCATTTAAATCTGAAAGACAGTTTTGGATTAAAAATGGAACATTAATTGCTTTTACCTGCTCATACTTAGGTAGAATGGTAATGTGCCACCGTGCATTTTGATATTGAAAAGTGCTGTATTTGGATTTACATGGCTTTAGGCTTCACGTTAATCACCACATCCTCTTTACATCTAAAAATAGCCCCTGTCTTTCCAAATGGGTACCAAACTCTCTGATTTCTTAGAATTTGTTTTTCCCCCTACGTACATTTGAAGCCGCCCACCCATTTTTGGTCTCTTCATGGCTCCACAGTGGTGTTCTGCAGAAATGTTCATTCATCTTCCCTAAGCACCAAAGTTCCATCACTGCCACTGCGGAATGGCTTTGATGTGCACATGAGTGAGAGGGCAAAATAACCCAAGTCAGAAGAGGTTTGAATGTGTGGGGTATGACATTAATTTGCACTTTGAATAATCTTCTCAGGATATGTATACAGGATGTCAGCATATCTGCTTCAAAAGTTGGGGAAAAAACCCTGCAGTCGATCGACGTATCCGTCTACACGGTTTTACACCACTGGTGGGTATTTTTGTTTCATTTATTATTGCTCTGGGTAATTAAGAAAGAGCAGCCAGTGTGAGGGTGGGCATCTAACCCTTCCATAAATCTTACCATGGACACAATGAAACAGTGTGCTCATAATGAACAGTAGTGACCATTAACAAACACTCTGATACTTGTTTTTATTTCTTAATATTGTTGGGTTCCCTAAAATAAATAGTTTGGGGGCTAATTCTAAAGATATTCCTATTTCAATAACTTTCGGTTTGAATTACAGTGTTTAAAACTTATTTCAGATTGAAAATCTATTAATTTTGGTCAAGTAAATCTACTTACACTGAAAGAGCTGAAATCATTTACACTGGCACTCTCAAACCACTCAGAAAGGAAATAATTTTTAGAAAATATTTGTTTTTCTTCTATTATTAATGCAAGTGAATTATGAGATTGATCCCAAGAATTTGATAAGTATAGCAAAATCAGAGTTTTGACTTTAATTCTCTTGGTTTAGAGAAGGCCGAACATATATCTACAAAAACGTCTGCTTACTTTTTAAAATTTGTAGCACAGTTTTCTACCATTACACCTTGGACCTAGCTCATTTGATAACCTAATGACAGCTTTGTCTATCGCATCCACTGGTAAGAATGGGAGAGAGAGTTTGTTATGCGCTAAAATGTGCTGCAGATGCAATTAGTTAAGGTGAGGTCATATACTTGATGGAATAGGGTGGACCCCTCGCCCAACAGGACTAGTAGACTCCTGAGAAGGAGAAATTTGGACATAGACATGCTCATAAGAAGAACACCACATGAAGGTAAAGGCAGAGATTAGGGTGATGCTTCTACAAGAGTTGCTGATAATGGCCAGCAAATGGCCAGCAAATAGGGGAAGAGGCATGGAAAAGATTCTTCCTCACAGCTCTCAGAAGGAACGCACTCCTAGCCTCAGACTTTCTGTCTCCAAACCATGAGATAATAAACTTCTGCTGTTTAAGCTGTCAAGTTTGTGGTATTTTGTCAAGGCAGCTTTAGAAAATGGACGCAGGATGCAACTGAGGAGACCCACTCTCTTCCCTTTCAGAAAGAAAGTCTTACTGGGGCGCCTGGGTGGCTCAGTCGGTTAAGCGTCTGCCTTCGGCTCAGGTCATGATCCTGGGATCGAGTCCCGCATCTGGCTCCCTGCTCAGCGGGGAGCCTGCTTCTCCCTCTGCCTGCTGCTCTCTCACACTCCCTCTCTCTCTCTGACAAGTAAAAAATAAAATCTTCAAAAAAAGAAAGAAAATCTTACTTTATGTATCCCACATAGTTACCGTTGGCCCCTTCCTTACATATTGCAAAATCATATATGTGTACATGTGTATGAGAGAGAGAGAGGGAGGGAAAGAGAGAAAGAGAATAAGATGGACTAGTATTTTACATGTCAGCCTAAGACTTTATTCATGCCTCAGGCGTTCTGATTTGTACAGGAAGTGGACCTGTTATTATTATCAATAATAAAACATCATGGTTTTGTACATCTGCTCTTGCCTTTTTGGTCCCAAAGTGTCATCAGTAGTCAAAGCAGTCCTAGTCAATCATGCAGTACTAGCAATGTCATCTCCACATAGGAGCTAAGCCTCCTCATTTGAAAAGAGCCAATTACAATAATAGTATCCACTTTATTATATATGTTTTATTTCATGTAAAATCTTTTCTGAAATGAAAGGTGATTGTTGTTTGCTTTAGTATGGTGACTAAATTATGAAAGAGCTTCAATATTATCACTATTACAGTTTTATTACTTTCAGCAAATTGTGCGCTGTGTATATTTTTAATAAGTTACCTTTAAAAATGTTGTATCATATGGACCGACACCTAATTAATCTCTCCTTAGTCTCCTAAAGGATAAGAGCTGTTAAATGATTTGGGGAAGAAGAATCAGTTCAAAGAATCCACTAATACTTGGAAAGGAAAAGTCACCTTTTTGTTCTTTTGTGTCTTCATTATTTTTCATTATGCTTCTTACTTAGAGGTAATTATAGATTCACATAGTTAAAAGAAATACTATTGAGAGCTTGCATGTACCCTTTATCTATTTTCTGCCCTATGGTAACTTCTCCCAAAATTATGGCACAATATCACAACCAGGATACTGATGTTGATATAGTCAAGGTATAGAATGTTTCCATCAGTACAAAGACCCTTCGCCATGCCCATTTGTGACATCCACTTGCCTCTTGTTCCTAACATCCCCTTTTAGCCCATGGCAACCACTAACCTTTTCTCCATTTCTATAATTTTCTCACTTCGAGAATGCTATATAAATGGAGTCATATAGTATGTAACCTTTTAAAATTGGCTTTATTGACTCAGCATAACTTTCTAGAGATTCATTCAGGTTGTCGTGCATATCAATATTTATTATTTCTTTTTATTGCTGAATAGTGATCCATGGTAGGTCCTAGCATGGTTTTTGTCTGTTTGTTTGTCTTAACCATTCACGCATGGAGGGACTTTGGGTTATTTTCATTTTGGGGCAATTATAAATAAAGTTACCAGAACCAAAGCTTTTAGTTCCCTGAAAAAAAATGCTGAAGGGTACAATCACTGGGTCGTATGGTAGCTGAATGTTTAACTGTTCAAAAAACTACCATATTATTAGCTATTAGGGAAATGCAAATTAAAATCACAGTGAGATATTATTACACATCTATCAGAATGACTACAACAGGGATGGCATCAAAGGTGGAGGAGGAGGCAGAGGACCCGTATCACTCATACACTGCTGATGCGAAAACAATTTGAAAAGTCATCTTTTATCTACATTTCCTGCAGTCATTTGTTCTCCATTTAAATTGACCTCTTGAATGCCACTTGGAATCTATTTGGGTAACCCAGCTATGATGAAAGATGCATATCAGGGTTAAGGACAACGATCGCCAGTCAATCCTCATTATTCATGGATTGCAGATTTGAAAATTTGCCTACTCATTCCAAATCATTTGTAACCCCAAATCAATACTCATAGTGCTTTCATGGTCATTCATGGACATGTGCAAAACAGCAAAAATTTTGAGTTCCTGGGTGTGCATGTTTCCAACTGAGGCTGAAGAAGAGGACACTCTGCCTTCTTGTTTCAGTTCTTAAAGTGTAAACAAGTATCCTATGGGGGGTCTGTTTATGCCACATTTTTTCTTGTCTTATGTCTTTTGTTGGCAATTTTGCTGTTTAAAATGGACTCCAAGTGTAGAGCCGAAGTGCGATCTAGTTCTGAAGTGCAAGGAGGCTCTAATGAGCCTTATAGAGAAAATACATGCTAGATAAGCTTCATTCAAGCATGAATTACAGTGCTGTTGGCTGTGAGTTCAATGTTAATGAATCAATAATATATTTTGAGATCTCTTTAAACAGAAACACACATAAAACGAGGTTATCCACTGACTGGTTGATAAAAATATATGACCAGAGGCTCACAGGAAACTAATCCTGTATTTCCTTTAGGAGCCATGGTTCACTATTCCCTAAGTCGGCATTCCTGGAGCCTTTAAAGAACCTAACTACCACAAATGATGAGAATTGACTGTATTTTACGGCACAAAGGAGTGACAGTTACATACCCGAAATAAAAACTTTCCACTCAACCAAAAACTTGCCTTTCTCCCAAAATACTCTTTATTAAGTGCCTGCTTTGTGCAAAGTATGTTGGCAGTCCTATGATAAGTGTGGGTGCTGGGCTGGGGGCATACAATGGCTGAGTTAAAACTCAAATGAGCTGCTCCCCTGCTCTCAAGGAAATAAGAGGGCTGGGGGTAAGTAAGTAATATTTGTCGATTACCTGCCCTGGGCCTGAGTTTCATTTACAGATAATATTTCATCCCCGAGGCAACCATAGACCATTTCAGGGCAGTTTCACAGATATGTAACCTGAGGCTCAGATTGATTAACTTGACCAAAACTAAGGAGCCAGGACAGGGGGTGCTGAGGTTCACGCCACGTTCTGCCTGACTACAAAGCTTAAACACTTTTCTCTACAAAGCAGTTTTTCAAGGGTGGTGGCTCTTCAACTTTATGGCATAAGAATCACTGGTGATAATTGTTTAAAAAGGAAATTCTTGGGCCCCACTTTCAGAGATTCTGATTTAGAAGTTTTAAGCTGGAGATACGGAATCTACCTTCCAAGAGTTCCTTTACCATACTTCAAAAGCAAAATGAAACAAAACAACAAAAAATTGTTCCAGTTATTTATAATGGGGCAGTAAAGAAAACATATAAAAATAAGAGGGTGAAACAGAAAAACTAATTGAAACAAATGCAACTGTATCAAAAATAGTCATTTTTTTTCTCTAAATATAACAAAAACATAATCTTCCATGACACGTTTTGTTAAAGGATTCTATGGAACGGTGAGATTCTACTCTTAAGGCACAAGCACTGGACCCCAAAGAGAATGTTTAAGTTTTCCTCCAGTTACCCCTTTCCCAAAAGATTCACTTCTCTGTTGTCCATCAGGTAGAATTAGACGGACCATACATCCCAGTTTGGGGGGAAAGTTCTGATTTACATCCATTTTTCTATGCAATTATTGTTAACCCCTCATTTCATTCTCAAAATATCATGATCTGAATTACGTTATATTGTCATTTTAATTAGAAGTGAGATGGTGGCTATACTTGAGGTGAGCTTCACATAATGGATAGAGAAGTTGAATCACTGTTGTGTACTTGAAACTAATGTAACATTGGGTGTCAAGTATACTCAAATAAAAAAAAATTAAAAAGAAGTGAGATGAAGCATGTATTTTTCTTAAGCTCTATAGTGAAGTTGGAAATTTCATCTAGGGTAATTTTAGTTTACTCTATATATTTTCATGCATTATTTTTTTCAAGGTTTATTTATTTATTTTTAGAGAGAGAGAGAGAGAGAGTGTGCACACACGTGGGGTAGGAGAAAAGGGAGAGGGAGAGAGAGAATTCCAAGCAGGCTCCATGCTCCCCACGAAGCCCGATGAGGGGCTCAATCTCACAACCCAGAGATCATGACCTGAGCCAAAATCAAGAGTCCACTGCCTATCCTATTGAGCCACCCAGGCACCCCTATTTTCATGCATTCTTAAATCAATTAAGCTTACAGACTAATTTACTTATTTGTAATATATAGGTTAATTTACTTACTTCAAAACTAAAATACATATATAATTAGAAACAAGTTTCCCTGAATTGTCAGCCTCCCACCTCCCAGGGCTCTTTCTATTTCCTGGAGGTTTTGGCTAGGGATCTCTCTCCAGCATGTGTTGTTCTCCAAAACTGTGGTTGAATCCAGAGGTGGGAGAGGAGGTAGCATCACCCATAAGATATGATGAGGTCTCTGGTGCAACTGATTTAAAACAGCCAAGTCCAATGTCTTTGAGGCTCTTTGGCTCCAGGAAGATAGAGCTTGAAGGAAAGTGCTAACTAGGTCAAGACTCTAAGCGTGAACCCCAGAATAATGAACGCTTCTTCATACACCTTTTAGTGATGGAGGGAGTTCCTTGGGATATTCCCAGGTGAGTCAAGGGGCTACCAGTAAACCCCCTGGGTGAGATGCCATCAGGGATTCCCCCAGAGAGTCCCCAGGGACTGACTGCTCCTGGGGATGTCCAGGACAGCAGGATGCAAAATGGGGACAGTTATGCCTGTGGCCAGAGGGAGTTTTCTGAACCTACGGTTCCTGAAGGTCACAGCTGTGATCCCCAATTTCCAGCTAGGGGAGAGATAGCTTTTGAAAGCTTTGCTGTGGGTTCCAGCAGTATCGAGCTTCAGTCTATAGTCAGTTGATCCAAACAGAATAACGTGATTAAAATGCTTTATGCCACTGAAAAAAGGAAAAGAATTTTCTCTTGCCACATGATTCCACCACTGGATTATGAAATTGGGAGAACACTTTTCTTTTCATTGATGTTGCATAGGTAAAAAGAAAAAAAAAAACATTTTTCTGGATGGTACTGAAAAGTGTATTATATAAACTACTTTAACACATAATAATAGGGGCAAGAAGCAAACAACCTTATATTTTTAAATGCTGATAGCATAGAGAATTACTCTAACTGCCACTGTTTTTTAAGGATAAGCATGCATTTTCATCTGTTTTTACTTTGAAAAGGAAAGAAATTCCTAAAAAGTAGATAAAATAAAATTTGAGTTGTTTTTTTTTTTTTTAACTAATTCCAATCCCTAAAATGGTACCTTGTTTTGATGATGCTTAAAGGTAGGAAATGGGTAACAATGACTGAAAATGCAAGAGTTCATTCATCACTTTTAGAATCACTTTTGTCTATTTTTATAAAAGCCAGAGGTTAGTGAGAAATAATCTTCTCTTTCCTGGGAAATTTCATTCATGTATCTATATACCAAAAAAAGGCTACATGTACAACTAAGTGCATATTTTCCAAAACTCCAACTAATACCTTCATGAGAATGAAGGAAAGACTGATGTTATATGAAGACGTTTTGTGTATCAGGCAAATTCTGAAATTGCTCTTATCTTTTTCATCTTCAAATGTAGAGTGCGGCCCATTAACGTGGGCATCAAAATACCTCTATCTGTTCATTACATACTCAGCTGTCATCACCAATTCCCAGAAGAAATCCCAGGTAGGCCTGTGAATTATTATTTACTTTGTACTTATACAGGTTTTTAAAATTATGCATTATCACTTACGAGTTTACTCATTGCCTATGAAATGGCCAGAGCAAATTTTAAAATTCTGATTATGCAGACCAGGCAGTTGAGTGTTAAAGATTTTAGATCGATTGACTAGACACACTATTACTAACTAAGCAGGGCTCTATGTTACTGTTCTCTCTGTCTCTGCAGCTCAACATCTTTCTATCCAGAGCACGTGCTCCTTGTTCTCGTGTCAAACTTTCTCTCTCCTTTTCATTGTCCTCTCCTCCTCCTGGTGTTTCACAATGTTGGGAGACCCCATCTTTCTCATCCGGGTGGAAGAAAAAAAATTACTGATTCAAAAAGCCTTAGGGTCTCCAATGCTATCATTGGTGGGGTACTCTGCATCTTTTAAAGAGGGCAGCTAAGACAACAATAACTCCCCCAAAAGGCTTGCGCTCAAGCTCATCCTCAGTGGCCACAAGCAAACTGTGCCTGACGTCAGTTCGGCAAGCTGTGCAATATGATCTCCTGGGCAGTATTCGTAGTTCAGTGCTTAGGTCATATTGAAGCAAGGTCCTAAGATGCAATTTACTTAGAATTCTCATCACCCTCAACCTTTCTGACAAAGTTGATGAAGTAAAAATATTTCTCATGTGGGGGTAGGGGAGGATGGGAGAAGAGGACATTCGGGATAGCTCTATCTAACTTTGTTTGTTTTCCCAGAAAATAAGGCTGTTTATCCAGAAGCTACCTAATGTACCTTCTAACTTATGATTATGTGTGTAATGACCCTCTGAGGGTTGGGAAGATACTTATTGGCACTCTTCAATCTGATTCACTGTTTTGAATTCTATAAAGGTATTTCAGATATAGAAGTTTGAATTCGAGTTGTGGAGGTAGGGGTAAAGAAAATTGGGTGGATTATAGAAGTATTCAGGAGTTGGAAACCCCAAGATTTCATAATGTAGGCTACGTCCAGAATAAAATGTAGACATTCTCCTCTCCCAGCTCATAATTCTGCCAAGTTTTCAAGTGGGCAACTGGGTAGACAGCTAATAGCACTCACAGAGTCAGAAACCTAGAAAGGAAAAGAGGATATTTTGGGAGGTGGTAGAGGACTGTGGGTAGCAGAGATGTTGGATGTCAAAGATACCTCAATTTGGACATACTGAATTTTAGCACCCATGTGGGGAAGTGAAGAAGGCAGTTGGATATTTTGCTCTAAACTTCAGAAAAGAGATACGGACAGGGATGGGCTTTGCAGTGTTTCTGTAGGGAAGTTGTTATATGAAAGGAAGTGTAAGGCTAATAAATCCTCTTCTAGATTTTTAACAACTTTTTTTTTTTTTTGTCTGTGGTTAGCCATATGAGTCTCTGAAATGGTAATTTAAAACATTTGAACCTTAATGTCTTTTGTAAACAAAGAATTCAGATAGGAATGATTTTTAGCTGAGTACAATATATAGCCAAATGTAATACAAAAGTTAAAACAACATCCCAAGTCTAGGCATTTTTTTCTTTTCCCCCGGACAAAATATAATGATCTATTTTCAAATAATGTGTACGTGCATGGGTATGCATATGGGGAGGGACTGGTTTTATAAGCATATTTTAAAGGCTCGAAGGGCTTATAGACATCAAATGGCTCTTCAAAAACAACAACATAGTGATTGAAGTGTAAATGAATCATGAAATATATGGATTAAATATGCCTGGATTTATTACACATAATTAAAAATTTAAGACTTGCTTTGGGCAAAGTATGACTGAGGTTTTTTTTACTGAACCCCAAACACCCGGAAACATTGAAACATTATTATACCAAATCTTTCCAGGTTTGTAAGACCTAGATTTCTATAGATCACATTACCGATTTTCCTTCAGAAATATATTAACCCTTCAAATTAAAACGTCTAAAATACAAGGGCTGGGAAAATAACATATTCCTCAAAAGTCCAAAGAAAAGTGGGTTTGCTTACAGATAGAATGTTAATATAAGAATATATTTGAGGAGAATTTGATTTGTTTGACAGGATCTGGGTATAAAATGAACTAAACAGCTGTAAGAATGGACTATATCTAATTGATGGAATAAATGTCAGACTCTGATTGAAAAGATAAAAATTAATTGCACACACAACTTAGGGATTTTGGTTGATCTTGGACTCAGAACAAGTCTAGAGTTTAACAGTGCTTCCATTTGTAAGTTATATTTGCCTTGAACTGAATAAAGAATTAAAGTGTGTGGACACTCTACTCCATGCCGCTCAGATCATGTATTAGTTGCGTTCACCACACGCTTGAGAACATTGTCTGGGGAAGATCCACTTCAGTCATGAGTGGACACCAAATGATTCCTTGTGTATGAAAAACTGAGCAAGTTCAAGAAGATAGCAAACTCCAGATGGTCATAGAACTACCCGAAAGATAACTAGAGGGGAACAACCAAGGAAAGGTCAAGACTTTGATTCATAACAACTTCTCATTGATTAGAATTATAAAATTGAGATAAGACTATCATCTACCATTAAGGCAACAGTAACTCCCCTGATCACAGGTCTTCAAGTAAATAATTTGGTTTGCTGTAAATATGGTTTACTATCACCTAGAAATAAAAGCTCCCTGTCCAATAGTGTGTAAGTACACTTTGCCTAATGTGATTTCCAAGGAGAGCTTCGGCTTCTTCAAATGACCTCCCCCTCTTTCCTCACCGCCTATATTTTATTCACAAGTTATAATAAATTAAGGTCCCTTGTCTGAGAAACTGGCAAGATGTGACTGAAGACATTTCAGGACAAGAGCCGCCAAGTTCTGTTATACTTGGCCTGAGAACCAACTTGCATCCTTTAATATACATGTATTTTAAAATCTCTCCCTTCCTTCTGCAACCCCATTGGGAGGGCATGAAGTCTGTCTGACTTGAACCATGAGACATATGCTGAGTAACCAACAGATTGGTCCTCAGGTAGCCCCTAGATGTCAGAACCCCCTCTTGTGGAGACATTTTTTTTTTTTTTTTCACAATTGACAAACCAAGTTCTCATGGTTGCAACAGCTCTTTAAGCTTACAGTACTTGTGAAAGAGAAAGATGGTGTGTGGCTAATAAATTATTTGAGATAGTTATTTTTTTTTTTAAGATTTTATTTATTTGACAGAGAGAGAGATCACAAGTAGGCAGAGAGGCAGGCAGAGAGAGAGGGGGAAGCAGGCTCACAGCTGCTCGATGCGGGGCTCGATCCCAGGAGCCTGAGATCATGACCTGAACCGAAGGCAGAGGCTTTAACCCACTGAGCCCCACAGGCGCCCCTATTTGAGATAGTTATTAATCACAGTATATGCCATGTTAAACCTGGAACCATTTGTCATTTTGTTGGAAATATCTTTTTGTTGTTGTTGTTGGAAATATCTTTTGCTGAGATTTCGCTAAAAGGAGTTGCTTTATCTTGAACCGTTCACATTTTTTTTTTCAGATATAACTCCATCTTTTGGCCAACTGCATGAAACAAGGTATTCAACCAGTAGTTGTATTAAATATCATATGTTCAAAGCGGTGGTGGGGAGGGCGATAGAGGAAAACGAACATTTACTGAGTACCTACTCTATGTGGTAGATAGTCTCTCTAATTTGATCCAGATCATAACTTTGAAAGATAGGAGTTGTAATCTCTATTTTACAGATAAAGGAACTGATTTGGAACAAGTTTAGACTGCATAATTTCCCCGTTGCCAACTCCATGTATGTTTCACTTGCCCCACTATAACATAAAGATAGTGTATTTTGTGCTCTTCTGACACTTAATACATATTTAAATTATTACTTCCTTTATTTATAATAATTCCTTTCAAATTCTGCTACAGAGAAAGTGAATAAGGGCTTATGTAGTTCAATTTTGTACTTATAAGACTTTGCATAATTCTTAGCATAGCCTAGAGGTCCTAAAATTTTTTAAGAATTAGTGAGTAAATGAATACATGAATGAAGAAAGGATCTCACATGCATATTTAAATGCCCTAACAAGAATACCAAATTCTACAGTTGCATGGAAAAAATTGCAGGCGAAATTTCCTATTGTAAGACCCCTGAGAATAATGTAATCTCTCTAATGGCAATTATTCCATTAGATTCTGCTATGAAAACCTGGAAATAAATTTATGTGTGTGGATGGGTGGGTGAGTGAGTGTGTGTGTGTGTGTGTGTGTGTGTGTGTGTGTGTGTGTTAGAGAGAGAGAGGGACAGTGAATGTGCATGAGTGTGAGATTAGGAGATTCATGTGCTTTGTTTTCCTTCTTGATGAATCACAAACATATAGTCCCAGATAAATAGTCCCGATCACAAAGTACTGTTTCAAATTTCAAATAGTACTTTTCTGTTCAAATGAAGAACTGATTCATACTGCAAATTAGTACTCAAATGGTATTTTGGGAGAGATTCGGTATAATCAAGCTCTCAGGAATACACCTAAGAACTCTTTTCATCTTGGAACAACTATCTAAGGAGCACATAAAGAAGGCAGACAATTATAGTATGTTCTCATCTAATCAAGGAGGCTCCCTTCCTCCCCTCCTCGCCTTCCTTTTTCTTTAGAGATGTAAAAATAAAAGCAGTCATTTTAATTTTTATTTTGAATATAAGGCATTGGCGTGTCATTTTTTAACCACCTAAGTCTCTCAAAGGAACTCAAAGAAAGGATAAGTACAACACGAAGAGAAACCCTGGCTAGTGGAAAGTGGGGAGGTGAAAGGCCTCGAGCAAACCAGAAAGTGAAAAAGTGTTCTCAAATCAACTGCTACACGAATTACAGGGCAACACACTTCGTTCCCACAAACATGTTTTCCTTTACAAAATATTTACCATTTGAAGTCTTTCTAATCGAACAGCCATATGTCCTGTTTTCTGACACATTTGTATCTATATATGAGTTACTTTAATCTTCTAAGATCTGAGAGGAAAACTTCAGTATCTCTAGATTTTATGTAATGGATACAAGGTTCATATAGTGATTAATTTTGCATCTTCTTCATTGCCTACACTTTCGTGCTCAATCTGTAATTTTACAGACAAATAATTTGTAAAAGTATGTAGAATGCATGAAAAATAGGAGGCTATATATTACACAATATCAAAAATAAGTTGAAGTCAATTAAAGCATTCCAGTAGTTTTGTTTTACTTAAAAATAAAGGTATACAGAAGTTAGTAACAATGCTATGATTTTACCTTAAGTAGCAACTAAACTGTAGCTAAATGATACAGTAGTTGTCACCAGTTGGAAGGGAATGTTCTAGGCCACACAGATTCATTTATTTCCATTGAACAAGCTACCAAACTAAATACTTTAAAATAATTCATACAGATTACTTTTGCTAATCCAAGTTTATTAAGACATTAATTTGTGCTCCACGGCAATATCTTTACATGTGGTAACATTGTTAGCTAACTTGACTCTGTGTTTCTATATATGAATGATATGTGCTCTGGTCTTTATCTTTCTATCCAGCATATTTTATCTACCTACCTATGAATTGATCTGTCTATCCATTTTGTTCTTCTCTCCTAGACTCACTTGATGTGTCTTGAGAAGATAAAATTAAACTGATAAGCAATTACACTGTTGGAAAAAATAGAGATATATTAGTAAAAACACATTTTCCCAGAAAGGAAGTTATTACAAGTAAATGTGTGTCATGAAGTCTGCACCATAGCTGAAGGTCATGGCCATTTACTAAAGTCAGATGTTTAGCAGTATACTATTAAATTGGTTGTTCAAAAGGAGTAAAGATTTTACTCCGACAGAGCTCTAAAAAACCTTTCCCCCATGAGTTCTTCTGTCATTTCGTGATGTAATGACACATGAGCACTTTCAACAAAATCCTTCTAACTTCTGATGCTATCTAGACAGCTATTAAAAATGCACCAAAAGCACAATATATAAGAGAATGTGAAATGTTACTGCAACAGTGCTATGCTCTTGATACCATTAAATTCAATATATGATTTCAATATATGATTTAAATCCAATATATGATATGCAAATTTTCTTTCTGTCAGGCAGTCCACTTATTAGAATATTTAGAGATTATGTAGAGCACATAAATACTCTGCATTACAGCTTTTAAATAGGACACGGGTTTTATTACATGGTATACCAGTCCTTGGCATTTCTTGGTTCCTCTCAAAGGACAAGTTGGTTAAAAAAAAAAAAAAAAAGTCATGATAACTTGGATAGAACTTGGAATATCTCAAACACACGCCCTGAGACTATTTCCTTATTCCTTCAACCATGCTTAGTGCCTCCCCTCACCACACAGTGATGGACGTCGGGGGTTGGGGCTGCAGCTCGCAAATCCAGTGATAGGACAGAACGATGACCTGGGAGGAACCTGTTGTTATGAACTGCTCTGTGGGCTCTAATGGGAGACATTCTTCACAAACTCTTTAAATCTACAGTTAAAACTGAGAGTGAAAATGCAAAGAGGCTCATAGGAAGCAACAGGTAATTTCATTTCCCACAGAGATGCAAACAGTCATTGCTAGCAGGGAGCTTCTCTGAGAGGAGCTGGGTTCAGGAAGAAAGGGTGAAGCATTTAGAGTCAGACAGGAGGCCAACGCTCCCTCTGACCTCTTCACTAGAGTCCCCTCTGTCCAAATTTCAACTCCCTCATCTTAAAAAAAAGTGTGGGGGAGAACAGACCGTGAGAGACCCTTAACTACAGAGAACAAACTGAAGGTGGATGGAGGGAGGTGGTTGGGGGCTGGGCTAGATGGGGGATGGGGATTAAGAGGGCACGTGTTATAATGAGCACTGGTCATTATATGTAAAGCATGACCCACTGAACTCTACTCCTGAAAACCGATATTGAACTGTATGTCAACTAACTAGAATTTAAATTTTAAGAAATAGGGGTAATAATACTAGGACTTTTCAAAATCTCAAGGAGATGAAAACACATGAACTCTAAAGAGCTAGCTGGCTTTTATTTAATTTATTGGCTTCTAACAGAGAGTTAAGAGAATTCTTCCCAAAGAAGTTAACAAAGTAGGTACGGATAATCCCTTAGTGGCCAGAGGGGAAAGGGACAAAGAAAGGAAGCCTAGATCTCTTTCTAGATGGTTTGACTTCCTTCATGATTTCTTAAAGAACTTGAACTGCTAACCTACAAAAAATCTCACAGAAACATAAGCAAATGGAAACTGTTCCAAAGCTGCCACTAGAATGCAATGCTGACTATACGTGGACAGGCAAAGAAGCTGAGCAAGCCTGAATGGCAATGGGCACTGGGTTCTATGGCAAGATTCAGAAGTCATGAACACTCCATCATCTGTCACTTATAAAAATCCATTTTGTTGGTTTGTAACATGCCTCCAACTTTGGGAGCATGGAACACGCATAGGCTGTGTATGGAGAATTAGTTTCTACTTCAGCCCAAATTCCTTCAGAGTTCTCCCAGTGTCTGAATTTCCTGCATTGTGACATTCCGTCTATCTGTGATCTGCTTTGTAAGTGTCACTAGTGATGTGTTCTTAACACAAAGGGCAATGACACTGAGGAGTGTGCTTCTGTGTACAGAGGATATGTCTATTCTAACACAGCTCCACTGGAAGAAGCACGGGGAGAAGACGAATGATGACAATATAGATACTGGCTATTAAAATATAATGTGCAGAACAATGGGCTGCAGATCTTGTTGAAATGAAGATTCTGGATCAGAAAGCTTGTGGGGGCTTGAGATCCTGTTTCTAATTGGCTTTCAGGTGATGCTGATGCTGCTGATCTGGGCACCCAGAGACAATTCGCTCCTACCGGGACAGAAGAAGGGCAAAACGGGAAGGAGACTAAGTAGAATAAGAATATAACTGTGAGTTGATGAATAACAATGAGGAACAACAATGTGGATGAAGTGAAGACTCTGAGCAAAGGATACAATGTTGCCAACCAAAAGGTCCCATAAAAGTTAAATATAACCACACCTCGATCCATGTACATGGATCATACCACTTGCTTTTCAACTCATACGGCTGAGGACATAGTTATGCAGATATAAATGTAAATAAAATATTAAAATGAGTTGAAGCAGATTGTTCGCCTATATCCACATGAATGTGTAGATGGGGCTAGGGATGTGTGTGACTGTGTGTGTGCGCACATGCATGCATGTATGTGTAACAAACATACAATCCCTTTGTGGAGCTAGGCTACACCAGAATCCATTGAGAAAGAACATGTTAAACCAGACATTTCTGTCATGTAATCAGATGTATATCCATACTGGGGATTTTATTTAATCCATAATTTTCATGTGAGAATAAACACAAACATAAATAGTTAAAATAAAAAATAATTAAAATCAGCACTCTACTCAACAAATTTGTTTTATAAATGCTCGCTCATTATATGTAACTAACATAGACTCTGGGTTAAATAGATATCGACATAATTCAGTTACTCACTTTTATAAAGACTATAATAAAGTAATTTTCACTATCAGCATGACAATTTTCTTGCCTAAAATTTTATTTCAATAATTTTATTCTAGTATATTTGAAAACTATGTGCGCCTTTCTTCTGTTGCATAAAATTAAATTACTGTGGATATCCAAAGCAGTAAATACTTCTTTGTTGGCTGGATGTATGCATAATTGGATAATTTAATAAATTATTTACATTTACTGAATCTCTGAAAGAATCAGAAATGAAATGTGGCTCTTCATTACAAGCTAACTAAATTCTGGTAGTCTTTTTATTTTAGCCTTTTAAAATAGAACTTAGTTTTAATTATATTATTCAGTGCAATTCAGTGCAATCTATTCTTATAAATAAATATTTAATATGTTTAGGGCACTGTGCTCAGAGTTTAGATAGAACTTAAGGAATGTATCATAAAAAGATACATCCTAGGACCAAAATATTTTAGTAACATGGAACATTAAAAGTGAAAAATGTGACTGCATTAAATGATGCACAGATGTGGTTTAAAAATGAGTTTCCTTTTAATCTTGAATAGTTTTGAACATAAATATTTGTACTCTAAGGAAGAGCCACAGGCAGTGAGTAGAAACTTTAGGATAATCTTTAAATTTCCACATTTTCATTGGAACAATTTAAGTTGGAAAGCATCCTCCGCTAATGAAAAAAGTAAAACAAAACAAAACAAAACAAAACCCAAAAAGACAAAAATATTCTTCAATATTATTGCCCAGAATTTGAATGGTAAAGTGTATCAGTTTATTCTACTCCCTTTATTAAGAGAAAACAAATTCCTTAAAGGTTAAACCCTTCTAATTATCAGAACAGAGACACCTAATATTAAACAGATTATGTTTATCTGTTTATATATTATTTTATATTATATAACATATATATTATTTTCTCTGTTTATATATTATCTTATCATCAGTCAGACTCACTGGAGATTCAACGTCACGAGGACGCAACACGTTCTGTTCCCATCTGCATCTCTATTTGAGAGAACAGCAGCTCGCAAAGTACTGCGTTGTTACTGAATGAATCAGTGTGATGGATTCAATGTCTAGCCAGACTTTGGAGAAGGCTTTGAAATCATAAGAAATTTTGTTTTATGATTTAATGCTAAATAAAAAAGCAGCAAATATTACATACTTACTATGACCATAAATTAATGAATGGTAAGGGATTTTCAGGGAAACATCTCAAAATATTAATAATTAGTTGCTTAAGGGAGCAAAACCCCACAATGGTGTGGCCCACTCCTACTCAACTACACATTTACACTCTCCAAATTTCACTCAATGAGTACAGATTATATTGACCAAAAAACAGTTTTTTAAGAGCATACTTTCATGTTGTAAAATAACTAGAAACATAAATGATTATGGCTACCAATTTGCAGAAAAAGGGAGAGGCGCTTCAGAGATGGAATTTGGGAAAAGGTTTTCCTGTGTTTTGTTGAAAAGACTAGAATATAGTCAATATAAAATGGGAATTTTATGAGGGCTCACAGGCGGCTGTGAGCTGTGCCTATCAGAACCACAGTAAATTGCTGTGGCTAAGAACACACTTGTGTAAGCCTGGGAATCCATAGGCTCATTCTGCAATGTAGTTACTTGAACTGAAATTACTTGAACTCTCTCTCTTTCAGTTTCTTCATCTGTGAAATAGGAGAAATATTAGTACTCACTTCCTACTGTGAGGATTACCCAAGTTAATACTTGTTGAAGCACTTAGAATGATACCTGGCACATTTCAAAAGCTATGCAAACACAAGCTCTTATTATTAACCATTATTTACTCTATCTAAGGGACCACAGTGAAACAAACACAGACATAACTTGTCTGCCTCCTGGTCTTTTAACTTTACCTACCCCTTCCTGTCTAGAGCAACCCTACCCCTCCCCTTTCTGCTCTGCTCAGTGCTGTGACAGGTCTGGGACACCAAATATTCCTTTGCATATATGGCAACCAAGTCTGTATCCTCCCAGCAATATATTTATGAATCACTGAAGTCGCACACAGGCTGAGGCCACCTGCCAGTTCCACATACAATTAGCCATGAAGGTGTCGTGATAAGACCTGTAGATTCACTGCCATAGATAGATTTTGCTGTATGTGATACTGTTCTACACGCTACTCAGAAAATCATTTTAGATATTTTTGGCACACTCGTTAAAAAACACAGAAAAAATGGACTATTGTCTGAGCACATTTCCCACAAAATAATTATTTTGAAAGGTACTCATCTTGCCTAACCAACAATATCTCTTTATTGGGACAGCAAGTGGGTTCATGGAATCAAGAAGGTACTGAGCATCATCCCCAATACGTAGACCAACAACAAATCCATCAAAATCTGAGATCCTGTAAGATTTCCTCAAGGTTCAGACAATAAAATGTGATAGTGGTTTACTAACCCCAGAGACAGAGCATTAGTTCCCAACTCTTTATTAAATCTTTTATATGTTAATATGCAAAGAGAGCATGCTCTGCTCTTTAAAGTAACACCCAAAAATTCTTATCAAGATGTTACAGCATTCCTGGTCAAGGCAAATCAGAGCAGAAGGGAAACACAGGCTTTCATGTACATTTTACCTAAGACTAATTCTCCATTGCAAATCTTGCTCTTTTAGTATTAAAAAGGATCTATATAGAGAAGTGCCAAAGGAAACAGACAACTACCCGATGCACAAATTATCTAATTTTAGTAATCAGTGAAAATGGTGGGTAACATCCAGCACAGAGAGAGCAATCTGTTATTTGCTTCAGTGAATCCAGGCTTCATACTCATGCTTTATTTAGTAGGGACAAATATAACAAAGAGCTAATTCTGAATTTGTGATTCTTTAACGTCCATTGATGACCATTCCAGGGCACATCCCCCTCCTCTCTTATTTTAGTGTTAAGAAACAGGTCGAGATACTCAGAAAGTAGTCTCAGGTCCTCTAAGACATCGTGCTTCAAGAATAGAAAGTAATGTAATCGGAGTAACCATAATCTCAGTTCTCTAGGAACTTATGTAATACTCTAAAACAAAAGCTTGTCTTGGGAGGAGGACATAGGGAAAATAAAGTGATCCCAACAATTAGATCAGGGGAACACTCCACCTTAATAAATATTAGGGAAGCTGAGAGTAGACTATTTGGTAAACCAACCCATTTTGTGAGATTATCTGTCACTTATCTGGAATGTAGTTCATGCTGTCAGATCTGCTGATGTTAACAGTCACTTGTGTTCCTTTACCCAGTTGACTTTCTGTTGAGTATAACCTTGAATGAGTCAATGGGGGAAAAAAATCTAAGAGTAATTCAAAAAGAAAAAGCATTGTAATCCAGGACATCTTTCTTTGTGTAGAATCCTTTTCTTAGAGACCACTTCCTCAAATAGCAGCAGCAGCATTTTTTTTTTTTTTAATCCAGCAAGCAGCAATACAACCTGCCTCTTAAAGTCTTCTGTTGCAAACGATATTTTGAAGGCTGTTATTTTCTCATGTTGTATCTCAATTTTTGAAAGAAACTTTAAGAAGGTACATCCTCGCTAATCAGAATTTGAAAAAAAAAAATCACCTTTCATTTTAAATGACTTCTTTGAGGTGTGTGTGTGTTGGCATTGCTTGCTAGTCAGTTCCCTCCAGGTTAAAGAGTACTGTTTTTGACAAGATCAGGAATTTCATTCTTCTGGTTCTTTCTTCATACGATGATGTACACAGGAACCTCTACCTAGCTGCCAGGTTGTTTTTTGTTTTGTTTTGTTTGGGTTTTTTTCGGTCGATTGCCCTGAAAGGTGAAGTTTTTTAAAAGTTGCGGCATTTCACCACTCAGGCCTCAAAGCGAAAGGTGAAAGACGCACACAGCTTTGCTTTATAACAATCTCAACCCTGTTTCCACTTCCTGCTTTGCAGCAGTACGATCAAGCACATCTGCCTTGGTTCTCAGCTTTATTTTGCTTTAAATGACATACAGAGGGTGGCTATTCAAGAACTCTTGTTTTCCTCTTTGAAATCAATGCTGTTTTGATATTGAAGCACATCTAACATGTTTACTGCTCTCTTTACTTCTATGAATTAACCCTGTTTTGTCTGGATTTTTGCATAAGCATCCAGCAGGCAGCATATAGAATATGAACAAATGCCTATTAATCATTATAATTATCAGAATTCTTCCAGTGACTACATTCCTACTTAGAAAACCTATGAGGCTAGCCCTAAATCCCAGAGCTACAGGGAGAACTTTATATTTATTTTAGACATCTAAGTAGTTAACACTTCCAATAATCAGTCTGATAGTTTTTAGCTTAAAAAAGTAACAGCAACATGCTGGGATTATATTTTCCTAAAATAAAATCTTCAAGAAGGTTTGACATTCTAGTCCTTGAATTATAGTCAGTAAGAATCAAGATAGGAGAATCAATAACAATCAATGCTATTCCCTGAGTCTTTGCAATGTTTGTATTGTTGTTAAATGTAATATCGCTTGAAAGAATTCATCAGTTACATTTATTCAATCAAAACAAAAATTGCCTCTGAAGAACATATGAAATGCAAGTCACTTAAGACCTTGAAAAGTAATAAGGCAATTTTAACTCACAAGTCGCATGATACGTTGTAGGAAGAGGGATATATACGGCAAGTCAAAGTACAACCACAATTCAAAGTATACAAATAACCACAGGAGAGGCAGGATCAGATGTTGTGAGGTGTTCAATGAGCGAGAAATCTTGGACCCTAAGTGAAGTTTCCTCACTAGCTGACAGTATGTTTACAAGTTACAAGGCTATAATTTTAAAGTAGCTTTGAAAATATCCTCAGGTGATCTGAATACGTTTAAAATAAGCTTAAATTCAAATAACAGAAATATTACAAAAACCATCTCGAGTACCGGTTTTTGTTTTTGTAAAATAACACCTTTTGTTACTGCTCACCTTCTCTGTAGGTAAAAAATCTCAAACGAGTATTTACTCTGGATAGAATTTAGTACAACACAAGAGGAAAGCAGAGAAACTGGTGCTGGACTTTTCTAAAATAGATTTCAGGATTTGACAGACCTGATAGCCAATTTTCAGGCAAAATCCTGCATATTTATGTTTCGCTCTATCATCTCCTTCACTGTTTCTAAAATCAGCTGGTCGAATGGTTTGTTTGATTGACCATGTTTCTTAGAATGCCATTTGATTTTAATGTACTTGAAGTTCTCATAACTGTATCAGTATTTAGAAAGAAATTTGCCTTCGAAGGGCAATAGTAGTCTCTATTACTTAACCTCCTTTGAACAACTATAATTTCCTTTTGATGTACTTTTAATTAGGACATTATTTTTTTAGGAGAGAAGTAGATTCTGGCACTTGAATGCCATTTGTAACCTCCTGCCTACCCCTCCCCTCACCGATTAATAGAGAAGTCAATCATTTTAAGAGAGCATATCCGTTTTCGAATCAAACAATGTAAAGTAAAAACTGTATTTAAAAGTATCAGCCAATCCACATGATCCTTTAACTATGAGCAACATAAATAAGTTGTATTCTTCAAAGATTTGGAAGCAGTATGAGAAATACTCCAATAATCCTCTGAAAAGGAAGGTAGGAAAGAAAGAAAATGGATGACTAAAAGAAATCACTAGTAGGTCTATATTTTTCTTCCAAAGGTTTACCACATATTTTTATGTTCGAACCATTTTCAGGTATGCGACCTTGCAAATCACTAGATAATTTTAGCAGCTTGTTTGTTTACTTCTAAATATAGCAATTGCAGGTGGTCTCTCTAATCTCCTGTAGGTAGAGCAGTCTGATACAAAGGAACACTACGTTGATCATTAACAAATGACTTTGGAACTGGAGGCTTTCGGGTTGGTAGCCTGAGGAACTAGGTGATCTGAACTCCATGGTTATGGAGCATCCACAACTTTCTGATAACAAGAACTCAGATATTTGGGGAATTTGATGATCCCTAAAGAATATTTCAAATATTTAATGAAGAAGTCCATCTCATGTGTGGGGAGGATTTTACTGTCTTGGCAACAGGACATCATCTTACAAAATCCTGCATAATTCAGATCCTTCGAATGACCAAAAAAAAAAAAAAAAGAGACAGAGAGAGACAGAGAGAGAAATCAACAAAAAAGTCTTATTATGAGTCCTGATACTGACTCTGAAATTATTTGATGGCTGCATTTGAAATTAATTTAGATAATAACCTAAAATCTCGGTGACACTGTCCCATGTTTCCAAAAATGCAGGAATTTGGCATTACATAGATAAAATTCAGAAAGTTCACAATTTTAAATTTCTCCAAGTCAGTATTCTAAATGTTTTAGCAGTCATTCACGTAAGCTTGGCCATTAAACAAATATGAGAGTCAGCCTTAGCATTTCACTCTTAGGCAGTTTCCCTTGCTTGGCCTTAATAATCATTCCAATTGGAATTTCAGTATTATCAAATTAGTAATCATACAGGAAAGATTCCAACATTTGTGGCAAGAACATCAGCTTACATATGTTATATATATTCTGGACCATTATCTTTCTGGAATTTTTTTACAGTGATGCCTGCACAGGAGAATGTTCTCATTTTTTAAAATACAAGTGCTCTTAAGAATTTACTGGAGATTTATACCAAACTTATGAGAAGTAGGTTATTGGTGTCTTTTTCAATGCCCTGCCTTTTCGAGATTTACTTTCCCAATTTTCATTGTTCTTATGCTTCATTCAGACTTCCACTGTTACTACTGTAATGCATGTTGATCTTCTGAGTTATGTTTTTATTAATCTTTTCACATTAATGCAGGATTTATGGAGGTTTTACCCTGGTGTGGTGGTTTTTAGACCCAGAGGGTAGTCATTGGCTACATGATGTATTTGGGGTCAAGAAAATAGAGAAATATCACTTTATTCTACATTAAAAAAAAAACCCACACACATACACTGCCAAGAATAGATGAAATAGACTTCATAAACTTGATACATCCTACCAAAAAAAGGATATTGTAATATATATTAGATTTGAAATTACTAAACCCTACCTTATCTTCCAGCTTAGTATCTTAAAAGAGCAACATGTGAATCTGATTTCTATAAATATAATATAAAATAATTGATATTATTTAAATAAATTACGTTATATATTATTATATCTACATGTAAATACAACTAATTTAGCTTTCATAATTGTTTTATAGCAATTTCTCCTTTAGTTGATAACTTTTGTTTTTATGTTTTACATGGGGTACAAATCTTGGATAGAAAGATGTTAGATAGTTGGACTCATATGCTCCATTTTTTCTAACATCGTTGTTTTAAACCAATTTTTTCCTCAGATTTAACTTTTTTATTTCTTCCTGTAAGTAAACAAGTATTTATTTTAAAATGTCAGTCATTCTTATTATATCTAACCACAAAATACATGAGGAAAGAAGCCCTAAAAAACCCTATTACTCCTTCTTTGTGTAACTCAAAGTGGCTGCATTTATTTACCTCCCAGTGTCTACGTAGACCTTAACTCTGAGTACACTCAAAACATACACAGGGATTTCAGAAACTAGTAAGTGACCAAGAACATGAAAGGATAATGAAAGTCATCTTGAGACCTTAAACACACTGTCTTACCACAAACATTTGAATTTACTGGCTGGTGGTACAAACATCTGAAATGGCCATTAGCCTCAGTTAAAATGCAGTCTGCATATGCATAGATCTGCCCAGCAAATTCTTTTTTTTTTTTTTTTAAATCTCAACAAGTTTAGCTACCATTTATGAAGTCCATTTCTTACAGAACACGTTTGGTCATTCGCGAGTATTTAAAAGATTTTTTTTTTTAAAGGAGAACATTGTAGCTTTAAATAATTATGTTGAAAGGTTAAGCGATACTCCTTTAAAACTGAAGGGCTACCCCTGTGTCCACCTTAGGTGTTCTCATTTAATCGATGCAACAACAGGGCCTTGCAGGGAGGAAGGTGAACTAATTTCCGCTTGTAAAGGACCTCCCTTCAAACCTTGGTGGCCTTGGTGGGCTTTGTGACCATGGGGAAGGTGAATCACTCTCACATCCAGTTCAGTCAGAATAGTTTAAATACGGAATTTTTATACAGCTAAATACTGAAGATTTTTGTTTAGTCAGACACAATTTAAATTAAGCTTAACAAATACATTAAAGGAGTTATATTCTCTGTTTCTTACTTTTACCTAGGTAGTAAGTAATCTTAACCCTTGAATTGCTGAGTTCCTTAAGGAAGAATGTTCTTCCTACTTAAGGTTATAGATTTCGCCCCAATGCTTTTATGCAAGTGAAACTATTACTACTCACAGCCCTAAAGTCTGTCTTAACATTTATTTATTTGATCTGTTTCCTTTCCACCGGAAAAGTTTTTCCATCCTTTTCTGTTATCAGTTCAAGATGAATCTATTTTGGAGATTTGTTCCCATAACAAAAATGAGGTGATTTAACGTTGGCCAAGAACTTAAGCATTTTGAAGAGGAAGATGTACAAGTCAAACAATTCGATGAAACTATTCTCTGGGGATACAGCTCTTTTTGATACACTGAAAGGGTTTATCAGTTCTTCTGAATTTCTATGGGAGATCTGTGGGCAGAACTAAACCAGGAAATGGTCGCCTCTAAACTCTGAAAATACCAGGGGACAACATTTAACACTTTCCACTATGTCATTGTGCTGACCCTTGGGCTCTGCTTTTATCTTCCCTAAATGAATCACTCCACTGTGGTTTTAATTAAGAAAAATCATGTTGCAGGGAGTGCAAAGATCTGGGAAGGCTCAAACCAAAATTTACATGAAATCGGCTATCCTATAAACACAAAAGAATTTTTTTCTGTGTAATTCACAGTCCAGTTTTATTTTATTATTGTATTTTTTTTAGTTATCCTAAGGAGAGTAGGCAAGGGTTTTTTGTGTTTTTTTTAAGATTTTATTTATTTATTTGACAGAGAGGAGAGAGATCACAAGTAGGCAGAGAGTTAGGCAGAGAGAGAGGGGGAAGCAGGCTCCCCGCCGAGCAGAGAGCCCAATGCGGGGCTGGATCCCAGGACCCTGAGATCATGACTGAGCCGAAGGCAGAGGCTTCACCCACTGAGCCACCCAGGTGCCCCTAGACAAGGGTTTTTATAGAAATGTTTAAAAATCCTAAAATGTTCATTTATTAATTTTATCAGAAGTATTAGTCAATTTACTTTAAGTAATGATTGCCTCTGATTGTCAAACACTGGCTAACGTCCCCTTAATCACTTAAAAATTAGTTTCACTTCTTTTGAAGGCCCCATTTTTCCTTTCCTTGGTGCTGTGATGGAAATCAAACAGAGCTGATATTTTCTTAGAATAATAAGCAGTTTTTAAAACTTTGAGTGGTTTTGTGACTACAGTGACTTACCCGACTATTATAGTTTAAGCTGATGCCTCCAGAAACCGAGTTTGTTACTCTGAGAATCGTGCAGACTATTTAAAGGCTTGAACATCTATTGGACAAAATGGTTATTTCCAGGAAGGCTATTCACATAAAAATGTGTTAAATAGAGTCATAGTCATAGAGGAATCTAGTTAAACTCGACACATTTTAGTAACTTAATAGTGAGAACGGCGTGAATGCAGCAAACCGGGAGACTTTCTCGAAACTACTTTGCTCAACAGCAGAGAAGGAAATGGAGGGATGGCAGAAAGCACAAGATGAGACTTTCATGCAAACATGTGATGTGTGATTTAAATGAGTTTAAGTGATTCTAGGGGACAGCCTCTGAGCTTGCTTCTTACCCATACCTATAATAAGTTAGATACTGTTTCATGGTCTATGTCAGTGTAACTAACAGAAACAAAGTAAAGCCATTTATTTGGGGAGCTTAATATATTCAAACAAAACTTTTATCATTTAAGCAAGTGTTTTTGAGAGACTTAAAATGGGTTTTGTATTTTAAAAATAATTTTTGCAGGGGCACCTGCGTGGCTCAGTTGGTTAAGTGACTGCCTTCAGCTCAGGTTATGATCCCAGAGTCCTGGGATGAAGTCCCACATCAGGCTCTCTGGTCAGTGGTTAGCCTGCTTCTCCCTCTCCTCCCTGCTCCTGTCCTCTCGCACTATCTCCGTCTCAATCTCTCCAAAAAAAAAAAAACCTTTAAAAATAATTTTTGTAAGTTAAGAATATCAGCTGCAGTACATATAAACCACAACTAAAATTTAAAATTAGACTTGTCCAATCTATTTATTTTTCCTTTCTTCTTTTTTTTTCCTCTTCTCTAAATTTCTACCTGAGTCAGTGGAAATTCACCTCTGGTGCACAAATTCAGATTGAGATGCAGTAAAGATGTGATAATAATTTTTTGTAGTCCAACAGGAGAAAAATTGCTATTTTATAACAATGAAGATTGGATCAGTTTAAAATGCTTATTATTGGATCATTAATTAATTATAGAAATCAATTCATTTTACCATCAATACTTTCTACACAGTGCAATGTTAAAGGCTGGGGACAAAATGAAGAGAACATTGGCATTCTGGATATGGGGGTTGGTGCAAATAGTCTAATATAATTCAGTGATTTTTCCACTCATCAGCCTGATTGGCACGGGCTATCCACCTCCCGGTCAGGAGTGGTAAAAATCCGAGTTGGGCAGATTGACGAGGACTACCTGGCTCCAAACTCCCACTTTAGAGTCAAGGAAAGGGGCTGAAAAAGGGCGTACGTCCAAGGATACACAGTTGGCTGAAAATATGCTGGTTGGTTCTCAACACCCAGTCCCCTCATGTGTGAATTCTGTTCAAGTATTTCCAAATGAGGGCATCTGGAGGAGTCTGATTTTAACTCATGCTACCTTTTTAAGTCTTTTAATACGTGTGCTTGTCTCATCAAATACTTCCACTTCAAAAGATTTTAAGAACTGAAAGTAGTAAGTCATGATTTCCCAGTTTTAGTGGACCAACTGCTTAGCATCACAGAGAGTGGTCACACAAATTTGTTAAATCGCAGATGCAGACCTTTTAAAACAAAGAATGGCCAAAACTCCAGAGAAATAAGATAGCTCCTCAGCCTGCACTTGACTAGGACAGCATATACAGCTATGTTGAGACCTGATTGGTAGGCATGGAGTTCCCAGGACTGTGTTCAGGAAGAAGGGCAGCACCGCGTATCAGCCTCCTAGACACGAGCAGAGAGAGGCGCACCAGTCCAGTGGAGGTGCAGGTGCACCAACCCTAAAACCCTATTGGAGGGACAACTAGTCCAGTCCATGGAGAGGCATCACTTGGCATTTTATATCTGTATTGTCCCATAACGTATACAGAGTTTCATCCATATGACTTCCCAACATTAGAATTCTCACATTTTTTTCTGTTTCTGACAATCGAAACAAAACCAAACACAGTAAGTTAAGAAACCAGTTTAACCTTCTCTGTCACAGCACTAGCAGATTCTAACTATGCCTCTCTCTCCCACCACTTCTTTGAGCAAAGAACGGAATTTAGAATTTAATATATTCTATACATTTAGAATTATAGCTCATGTAATCTTGGCAAATGTTATGAGTAGAAAACAGAAAATGTCTCATTGGTATGCCCGGTTTCTCAGACAACCCAATCAGGGGCTTAGGACCATAAACTCCTTTTCCTTATATGAACGATATTTTTGTAATAGTAACACCAAATGTATGTACCGAAACCCTACCCCTAAATCCTACTACTACTTCCATATCTTCAGAGTGAACTGAACGCACTTTCGCATTGTGGGGTTTGTGGATTTAGGATTTGTCTTAAAGAACATATTTCAAATTTTTGGAAGAATTCCACAAAGTAAGGGGAAAAGGAAATTCAAGTACAGTTTTAGTTCTGTAAAAATTCTATTTTGGATTGAGTAGCCGATTGAAAATTAGAATTTCCCAAGTGATAGCCCAGCAGGGGGAAATATTTGAAATATTTTCTAGAGTTTAAAGCACTGTGTACGGTACTTACACAGAAGTGCCAGGGGCTGGAGAGTCGGTATCCTGAGTCCTCCTGATGAGCAATGAAGCTTCCTTCATGAAGCATAAAGACATCATTCTTAATTTGAAAACCGTGGGCAGAAACAGAAGCACAAGGCCAATTTTTCCAGCACTAATTCTAGAATCTTGGCCACTGAAGACTAATGGTGTCCTCTTTCAGAAAGCATATATTTTTACTCACAGCTAAAGCATTAAAATATCTTAGCTGATCAGTGAAGTGAGATTAAAGGTTTCTTTTTTGAATCATCAGATCGAGGTGTATCAGCCAGAGAGCTTGTGGGGCTTGTTCAGAAGAACTTGCTAAGGAACTCACCTCCCAGAATTTAAAAAAAAAAATGATGTTGATATACAGTCTTGATTTAAAACTCTTATTTGCAAACCCTAGTCATGAAATAGGAGGAAAATAACAGCAGCTATAATCACTAAAACTGATGTGTTATGTTTCTCTCCCCTGAAGTTGGGGACAAAATTTGCAGCATGCTACTTTGGAATTGAGTACCTTCTCGTTCTGTCAATAGCAGAGAACTTAGTCACACCAACTCCATGGGGTTTAGGTCATGCCCCCTCTGACAGTGTGATAGAAAAGCAAAGAGGAATAGCTCTAGGGAGGACCTGGGGAGGCAGAATCTTCTCTCTGTTCTTAATGCATAAATGGATAAGCACAACAAATCTCTATTCCCTTATACAAATATTATGGTTGGGTGGGGGTGGTTAGGTAGAACCCCCTTTTTTGGTTTCCAGTAACTTATTCTCATTCACCCAGATGAGGGAGAGAATTGGCGGTCAATTTTAAGTATACACAGTGTTTATCTTTAGAGAGTAGAAAGAGGTTTGCATATAACAAGATTTACTTAAAGTGATAGAGTTGAAAATAATTTCTGACATACCGAAATACTCCTCGCAGGCAAGCACCATGCAGGTACTCACATTCTTTCCATTCGTATCACTCTCTTTTCTCACTTTTCCACCTTTTTAAGAAACACCCCCTATTTTTTCCTGATTAGCTCACTGGAAATAGAATAACTTTTTTTTTCCTGTAGAGATTCACGTTATGTATGGGATTTACGTAATGATTTCCCGAGGAAAAAATGTGTATTTTAAAAGTACAGAGGATGGACAATATTTTCAAAAAATATAGTCATTTTTCTCACTACAACAGTGAGAGATAAGCAGGGAAGATCTGTTATTCTTAAATTAAAGACTATTAAACCAAGATCTATGAGAAAGATGACAGGATGTGCTACTTTTATCAGGCCAGAAATTGCAGAACCACGTGTAATCTGTGTCTAACTCCAGCGACACTGTCTGCCCTGATAATAACACCCTTGTACAAAGTAGAGCCCCTTCAAGTGTAGCGTGGGCCTGAAGAAACAAAATGAACATCAGACTTTATGTATATTGTGTTTCAGGTTTGTTACCTTAATTCCAGGAATTTGGCATCAGAGAAATGCTAAGGAGATGCTTTAAATTGTAAAAACTTCTCTCGGTGCCTGATACAGATGCAAATTCCTTGCTCATTACATTCTATCAGGCTTTTTCAACAAGTTTACCAAAGCAAAAACATTTTCTGGCAGAAAGACAGCTTACCTGCCAAGCTTGACATTTCTATAACCAAATCAATATTTCAATAGCCTCCAACTATAAATCTGATGTTGATTTGAATTCTGGAAAGCAATGAATGATCCAATTAGAAAATAAACAAAAAAGTAAAAAAAAAAAATAATTAGAGTGTTTATTCTTCCCTGATGATAAGGAGTCCTTGACAAGATAGAATGCTGTTCCCAGCAAGGCTTGTTCTATAGGTGTAATTGATCTTGGAAGTTAAAGGTTTGTTTGCATTTTTAACATTAGGAGTTAAATATATTGCTTTGATAGAGCTGTTAAGCGGCAGCTTACCCACCCCACAGTTTATTACTCCTTTGTGTCTAAGGTATGCAAAAATGTTCTGCTAGGCAAGATATATTTATAAATGAGCATGGACATGATAACAAAATACTCAGCAGAGTCTCTATCATGTGGTAGAACCCATTGTCTGTTGAGTGAATAATAAATGCCATTGCATTTCTTTTTATAAGTTTTTCTTCTCTTTGGAGAGTCAAGAATTTGATAAACATTTAGGTCCATCTGAATGCTCTATTCCACTCAAAACTTTTATATTCAATTCTATCCATTCATTCTTTCATATATCCGTCCATTCACTTATTTATTTATTCACTCAATGTTTATTATAACTAATATGATCATCATTCTGTGGAACATACAAATATGAGACAGAAACTGACCATGATTCCAAAGGGCTTCGTCTATTGAAAAGAATTTTATATGTATATATATATATATATACACATATATGTGTATATATATATATATATACATATATGTGTATATATATATGGAAGGCACACTATATAAAGGAAGGCATACTAAAATCACTTAGGATAAAGTGATAAATATTCATGAGAGGTGCACAATGCATTGTGTACATTCATTCATTTCTATTGGATAAATCATCCATTCCTGTAGAAAAGCTGACCCCAGATGATTCAGTAAATTTTATCATGCTGAGGAAGTAAGGCTCTGATTCACAAGTATGGAGAAAAGAATCAGACAAAAATGGATCCTGAGTGTAGAGGTCCTAATTTTGTGTCCTAGCTTACCTGAAACATTGGGAAAATCAAATGATATTATTTGTTGAGGCCATAAAGCCTAGGTGAGAGTTATTTATTCTGCGGACAATGAGGTTTTGAGCAGATATTCAGAACCTCATACTTTGAAAGTTTGCTTAAGGAGAAATGTATTTTGACTGACACTGGGGAGTGGTTGAAACTGGAAGAACAATGAAGACTCTCAGAAAGACCAAAGTCAAGGTGTTGAGAGGTCTGCATTATAGAAGTTACAGGGAATGTATGAAAAAGCTAGATGTAGGAAGTAAATTTTGAGATAGAATTAAAATGTCTTTAATTTATTCAACACATTTGATTTTCAACCTAATTCTCAGGACTATACAAGGTGCTATGAGCATTTATATAAATAAAAAACATCAGATATATATTACATATGGTGTATATGATTTATATGATATACCATAGTAGTCTTCTTATGGGGCTCAACATTTAAATTTTTTATCTATAGACCAGCAAGAAAAATAATTGCATGAATTAAAGGAGAAAATAGTAACAAGATATGTCTCAGGTTTCAGATCTGGACGAAGAAGGTGATTTCCAACAGCCTAGCCAAAGAGCACACAGGCTTTGAAGGCAGAACCACCTGGACTGAAGTCCCAGCTCTGTCTCCCATTAGCTGTGTCACTTTGGAGCAGCTTGAATTTAATCTTCCTTAAGTTTCAGTTTCCATTATTCTATACATCAAGAACCATTTTGTGCTTTTACTGTTTGTGGTCAGAATTAAATGAGACAATGGAAAGTGCTTACAATAGTAGCTGGTTAATGAGTAATTACCATTAAGGTTGGTTTTAAAAAGTAAAATTAGTGGCATAATTTGTAGTGCAGATTGTGAGCTCCATTTTATCCATATCCAAAAAAACCAGTGAGAAATGTGGATTCGAAGAACAAAGATCAGGATGCTAGTTGAAAAGGAAAGTGGATTGAGCCTCCCCAGGGGGCAAAGGCAAAGAGGAAAGCCATGGACAGACAGATCCTGGAGAAATTCCTGAATTTAAGAGGTGTAAGAAAGAGCCAAAAAAGGAGTGAAGGAACTGGTAAATTGAACAGACATATATTTTTCATTTTCTTCTTTCATTAAATTAAAATCATTTGCTTCATTTAAGAAAAAAATATAAATCGTAATTTCAAGAAGCTTCATATTTAGCTTCATCATGACTCACGTTGGCTTTCTTAAGAATCCTATTTGATATGAGCACTTTGTGTTTTGCTAAGCTAAGAAATTTCTCCTTGATAATGGCTGTTTTGGGGTAGGACCATGTGATTGACTAGATTGTCACTGAGGTGTTGTTAGAGAACCTAATTGTTAACTTTACTAACTTCACTCAAGAAAATGGCTCTCAAAGAGCTCAAGGCTGTGATGTAGGACAACCTGCCTTTACCACTCTGCTTTTGTTATTTGTGAAAATTTCCATCTATGAATAATAACAAGTAAAGCTGTAACAAAGTGTAAAGAGAAGTCTGGATGATCTAATAATTTATTTGTTTTCCCATTACTATAGCTAAATCAGTGTTAGAAATCTCAGTGTGATAATTTGGGGCCCCAAGTGTCATCAAAGGCAAAGTATTCACACTCTCAAAATGAAGTTCTCAGAATACGAGCTCCAGAAAGCAAGCCAGGTTTAATTAAGCCTTTCAGTGTATGGCTAGCACACGCATTTTAAGAACTCAATCTGCTCAAATCATAGGGTTCCAATTAATTTCAAATTTTTTATGCTAGCATTATTTTTTTTTCTTTCCAAGTAGGAGCTCTAGAATCTATAGTGTTCGGAGTAATAACAATAGGAGATATCTAGTTTAGGAGTTCATTAAAGATAGGAACTACATAAATAACCCACACCCAATTTCCTCTCTCAAACACAATCACTTACGAGAGACAACATGACAAGGGACGTAAAGAAAACTGCTAAGCTAAGATGACAGAGAAGTATCTCCCGACACACACACACACAAAGGTTTAAGTTTTTCTCTATGTAGTTCCAGTATAGCATGACTTATGTTAGGGATATATTTTTTTCTTTTGCCAGAGTTTCCAGGTTAAATAATTTAAAGAAAATAATAGCAAGACTTTTGAATAAGTGCTATGATACAAGAAATGTAACTTGTGGCTCAGAGATGGGGGTTATCCTCAGTTTTTTTCAATGTTTATGAACCTCCTGTTGCTTTTAAAGAGATACAAAGACACAGGTAGTAGAAACAACTTCATTGTCTTTAAATTTCTGTAGCATCCTTTTGTTTTAAATAATACTATTCTTTTAACAAAGAGTGAAATGAAATGGTAACTAAAATAAGGTAGCCAGCTCAAAAAAAAATCCTCAAAGGAAAGATGAAGCAAATAAAAATATTTCTTAAGGAATTAAGCTCCTGACATATTTTGAGTTGTTGAAGCATGCCGACTTCTCTTCATGGTCAAGTAAAAATTAATTCATTGGAAGCAATTCTTCCAGAGAAGAATGATTTTAAAAGGATACCATGAACAGATAGCAGCCACTTATAAGGTGTTGATTACTATTAACAGGTGTCAAAAATCCTTAGGACTGACTGTATTTCTGTTTCCTTCAATCTTACATGGGAGAACAAATAAAACCACCGGTTAAAACAACACTTCAGAATCATCATTGATGAATACTCAGTGCCGGAGCCTACTGCTTATTACTGGGTGACAAAGCAGTTACTTCACTCAATACTGTTTGCAACATCTGGTCACGAAACTGTGGGACTTGCCAAAAAATGGCTAGAGCCTGAAATGAATTAAGTAAGGATCACATGGTAATTTGGTCATTTTAGCAAAACATGGAATCATATGGATTTGGGGTTAAATTCTAGTCCTTTGGGGGCGCCTGGGTGGCTCAGTCGGTTGAGCATCTGACTCTTGATTTTGGCTCAGGTTATGATCTCAGGGTTGTCAGATCAAACCCCGTGTCGGGCTCTGTGCTCAGCACAGAGTCTGCTTGATTTTTCTCTCCCTCTGCTCCTTTCCTGATCCCCACCTGGGCTCCTGCACGCTCTCTCTGTCTCTCTCTCTCTCAAATAAGTAAATAAATCTTAAAAACAAAACAAACAAAAAAAACCCTCTAGTGCTTTGCCTTGTTTGTAGCTACTTGACCTTTGAGGTGAAGCTGATCTTATAGAAAGTCGTGAGGATTAACTGAGGGCATGTCTGTGAAACCCAACACAGTACATTACACTCCACACAGAGTATTTACAGGCACTGCTTAAGTTTATATTCTCTTCCTCTGTATAGGATTCTGTTTTGTGGAATTATAGCGAGGGGCAATTGTACTAAGTTTTATTTCTACAAAAACATTCATGCATGAACGAAAGTCTATTATTGACTCAAGTGTCATCATAATAGGACCATGAAGTAGATTTTCTATGGTTAAAAACACTGCTTTTAAAACTATGGAAAGTCATAAATGAGTCATGGCAACCTTTTGACAAAAGCACAGATTATACAGAAATGTATGATTCATCTGTGTTTTCCTTAAACTTTTACCTGGGTGAGTGAGGAGGTTGGAATGACTTGTGCATCTCCTTCTAGGATTATTGGAGTATATGCTTTACCTATGAAATTTATGTTCAAACTATGGAACGACATCTAATATAAGATCCTCTACTTTAAAATTAAATGAAACCTATTTATTATAGTTTTCCCATTTTACACAATTTCTATTAAAAAAGTGGATTTTATGATCTGAAAAGGTTTAAAAATAAATAATAAAAATTATTACCTACAATACTAAAATTACCTATAATAAATTACCTATATAAGAGAGTTAGAAAACATTTGACAAATAATATGCATATATATGATGTTTAGAAAAAAAAGTTTCTCTCATTCCCTAATTCTACCCCTTCAACACATATAAGGGAAAATGGGTCCCATTTAGGATGAACATTTGTGAGCTTTTCTTAAAAAATTAGAAAAACAGGGAAAATTTTATTTGTTTCTAGTTTTTTCCCTCCATCTTATGAAATGTTACCATAAATAAACTGACACATGCATCATCTGTCATTTGTGTGAATAGATTTATAGGGTAAGTACCTAGAAGTGTGATTGCTGAGTCACTGGATTAAAAACTTTAAATATTAAAAGAAAGGCAAATTTCTCTTAAACATTGCACTAATTTATGCTGCTACCAAAGGCATATGAGCATAAACATTTCACCACATCCTTACCAGCGCTAGATATTATCAACCTTTTTAATCTTTGCCAATCTGATTAGCGAAAATGGCATTTTGCTGCTTTAATTTGTATTCATTCTTTAATCATGAATTAGGTTTAAACTTTTCTTATACAATTATTAGCCATTTGTGTATCTTTTTATCTGATTTTTACCAGCTCAAGAAATTTGACCTTGTTCATGATCTAATGTCATTCTAATGATCCTATGATATAGGAACTATTATGCCCATTTTACAAAAAAGAAATCTGGGGCGCCTGACTGGCTCAGACGACAGAGCATGTGATTCTTGATCTCAGGGTTGTAAGTTCGAGCCCAATTTGGGGCATAGAGATTACTTAAAAACACACACACACACACACACACACACAAAGAAATATTAAAAAAAAAGAAATCTATAGCTAATAGATATTTAATAACACACCCAGTATGACCAGACTGGTTAATGGCAGAGGTAAAATTTAAACAGCAGCTTTCCTAACACCAAATGAATTGTCTAAACCACACAGCCATATTGAGTTCATCTCCTGTTTATATAGAGAATCATGTGGCTTTTTCAGTTTTATTCATACTAGAACATTTCAATCATTCAGACATTTAGTCAGAAAGGATAAGCACCTAATATGTGCCTGGCACTGTTAGTTCTATACAGTTTCTATACCTACAGCAATAAATGATTCATAATTAATAAATTAAGTATATTAATGAATATGTATTTTTTCTCAGTGTGTAATTCAAAATAATTTTATAAGTAGTATTTAATTATAAATATGACAAGTACAGCAAGGGCAAATTACAGGGTACTGTTTGTATGAATAATAGAGGGCTAACTGGCTTCATATTTAGAAAGCTTTGCATAAACATAATCAGGGTGCATAATTTGTAGAAAATACTTCGGAAGATGAAAAGCAGATAGCAAATGTTACAATGAAAATGTCTTAAGAATTTCATTTATCCTGACTAAAATAAATTTATCCAAAATTTTTAACTTGGTTTAAAAACAAATCTCTTAAAAAACATACAAACTTACTGACCACTTGAAAACATGTTTTTTTTTTTCCCTGAACTTTAACTTCTCCAATAAGCAGTAAAGAGCAGGTGGGAGAACTGAGATTGCATCTAAGTGGAGAGAGGTGAACGTGTATATTTTGGAAATCCTAGGAAGGTGACAGATGAAGAGATTGTTACAAGAGAAATCCTGGATGGACAAGGATAAATCCAGTCCTCTTTTCTCATTCCTCTTTGTAATTAATACCCTACTCTGCAGATATTTTTTAGAGAAAATAACTGGGTCGGTAGTAACTTTAACTGATTGAGTTAACCAAACCAAAAAATACAACACTAGTCAGCTTTAGAATTCTGAACAGCTCTGTATATACTGAATATAGTTTCACTAACTGTAAAAAAGAGGAACTGTTTTAATACCATAGAACACCAGTGGAAAGAAATCTATGATATATTAGTTGAATCACATGAACTTGTCAGTGTTTGACCATTTTAATATACAAAAACTGCAATTTTGTATGGTTTAGGTATGAATGCAATACAAGTATAACAAACCTAAGTGCTTTTCCTTTGTATTTACTCACAGATAGGTGAATGAGCCTATCTACAGGTGAGGTGATGCTTTTCATGTACTCACTTCCTGTCATTTACATATATAAAAAAAGTAAGAGAGATTCAAGGAAAAAAAAAGATGCAGAAAAGAGACAAAAACGCAAACACTTTGGAAACCCTTGTCATCAGGTATTAAATATCCAAGTCACAAAATGTATACATTTCTTTCCCACAATCCATCTCTTGCAAGTAGTCGAGATGTAATGAGCCAAGGAGATAAGCAAATATTGTTGTTGCCTGAAATGTAGCATCTTGTATTTTTGCTTTTTTCTTTTTAACTTTTAATTTTGGGTTTTATTCCTCAAAAATAGTTCACTAAAAGAAAAAATAAAGAAGCATAAGAAAAGGAAAAATATTAAAATATTCATAACTTTACTTGATCTATATTATAAATATAGGTATGTATATGTGTATGTACGTGAAACATAGATGTATATAAATGTATATATATAAATATGTATATATACATATAAATGTACATTTAGATATCTTTATTTTGTCTTAAAAGTGTTACATGGTTTAAATTATCATTAACTTAGATACTGCCTTTTCATTTTATGGTAACAGAGATTGCTTAGAATGCTCCCTAGTAATGGAAAGTAAAGAATAATTTAATAATGTTATTTACTTATAACATGTTTTTATTGGAGTATGGGTAAAAGTTGTTGAAGTCCACCAACAAGAAAATGTTCCAAAGACAAATATTACTTCTGCAAGATTAGACATGGAAGAATCATTTAAACCATGAGAACACAGATCTCTAGAAAGGATAATTTATAGACTTTAAGAAAAACCTAATGTGAACCAGCCACTGATCTCTCATCTTATGCCAAGAACTATTCCAGGTGCTATGACATGAGACAAAGCCCTTGCTTTAATACAGCTTAATTAGTTTCCAATGTATTTTCCCATTTTACTAAACTTACAAAGAGATCTCCTCTTTCTTGCTTTGGTGTATAGGAATGCAGCACAGCTTCTTTACCACACAAATAAAATAAGGAAATGTTTGCAAAGATTTACTGTCAAGGCAAAAAGACCAGACATAAAGTAGAAATATAGAAAATGATCTAAATAATAGAGCGTAGGGTCAGAAAAAAAAATCTATTAGAAGTTTTGAGTTTACTAACATTCAGACATTTAAAAATGTATCAAATTTGGGGTGCCTGGGTGGCTCAGTGGGTTAAAGCCTCTGCCTTCGACTCAGGTCATGGTCTCAGGGTCCTGGGATCAAACCCCGCATTGGGCTCTCTGCTCAGCAGGGAGCCTGCTTTCCTCTCTCTCTGCCTGCCCCTCTGCCTACTTGTGATCTCTCTCTCTGTCAAATAAATAAATAAAATCTTTAAGAAAAAAAAAGTCTCAAATTTGGTATTATATGGTAGTACATTTAAACAATATTTTTCCAGTAAATGAATATTTCAATTTTTACAAATCTCTAGATAATTTATTATACAATTAATTATAAAAATCAATTACTGGGGCACCTGGGTGGCTCAGTGGTTTAAAGCCTCTGCCTTCGGCTCAGGTCATGATCTCAGGGTCCTGGGATCGAGCCCCGCATCGGGCTCTCTGCTCGGCGGCGAGCCTGCTTCCCCCTCTCTCTCTGCCTGCCTCTCTGACTACTTGTGATCTCTTTCTCTGTAAAATAAATAAATAAAATATTTTTAAAAAATCAATTACTTTATTACAAAATTAATTTATTATAAAACTAATTTGTCTGGAGTGCTTAGTTAAAAAATTATCTTTTTTTTGAGTGTCAACAAATAAACTAATGATTACTATAAAATCTGTCCAGAGAATGCCCCATAAGGAGACAAAAATGTCTGAGGGTGGGGTAAGAGTGATGGTACCAGAGAGAGTACTTTTTCCCAGAGCACTTGACAGGAGCCTCATAAAAACTTTATTCATCAATGTTTCATTCTCACTCCCCATACCAGTGAGTCACACATCCTAAATCTCAGAGAAGTTTTAGAAATATCACAAATTCAAGCAAAATACATGTAAAAGAGATTTTACCTCTCCGCATGAGTTAGCAGTGAGTCACACATCCTAAATCTCAGAGAAGTTTTAGAAATATCACAAATTCAAGCAAAATACATGTAAAAGAGATTTTACCTCTCCGCATGAGTTAGCACCTTTGATATCCGACTATAGTTACGGCGTATGTATTTATGGATAGAGGTACTTGGCATTTAGTTCGATCTCAGTATTATTGGTTCTGCCAGTTATTGGCTCTCAACCTTCAGATAGAACACTATACTTTACAAGTATACTGAAACTCTCTGAGCCTTAAGTCCTTCATCTATAAAGTAGAAATATCACTTACCTTCCTAGGTTGTTCTAAGAATTAAACCAAAGTGTAGCAAATGCTTACCAATGAATAAAAGTTACACATGATTACCTCTTACATTTTTCTCCCTCATAAAGTATAGTTTGTTGATTTTCCTCACAGATTTTTTAATTTAAAGTCCATGGGGAGATCTAATCAACGTTTCTCCATGTAAGAATCAACTTCTCAGCTACGATTATATTTCCGGATTTATCTTAGCAATCTGTGGACAGATTTTCCTTTTACCATGTTAACATCTCAAACAAAATCCTATCCCAGTCCATGACAGTGAGATGCTCACACCTTCCAGGAAGTGTTTACTTCCTTGATGTGTGATATACACAAGAAACACTCAATGAAATGTGGCAGAAAAAGGTGAAGGACCACTTCTTAATAAGTGTCAATCTCTTCTTAAGATAATTTTTTTTCAAAGTGACATAAGATACCAAGCTCTCTTAGTAAGTGACTATGCATGATTAATTTACAAGAAACTATATAATTGAAAGATTCGTTTTAATATGGAATAAGCCTGATTCTTTTCTTTGCCAATTAATTACTTACAATGATGTGTTGTCTCTATTTCAACAGGACTTAACTATATAAGTGTAAAATCATAAATTATAAAATGAGAAAAACAAACAAAGTCAGTGACTGCATAGGGGAGATATTTGAAGCTAAAATGAACTTAAAGATCAGAAAACAGAGGTTCTAATTCTATCTTTGATACACACTATTTTTGACTTTTGTGGTTGGGAAAAGAGATTCAAAAATTTCCCCTAACATGCTATACAAAGTATATTTTTGACTGATTTCAACAAATTAAGAGAAGAAATTTCTTTGCCTATAGAAGGAAAACAGACATGACCAATCACCTTGGGCAATTTATGGAAGATTTAAGAATTGAATGAAAGTCTACTTTTCTGCTAGTCCAGTTTTTCTTTCTACAAAACCAAGTTGCCTTCCTGGAAATAACTGCTACACATATGGGATTAATTATATCTACTTCCATAATATTTGTGAAAAGCAAAGTCTAATTCCATGCATTATTTTTATTTTACAGATTGAGGGAGAGTGAGGAGCAAGAAACAGTACCCAGAATGAAATGATTATTCACTGGTAGGGGTGGGATCAAAACCAAAACCACCTCGTTCAATAACCCCCAAGATGGAGTCACTGAACAGAGAAATCCACAATAACAAAGTCAAAAGTTATCTGTGTTTTCTCAAAGCAATCAAATGTAACAATTAAAATAGTATGTGTCTTGCTGCATAGACCATTGGACTTTTGGTATGTTCATCTAATGTTCTGGAATTTATTTCCAACATTGAAAAATAAGATGTTGGGCTAAATAACCTATCAGTTTCCTTCCACCTCTAATACTGTATAATTTAACCTATAAATAAGGAAACTGTAATTTTGAATATTATAAATTTTTGTTATGAATATAATTATATCATGAATTCCCTGAGCCATGGCTAACTTATGCTAAAATTTAAAAACTGAAAAAATAAAAATAATGTTATTGTTTATGTTTGAATTGTTTTTGTACCTCTGTTAATAATCAGTGTTCCAAATAATTGTGGATTCATTTCTTGACTTTCTATTCTGTTCCACAGATTTATTTGCCTGTCTTTACCCAAGAGCATACTGTCTTAATTACTGCAACTTCATCAAAATCAAACCTTCTTTTTAAAAGATCCTATTAAAGAAAAAAAGACAAGCTACATAATATGAGAAAATGTTTGCAAAGCATTTATCTGGTAAAGGGCTTATATTCATAATATATAAGAATATCAAAATTTAATAAAAAGAAAAATAATTCCATAAAAAATGGAGAAAAGATTTGAAAAGAAACTTCACGAAGAAAAAAAAAATGTACAGATGTCAGATAAGGAAATACATGAAGCGATGCTGAATAACAACTTTGGGTTTCTGGTTCAGCGTGCAAGCAGTTTGTAGTTTACCACTCTATCCTAACAACAAGTGAAAGCCTGAACCTGATCACTGGGGATCCCTCCACTTTTGTGGATTTTAACCGCCAAGTGCTTGACCAGGTTCTCACAGAACATTGGGGAAAAATTCTCTCTTGCTTCCAGTGGGAAGAGAGGAGAAGCAACAATATGAAATATGCCAGAGCATCTTCTCTTAGCAAGACCTGTTCTCAGGAGAAACGATTTTACCAGAACCTAACCTATTTGGGGGAAGGAAAGTATATGACTCCAAGATTCTCCACTATGGCCTACATAAAGGGGAAAAAACAACTGAGAAACACTGTCAAGTTCACTACCCAGGAGTTTAGGCTCACCAGAAGACTAAGGCTAGTCAAAGGACTATAGAACACTTCTACTCCTCCCACTACATTATTAAAGGCCTTGTTCCTTCAGTGCTTTTATCCAGTATATCACATATACCTTTTGGCAAAGAATTATAAGGCATATTAAAAGGCAAAAACATAGTTTGAAGAGACTGAGCAAACATCAAAACCAAGGTCAGATATGTCAGGTAGGTAACAATTACCACTTTAAAAGTCTATGATTCATAAGTTAAGAATTTCATCGAAAAAGTAGACAAGAGTAAAAAACAGATGGATAATGTGAAAAGAGATAGAACTCTATGAATGAATCAGTTAGAAATGTTAGAGATCCAAAACAGTGAAACAGAAATGAAGAATGCCTTGACGGGCTCATTAGGAGCCTGGACACTGCTGAAGAAAGCATCCCTGAGCTTGATACATGAACAGAAACTTCCACAACTGAAAAGCAAAGAGAAAAAAAAAGAGAGAGAGAGAGAGAGACTAAAACAGAAAAACAAACAGAATATCCAGGAACTGTGGGAAAACCAGAAGAGATACCACATATCCATAATGAAAATACCAAAAGAAGAAGGAGAGAAAGGAACAAACAATGTCTGAAGCAACAGTGAATGAAGAATTCCCCCAAAACTAATGTCAGACACCAAACCACAGTTCCTAGGAGTTCAGAGAACACCAAGCAGGATATACGCTAAAAGCAGCCACACCTAAACATATACTATTCAAACTTCAGAAAATCAAATATGAAGAAAAATCTTGAAAAAAGCCAAAGGAGGTGGGAATCTTACCTGTAGAGGAGCAAAGATAAGAATGTGGGGTGCCTAGGTGGCTCAGAGGGTTAAAGCCTCTGCCTTCGGCTCCGGTCATGATCTCAGGGTCCTGGGATCGAGTCCCGCATTGGGCTCTCTGCTCAGCAGGGAACCTGCTTCCCCCTCTCTCTCTGCCTGCCTCTCTGCCTACTTGTGCTCTCTCTCTCTCTCAAATAAATAAAATATTTTTTAAAAAAATGAATTATATCTGACTTCTCATCAGAAACTAAGCAAGCAAAGAGAGAAGAAAGTGAAATAGTTTCGGTGTTGAGAGAAAAAGAGACACCAACCTAGAATTCTATACCCTGCAAAATTATCCTTCAAAAAAGGAGGAGAAATAGACTTTTTCAAAGGGTCAAAAATTGAAGGAACTTGTTGCCATTAAACCTGCCTTGCAAGAAATATTAAAAGAAGCTCTTCAGAGAGAAAGAAAATGATATAGGGCAGAAACTTGGACCTACATAAAAAAAGAAGAGCACTGAAGAAAGAGTAAGTGAAGATAAAGTTTTGTTTTCTTGTACTAATTGATCTAACAGATAACAGTTTGGTCAAATAATACTAGCAGCAATATATTAGATTATGTATGCTTTTGTGTATGTATATGTGTGTATATATATTATGAATGAAATGAATGACAGCAATGCTACAAGAGATGAGGGGGAAGATTAGGAAAACTGTTACTATAAAGTGTTTGCACTACCTGTGAAGACGTATAGTGTCATTGGAAAGTGGACTTTGGATATACTGCAAAATCTAGGGCAACCACTAAAAAATGTTCTTAAAAAGTTTATTTGATATGCTAAAAAATGAGAAGAAAAGGGATCATGTAAAATGCTCAGTTGAACCACAGAAGGCAGAAAATGTGTGAAAGACAAAAATAGGAATAAAAAATAAGGGCAACAAATAGGAAATGGTAAAAAATATAGATATTAATCCAACTATATCAATCATTACTTCAAATACCAATAGTCTAAATACACCATTTCTAAGACAGAGATTGTCACAGTGGATTAAAAAAGCAAGACCCAAATACATTCCATCTACAAAAAACTCACTTATTTTTAATTTAATAATTTTAATGAAGTAAATGCTTCAATATATATTTTTTATTTTTTAAAATATTGTTTAAATGCCATTACAGGGACACCTGGGTGGTGCAGTTGGTAAAGTGTCTGAGTCTTCATTTCAACTCAGGTCATGATCTTAGGGTTGTGAGATCGAGCCCTGCATATCAAGCTTCATGCTGACTGTGGAGCCTGCTTGGGATTCTCTCTCGCTATCTCCCTCTGCACTTGCCCCACCTCATGCTTCTGTCTCTCAAAAAAATTTAAAAGTTTAAAAAAATTAAAAAAAACTGTCAATAACATACAATTATAAGATACTGACCATTTTTAAAAAAGATTAGAAAGCCACACCACAAATACAATTATTTACATTTAACATATTTCTGGGATGCCTGGGTGGCTTAGTAAGTTAACTTAGTTAGTTAGTTAACTAAGTTAACTTAGTCAATTAGTTAACTAACTAAGTTAACTTAGTCGGTTAACTAGGCATCTGTCTTCGGCTCGGGTCATGATCCCAGGGTCCTGCTATCAAGTCCTGCATGAGGCTTTTAGCTCAGAGAGGAGCCTGCTTCTCCCTCTGCCTGCTACTCCCCCTGCTTGAGCTCGCTCTCGCTGACAAATAAATAAATAAATAAATAAATAAATAATAAACTAACATATTTCTTGCTGAACATTTTTCCCACTAACACGAAAAAACTTACCTTAAATATAAAGTTACTTACAGATTAAAATTTAAGAGATGAGGAAAGACATACGAGGTAACATTAACAAAAAGAAAGCAGAACTAGCCATATTACTTCAGATAGAGCAGACTTCAGAGCAAGGAAATTTAGTAGCCATAAAGTGGAGCATTACATAATGATAAAAGGGTCATTACTATAAGAAGATATAACAATCCCTAATGTGTATACGCTTAGAACAGAAAGTCAAAATACATGAGGCAAAAACTGATAGAAATGCAAGGAAAAATAAATGAGTCCACTATGACACCTGGATACTTGAGCATCCCTTTATCAGAAGTGGACAGATCCAGCAGGGAGAGTATGAGTAAAGACATAGCTGAACTCAACAGCACCATCAATCAACTAGATCCAATGGGCATCTATAGGCTACTTCTTCCAATAACAGCAAATTACACATTATTTTCAAGCTCACATGAAACATTCACCAAGACAGATCACATTCTGGGCCACATTCTGTTAAGACACATCTTAACAACTAAAAGAACAAAGGTCATATGATGTCTGCTCTTAGGCCACAATGGAATTAAATTAGTAATGAAACTGGAATCATGTGTGGTCTGTGATTTTATGAAAGTTTACAAAAAGAGGCAGAGACTCAGAAGAGCTAACTCAATGTGTAAAAAAAGGAAAATGAAATTGGAACACTGACATAACCTAACGTCAAGGCTTTTTATGAACATAGAGTAATCAAGATAGTGTGGTGCTCGTGAAATAATAGATAGAGTAGAACAACCAGATACATACTCACATAAACAGAGTCAACTGATCTTTAACAAAGAAACAAAGGTAATGGAATGTAATAAAGATGGTCTTTTCAATAAATGGCACTGGGAGAACTGGACATCCACATTAGAAAAATGAATCTAGACACAGAACTTATACTCTTCACAAAAATTAACTCAGAGTAGATCACAATATAAAACACAACTATAAAACTCCTAGAAGATAACTTTGGGTATGGTGATGATCTTTTCGATACAACACCAAAGGCATAATCCATGGAAGAAACAAATGATAAGAAGGACTTTATTACAATTAAAAACTTCCGGTTCACAAAAGACAATGTCAAAAGAATGAGAAGACAAGCCACAGACTGAGAGAAAATATTGGTAAAAGGCACATCTGATGAAGGACAAGTAAATATTATATACAAAGAACTCTTAAAACTCAACAATAAGAAAATGAACAGCCTGATTTAAAAATGGGCAAAAGACCTGAACAAACACCACAGAAGAAATACAAATGGTTAAGAAACTATATGAAAAGATGTTCAACATCATACATTCCCTTATCTTAAATGTATCACACATCACACATGCTGGTCTAAAATAATTTGTTCCTCCTCTTAGTTCAGCAAGTACTTTGTACTCCTCATGGCACTTCTCATTTTATAATGTGTATCCCCTCTGATAGGGTAAACATTTGAGGGGAGGCACAATACCCGTGTCATCTTCTGCCCTGAGGTTCAAAAATGTCTGAACAATAACTGAACCCCATAAATGCTTGGGCTTGTTGATTTTAGTAAGAACAATATCAAGGGCCTTATAATAGTGCTGGGCATAGAGTAGCTCATCAGTAAATGTCAATTTCCTGTCTTCCTAGTGTGTCTTGGGTAATCAGATAAGGTATCTAAATTGATTGTTGGCAGTAATTCTCCAGTATCACGTGAGTTTTAATATACTTTTCCAAAATGTCAAGGCTGATTTCATTTATTGCATTAAAACTGGATCAATAATTATAATAAATAACCTGGAGGGGAGTATCTTACACAGTCACTGAAATAGGATAAGTCTTTCTATATATTGTATTTTGAAACAAATGCACTTTTGTTTTCCTTGTTATTGTGTTATAGTTGTTTATATTTTATTTCTGAATATATATTTTAATACATTTATATTTAATTCATATAGAAAATCTGAAAGTTTTTAAAACCCTAGCATCCCCAAATTGTGTTTTAAAAATCTTATCAAGTTGCTAATGAATATTCCTTTCAAAAGAGATAGAATTTGGGAAATGTTGGTTTATGAAAGCTTATGCCAAATGTGCATCAAGAAGCTCCAGGTGGGACGTGAGATTCAGTTGTTTCCAATAATACACAGCGATGATACCATTTGTTGTTCAGGTTTGTTTGGGTGGGTTTTTTTGGAATACCTTTTAATTTCTTATCATTAGCTCTTCTCCTTCTCCTTCTTTTTTTTAAGTCAGACACTTAACCAACTGAGCCACCCAGGTACTCCTAATATTTCTTATTATTAGGAATGCACTTTGGAAAGCAGTGTTGTCAGGCGATGAATTTTCATCAATGAATTTTACCACAAAAGAGAATTTGAAGAGCTTGCGTTGCTACAGCCGGTTTTAACAGAATGTAAGAAACGTGAACAAATTGAATAATGCTCGTTAAAAAAGCACTATTATCATTGTCTGGCCCCTTTTGGTGTAAATATAAATCACTTGCAGAAAGGATCCTTCATCTGAATCAGACATAGCTTTCTAAGTGAAAAATTTTAATACCACACCTATATTTGTTCAACTGAGATTATGATACTTTAAAATTTTAAAGGTGTATGTTCTCTGAAATGAATGTGGGGGACAGAGAATAAGGAATCTTTAGAAAATTTTAAATAGCAAAGTGGCCACACTGATACAAGGATCCCTGAGACTCTGAGGAGAGGACTCATTCCATTGGGTCCCAATTACTCTGAGTTTGGATGATTTCAACGCCACCTTCTAAACTGACACGGAGCTGAACAGTAAAAATGAGTTTTAGTACAGCAATATGGGCAACAGAATTTCTCTTATTTATCCCTTTAAATGAAATAATCTAAAACAATGAGAAATATTTATCACTTCTGTTCCTCAAATCTAGCTGAGGAATGAATCCATTAGTCATACTGGTAAAACAACAATAAATGAAGTTCTCCTTGGAAATTTTACTGTATAATTTACAAAGTAGTCAACAATTTACTATCTCTTGGAGATTACTATCAAGGAGCCCAGAGGAATTCATCCACTTCATCTCTATTCAATAAATGTGGCAATTAGAACATTTATTACTAAATAAATATTTTCATTAAACACTTTTGTCACAATCTTATGGGGTTTTAAAATCGTCTTTTTTTTATCTTTAACTGATTAAACTATAGTCTCTTGTTTCATCAGTTCTAACTTTTTGTTACTGTTAAGTTTCTTAAAGTAGATTTTTAAGACCCAAACATTTAAATTTTTCACTGTTGATTAGTGTTCTATTTCGAAAATCAGAATTTGCTTTAGAAAAGATGGTGGGAGAGTAGAGATGCAAAGAGAGAAGGAGAGAAAGAGACAGAGAGAGAGATCAACTCTCCATATGCCACCAATATCTTTTAGGAAGGTCACGGGTAGTGTGATGGTTGATACCAGGCAGCCAACTGTTCCTGCAAGACAGTTGTTAGGCCATTGGTAGCTTGAAATCAGTCTTGGTGTAAAAGTCAGCAAGTGCTACAAATGCTTTTGCTTTTGCTTTCTAGTCTAGTACAACCACTAGATCCATAAACATATTAATATATGTTTGAGAAAACAGAACAACACGTTAAAGGTTCCAGGAGGTCCTGCAGTTTGGTCCATTTATTAGGTCAAATATTTTCCAAATTTTATGGAAGGGGCATTTCTTCTTGGAATAAAAGGCAGTATTTGCTATGGTTCAAGAGCTCAGTCTCCAGAGTCAGACTGCAGGTATTTAAGGCTTTTCCCTGTCATGTGCTAGTTTCATACTGATACAATTATTTAACTACTCTGTGACTTAACATTCTTCACTTGTAATGTTACAAGAAGTATGTAAAGTTATAGGTTAAGGATACAAAGGTACATACTTCAGAAGCTTGTTTTGAGGGTGAGATGGGTTAATATTACAAATACTTAGAATGATGCCTAGAACATAATACATTCTCAGTACATGTTCAATTCTACTATTTTAAGAAAATCATGCTCTTCAGAACTTATTTTTGAAAATGTTCCTTGAGAGTGTAAAATAGTCTCTGAGGAGATAACTAGGGATTCTCTGATTCACTTTAAACTACTCAAACCATTTTACTTTTCATACAATACACAAAAAGCAATTTTATGTATAGACTCTGTAATTCTTAGGTCAGTTTCTATTATAAGTATGCAATAATTAGGATTTTGTTTCAATAGAGTAGTTTAGGAATTTGAAAACTTTTGAAATCATCACTGCTTCCTTTGAACACTCCTTTCTTATACTTGATTAAAATATTACCACTCTGTAGTTTAGGCCATTGCCAAAATATGCTTTTACTAGAGTGAAAAATAAAATAGATACAGCCTGTATGCTTTTATCAGATTTCCTTTATGTTTCCACACAGGCTGCTATAAGAAAATATCACAGACCTGGTGGCTTATAAATAACAGAAATTGATTTCTCATGGTTTGGAGACTGCAAGTCCAAGATCATGGCACCAGTTTGGTTACATTCTGGCAAAGACCCTCTTTCCAATTAATAGCTAGTGCCTTTTTGCTGGGTCTTCACATGGTGGAAAGGGCTAGAGATCTCTCCGGAGCTTCTTTGATCAGGGCATTAATCTCATTCATGAAGCCTCTACTCTCATGACCCAATCGCCTTCCAAAGGCCCATCAACTTTTAAGGTAGGATCTCAATGTAGTAATTCTATGGGGACACATTCAGACCACTGCATCCTTGAAACTATTTCTGAGTGTATATAACCCAACATAAGTAAATTTTTAAATAAAATTTTAATGATTTTTTCCTTGAGAGCATGTTGTAGTCTGTAATGCATAGAGAAATTAGAAATGAAACATAAAACTGAAGCCATTTAGGTCTTAGGGTGCAGAAGGTTACCACCTGGAAATGGGGAAAATAGCAACTAGAAGGCTGAAGGAGCTGAGTAAAGACTTCCTGTGTTGCCCATGATGATTATAGTTTAGAGAAAGATTATAGTTTAAACCCCTCCAAGTTAGAGGGACTTGGTAAACACCTCTGACTTTTTATTAAAACCCAAGAAGGACTATATATTGGGGGTAAAAACTATGTTCCAGGATGAAGGGCTGACCTGGGAATAAAAGTAAAACAGAAATAGATAAACCTCAAGAAAGCCTAAAATCAGGACTTCACAAGTTCCAGTTCACCTGCCAATAATTCGATTACCTGCTAGAGGAAAACTCAGCACTCTTCAGAAAAATATAACAGAATTTACAGCATGTCATTTATAAAGTCCAATATGCAACCCAAAATTACTACACATAAGGAAAACAGAAAATATGGCACATGGTCTAGAGAAAAATCAGGAGACTTGCAAACAGCCCAGATGTAGAAGTTAGTAGGCAAGAACTTTTAAATAACTGTGATGAATCTGTTAACAAGTCTGATGTAAGAGATATTGTTATAGTGTGTGCTGTGGTGGAGAACTCTCAAAAAGATATGGAAACTTTAAAATGGAAATAAAATGGAAATGCTAGAATTATAATAGACTATATGCGAAGTTAAAAATTCATTGGATAGACTGGCCTCAGATTGACCATAATAGAAGGAAGAAATTAAGCTACACACTTCAAAATAATTTATCAGTCAATGAAGACAACACAATAGAAATTAGAAAATATTTTGAACTGAATGATCATGAAAATAAAATCTATCAAAAGTGGTAGGAAGCAGCTAAATTGGCCATTAGAACAAAATTTTAGGTCTAAATGCTTCTATTGGAAAATAAGAAAAGTTGAAATCGATGATTATTGCTTCCATTGAAAAAAACGAGGGAAGGCACAGCAAATGAAATTCAAAATACACAGAAGAAAACAAATAGTAGAGATAAAAGTAGAAATCAGTGAAATGGGAAACAAACAACTTAGGAAAATGTCTAAATCAAAAACTGGTTCTTTTATTGGTAAATCCTTGGGAAGACTAATCAAGCAAAGAAATGGGAATATAAAACTGGGAATGACAGAAAGGACATCATTATAGGTCTTACAGATTTTATGAAGATCTTAATGCCAATGATTATAACAGCTCAGGCAAAAGAACAAATTCCTTGAAATGCATATGCTACCAAAACAGAGACGAGGAGAAGTGTGAAATTTGAATAGTGTTATATTTATCTAAAACATTTAATTATGGGGAGCCTGGGTGGCTCAGTGGGTTAAAGCCTCTGCCTTCAGCTCAGGTCATGATCTCAGGGTCCTGGGAATCGAGCCCCGCATTGGGCTCTCTGCTTGGCAGGGAGCCTGCTTCCCCCTCTCTCTCTGCCAGCCTCTCTGCCTACTTGTGATCCCTCTCTCTCTGTCAAATAAATAAATAAAATCTTTAAAAAAAAAATAAAAAATTAAATTAAAAATTTTTTTAAAGATTTTATTTATATATTTGACAGAGATAGAGAGTATAAGCAGGGGGAGCAGCAGAGAGAGGGAGAAGCTGAGCAGAGAGCCCAACGTGGGGCTCGATCCCAGGACCCCTTGCATCATGACCTGAGCCGAAGGCAGACACTTAACCGACTGAGCCGCCCAGGTACTCCCCCCAAAAAAAATCTTTAAGAAAAGAAAAACTTAATTTGTAGAGGAAAATCTTCGTATAAGGAAATCTATAGGCCCAAATGGCTTGATTGGTGAACTCTATGAAACACTGATGTAGGAAATATTACCAAATCTACATGTACTCTCAGAATAGAGAGAAGGATTACTTCCCAACTTATCTTGAGGTGACAAGAACTCCAATTCCAAACTTGACAGTGTCATTACTAGAAAATAATCAAATATCAACACCACTCATGAACACAGATACAAAGATACTTAACAAAATACTAGGGATATGAAACCAGCAATATAGAAAGAAGGTAATACACCATAACAAAAAGTTCTCATTCTGTGAATATAGGTTAAATCAATCAACATCATTTATCATGCAAAAGGTTTTGTATTGGTAATTTTCTTCTCAAAATTATACAGCTTTTCAGGTCTACCCCTGTTTTCCTTGTGAGCCATATGTGAAATGAGTGACAACTAATTAAACACTGGCTCTTTTAAAATTAACTCTACTTAGGCATTCACCTGCTTATGCAACATAAACTGCTCGCTTCCTTCCTTTTCTTACTGGAAATCAGATGAACATCATTTTAATGTTATGTAATATGTTTGCCTAAAGTCCTTTGGTATATATACCCAAACTATTGGCCGCTGAGACTTCTTAGGTCAAAATGCTCCATGAGAAAGGCAGTGAATTCTGCCTATGCTGCTAGGTTCAGAAGCTCCAAGTGGAAAAACTCCACAGCTTGAAGCGGTTTTGTCACAATTATCCAGGGCTCAGAGTCTACACTGTCAAAGAGGGTAATTGTGAAAGGCACACCAGCTGGTGGCAGGAAAGGGCCAAGCTCTGCGAGAATGTCTGGCCAATGGACTGCCAAATGCTGAGCCAGGGCTAGATGCTGACCTACTTACTCAGTAATGTGCAAAATTATGTTTTCCAGTCTCCTGTTGGAGTACACTCAGATATAACTGAATTCTCAAGTGACGTACAGCTTCTAAACCCCGTCAAACGAGGTGGTTTCCTGAGTGACCTAGACTAGTCATTGGAGTCAAAGGTTAGAAACAAAGTAACCATATTACTCGCATGTCTCTTTTGCCCTTACTTGTGTAAGATATATACACAACTTGCCGATGGTTTACAAATGCAATGTGTGTTTACTAACTAAATTGGTGATGCATAGGAAATATATACATATATTTACTTTATTTAAAGATTGTTTATTTATTTATTTATTTGACAGAGAGAGAGAGATCACAAGTAGGCAGAGAGGCAGGCAGAGAGAGAGAGGAGGAAGCAGGCTCCCTGCTGAGCAGAGAGCCCGATGTGGGGCTCGATCCCAGGACCCTGAGATCATGACCTGAGCCGAAGGCAGAGGCTTAACCCACTGAGCCACCCAGGCGCCCAATCTTTTTTTTTTTTTTTAAGATTATTTATTTATTTACTTTATTTATATTACTCTATATTGTATATATATCTACATTTGTATAGATATGCAAATTTATTCACACTCCAATTTATAAATCACGACTTAGTAAGTGAATTTTTTTTTTCCTAAGTAGGTTCCATGCTCAGTGTGGAGCCCAGCGCAGGGCTTAAACTCATGAACTGGAGATCAAGACCTGCGCTCAGATCAATAGTCAGATGCTTAACTGACTGAGCCACCCAGGTGCCCCTGAATATTTTTCATTATCTTTTTTTTTTTTAATTTTTTTATTTATTTGACAGAGAGACAGTGAGAGGGGGAACACAAGCAGGGGGAGTGGGACAGGGAGAAGCAGGCTTCCTGACGAGCAGGGAGACCGATGCGGGGCTCGATCCCAGGACCCTGTGATCACGACCCGAGCCGAAGGCAGACGCTCAACCGACTGAGCCACCCAGGCACCCCTATTTTTCATTATCTTAAAAAATAATAG